>CM044557.2:29177050-29284550 GCA_024416835.2 Perccottus glenii
CTAAACCAGGACTAAACCAGGACTAAAACAGGCTAAATGGGACTAAACCAGGACTAAACCAGGAGCTAAACCAGGAAACCAGATTAAAAGGTCTAAACAGACTAAACCAGGTCTAAACCAGACTAAACTGAGGTCTAAACCAGGTCTAAACCAGAGGACTAAACCAGGTCAAACCAGGACTAAACCAGGTCTAAACCTTAGACCAAGACTAATAAAATAGTAGATTTCCTGTTGAGTTTACAGTATGGCTGTAATAAACTTTTCTGTTTGCCCTGAGGTGTTCTATGGATATACCAAGTTTTGTATTTCTACATTGGAAAAATTTACTTTCATTTTCCATAGAACCAATGTATTTTGACTTTTCTAGGGGCCGCCACTGAGTCATTTTTCGTATATTCTTTTAGGGGACTTCAAATACATAAATTTTTCGCCGAGCTTGAAGTCTGGGACCAATAAAAATGACTTTAAGTTGCACGTTTACTGGCTCAAATTGAGGATCATTTTGCAGGAAAATTATAATTAAAAAAAAGATACCAAATTATAGTAAAAAAAGATATAACTCGAGCGAAAACGACAAGAAAAACACCTGTCTATTTTACATACATGTGTTTAGCTCATTTTGCCCAAGTTTGGTGTCTGTGGAATGAAGCAGCTATTCACATTTTCAATTCAAAATGGCCGCCTTCCCGTGTGTGATAGGGTGTGGTCCCCATTGGCTTTTTTTTTCATAAGCCCATACTGGATGTGTGTACCAAGTTTCATTTGCCTACGACAAACTAAAAATTTCACTTCCAATTGACTTTTTCCACATTTTTGGGACGTTGCTATGGCAACACATTTATAGATAGGGGGTGGTTGTCATTGGCTTTTATGCTCGTCATGACATAAGAGATGTGTGTACAAAATTTTATGTCTCTATGACAAACTAAATTCTTGGGTCCCATTATAAGTTTGTAGGGGGCGCTGGAGAGCCATTTCTAAAGATAACCCTTTTATTTACATATCTTTGTGTTCAGGTCATGAATGTGCACAAATGCCTTTTTGGGTCCGACTCGATCCGAGAAGGCGTTTGAGAGTTAAGAGACGTTTTATTTTCACAAAAATGGCCACCTCGTTACAGGCTTGCCACACCCATACCCGATAAGATATCAACAACAAAGTCACAACTTTGGTTGGCACACGTGTCTAGATGATACTCACCAAATTTGGGGCCATTTCGATTAAAACACAATGATTTGCATCTTTCTGCGCAAAGTGCGATTTTAGTGGCCGCGTTTCACCCACATGGCGGACTTCCTGTTAAGTTTAGGGTGTGACTGTCATTGACTTTTCTGTTTGCCCTGAGGTGTTCTATGGATATACCAAGTTTCATTTTTCTCGGTGGAAAAAAGTTACTTTCACTTTCCATACGCACAATGTATTTTGATTTTGTAGGGGTCGCCACTGAGTCATTTTTCATATTTTTTTTTTCGGCGACTTCAAATACACAAATTTTTCACCGAGCTTGAAGTCTGGGACCAATAAAAATGACTTTTCGTGCATGTTCACTGGGTCAAATTTAGGATCATATTGTCACAAGAAAAAAAAAAAAAAATCTGAACAAAAATAATAGGCCCTCCTGGTCATCACCGGCTCGGGCCTAATAATTTTCTGCAGAACTTTGAGCTTTGTCACTTAATTAAAGGTGTTTGAGAATAATAAGTTACAGTTTTTGCCAGCAGAACGTTTACTGTAAATTTCTTAAAACTTATTGTTTTTTATCTTTAATTGAATTATGACATTATACCTTAATTTTAGGGTTTTAGTTTGGCAGCCGTCATTTACCCCCTTTTTTTTTTAGTGTGGACATCACCTGGACCTCACCTGGACCTCACCTGGACACGTAACAAACAGTTGTATTTGATCAACATGAATGTTTGTAAAGCAGAAGTTCCATTAAAAACTCTACTGTTCTTTCTATAATATAATAAAAACCTGTTCAAATCCAATTAAAACCTGTTCAAATCCAATAAAAACCTGTTCAAATCCAATTACATCATCAGTTTGAAGTATTATTTTGTGTTTCAGGTTTGACCTTTCGACCCCCGACCACTGCAGGAGCCATGAGTTGTCAACAGATCTCTGTTAGTCCGTCCAGAGTGAGTCCCATAAACCAGGACTAAACCAGGACTAAACCAGGATAAAACCAGGTCTAAACCAGGTCAAAACTAGGACTAAACCAGGTCTAAACCAGGACTAAACCAGGACTAAACCAGGACTAAACCAGGACTAAACCAGGACTAAACCAGGACTAAACCAGGTCTAAACCAGGACTAAACCAGGACTAAACCAGGACTAAACCAGGATAAAACCAGGACTAAACAAGGTCTAAACCAGGACTAAACCAGGACTAAACCAGGACTAAACCAGGATAAAACCAGGACTAAACAAGGTCTAAACCAGGACTAAACCAGGACTAAACCAGGACTAAACCAGGACTAAACCAGGACTAAACCAGGACTAAACCAGGTCTAAACCAGGACTAAACCAGGACTAAACCAGGACTAAACCAGGATAAAACCAGGACTAAACAAGGACTAAACCAGGACTAAACCAGGACTAAACCAGGACTAAACCAGGACTAAACCAGGACTAAACCAGGTCTAAACCAGGACTAAACCAGGACTAAACCAGGACTAAACCAGGATAAAACCAGGACTAAACAAGGTCTAAACCAGGACTAAACCAGGACTAAACCAGGACTAAACCAGGATAAAACCAGGACTAAACCAGGACTAAACCAGGACTAAACCAGGACTAAACCAGGACTAAACCAGGACTAAACCAGGTCTAAACCAGGACTAAACCAGGACTAAACCAGGACTAAACCAGGATTAAACAAGGTCTAAACCAGGACTAAACCAGGACTAAACCAGGATAAAACCAGGACTAAACAAGGTCTAAACCAGGTCTAAACCAGGACTAAACCAGGACTAAACCAGGTCTAAACCAGGTCTAAACCAGGTCAAAACTAGGACTAAACCAGGTCTAAACCAGGTCTAAACCAGGACTAAACCAGGTCTAAACCAGGACTTAACCAGGTCTAAACCAGGACTAAACCAGGACTAAACCAGGACTAAACCAGGTCTAAACCAGGACTAAACCAGGACTAAACCAGGTCTAGAACAGGTCTAAACCAGGTCTAAACCAGGACTAAACCAGGTCTAAACCAGGTCAAAACTAGGACTAAACCAGGTCTAAACCAGGTCTAAACCAGGACTAAACCAGGTCTAAACCAGGACTAAACCAGGTCTAGAACAGGTCTAAACCAGGTCTAAACCAGGACTAAGCCAGGTCTAAACCAGGCACTAAACCAGGTCTAAACCAGGACTAAACCAGGACTAAACCAAGACTAAACCAGGACTAAACCAGGACTAAACCAGGTCTAGAACAGGTCTAAACCAGGTCTAAACCAGGACTAAACCAGGTCTAAACCAGGACTAAACCAGGTCTAAACCAGGTCTAAACCAGGTCAAAACTAGGTCTAAACCAGGTCTAAACCAGGTCTAAACCAGGTCTAAACCAGGTCTAAACCAGGACTAAACCAGGTCTAAACCAGGTCTAAACCAGGTCAAAACTAGGACTAAACCAGGTCTAAACCAGGACTAAACCAGGACTAAACCAGGTCTAAACCAGGACTAAACCAGGTCTAAACCAGGTCTAAACCAGGTCTAAACCAGGTCTAAACCAGGTCTAAACCAGGACTAAACCAGGTCTAAACCAGGACTAAACCAGGACTAAACCAGGACTTGTCTCTTTCAGGACTGGGCGTTGGAGAAGGAGGTTGCAGATGAAGGTGAGTCATGTACTTTTCTTTTTCTTTCAGACGGATCCTGATCTGATGAGTCTCAGGTTTCTGTCTGACACGTCTCTCAGAGGTTTCACTGAAACCCAACTCTGGTCTAGTCCAGGTTCTAATCAGGTCTTAATCCCCTTTTACGCCTGGTTTAGACCTGGTTCGGATTTGTTCCCATCAAATGCTGCATTCAGGGTCCTTCAGTTAATGACGTGACCTGTGATCCCAGCAGCTCTGGGCTGGGACAGTTAGTGACTGGAGCCTATCCCAGCAGCTCTGGGCCAGGACAGTTAGTGACTGGAGCCTATCCCAGCAGCTCTGGGCCGGGACAGTTAGTGACTGGAGCCTATCCCAGCAGCTCTGGGCCAGGACAGTTAGTGACTGGAGCCTATCCCAGCAGCTCTGGGCCGGGACAGTTAGTGACTGGAGCCTATCCCAGCAGCTCTGGGCTGGGACAGTTAGTGACTGGAGCCTATCCCAGCAGCTCTGGGCCGGCACAGTTAGTGACTGGAGCCTATCCCAGCAGCTCTGGGTCGGGCAGTTAGTGACTGGAGCCTACCCCAGCAGCTCTGGGCCGGGACAGTTAGTGACTGGAGCCTATCCCAGCAGCTCTGGGTCGGGACAGTTAGTGACTGGAGCCTATCCCAGCAGCTCTGGGCCGTGACAGTTAGTGACTGGAGCCTATCCCAGCAGCTCTGGGCCGGCACAGTTAGTGACTGGAGCCTATCCCAGCAGCTCTGGGTCGGGACAGTTAGTGACTGGAGCCTATCCCAGCAGCTCTGGGTCGGGACAGTTAGTGACTGGAGCCTATCCCAGCAGCTCTGGGATAGTTAGTCGCTGGGTTTATAACTCAAACCGATCTAACCAAATTAATATGAAGTTTTTTTTCCTCTGGGGTCGGATTGTGCCTCTACAATGCTTTTACTTTAATCTGAAAAAAAACGACTCCTCACCTCTGACCTCTGTGCCTCAGCCTCTGCAGAAAACCACAGCTCTGAAGACCAGACCCAAACCTTGACCCAGCTGGACCAGGCTCCAGACCAGGTACAGGCCAGACTCCAGACCAGGTCCAGACTCAGACCAGGTCCAGACCAGGTACAGTCGCTCAGGTTTCACTGAGTCCGGTTTCTTTTCCTGTTTTTTTTTTTTTTTTTATCATTTCTCTGAAACTCAGTTCTGAGTTTTCATGATGAGAACAAACAGCGTTAAACTGGTTTAGTGCAGCTTTCTTAAAAATCAAACTGAAAAACTGTGGGAAAAAGTAAAGACCAAAGAAAGACGAGACCCAGACTTGATCCAGCCCTAATCCAGGTCTAATCAGGTTAAAAGACATTAGAGTCAATCTCAGAGACCACACCAGACCTGCTCCAGTCCAGCTACAGACCGGGTCCAGGTGAAGTCTGGGAGAGTCTAGATGAAGACCAGGTGAAGTCTGAACCAGGACCGGGTCTGGGGTCAGGATGGGTCGGAGGAGTCCACAGGGTCAGGTACAGTTTCAGATTTAAACTTGTTTTCTGTTGGTCCCTTTATGTTGCTTTTTCAGGACATGCTCAGATAAAAGATTGTTTTTTATTTATTTAATAGGGACAATGCACATTAATGAACATCTGTAACAAATGCCACAGCTGTAAATGTGCCCAATTGTAGCAGGACTGCTCATTTCCTTCAGGTGTCTCGGGTAACGTCAAATAAAAATACAAGAAAACACAAGAGACACTGTTGCAAACGTCTCTTAAAGCGCAGCTCTGTCAGTTTCTTTGCTGTTTTTGTTTGTATTTTTCCTTCAGAGCTCCCCCTACAGCTTCGGTGTAATGTTAAAAACTCACTGGTGTTGAGGGTCTCCCTGCTCTCCTCTCGTCCCGTTTCACCACCAGCAACGGTTTTCTCTGCTTTAGCTTTTTTTTCCAGGTCTGCCAGGACAATTGTCTGAGACTGACTGGGTCTTTATGTGTGTAGTGTCGTTAAGTAGTTTGTTTCTCGCGAGAACCTCCTGTGAGACCTTTTCAATCCAAGGTACGGCGGGTCGCCGGACATATTATTATTTTTTTTATTTAATACATGAGATTTTATATTGTGTCGTACAAACACACCCCCAAATTCAGAAATGCCTGAGATAAACTGGTCCCATCGGAACAGAGCCCTGGCCTGACCCTGAGATGAAAAGAAAAACACATGGAGTGAGACATTCATAATGATTAAAATCAATTCTCTTCAGCATAATAAATTCAATGAACCATACAACCCTTAGGTCTGTAGTATGATCCGTCCTGGAGCTGTTGTCCCGTTGGTGTACATGCAAACAATAACGTCCCTCAGATATCAAAGTGTTCATCTGAGGTCAAAGCCTTGACCTTAGTCGTTCGGCAGGTGCATGTCCAGGAATGTTGACCCAGCAATGGCCACATTCATCAATCTCACCAACAAGCTCCGGAAACATGGAAAGCAACACAAACAAACGTTATTAGACATGGAAGTGCAACAACAAGTACATGTACTGTATCTCAATACAGATTCTAAAATCCCAGTAAATCTTCCAAATATGTTTTAAAACCAGGTCAAAATTAATTTCTCTATTTCAGAATACTCTAATTCCTCTGTTAGAGTTTGAAGTCCTTTCTCAAAGACTTTAGTTCTGCTGTAACTAGTCCTGTGTTACTTTGGAGGAAATCCTTTTGTAGATCCCCCCCTTTTCAGTTAAAAGCATGCTCAGTGCTATTCTGTTTTGTCTGGACATTAGGCTGGTTTTTCTAACTTTAGTTCCCTTCTCGAGGGAACTCAACACTGCGTCGTGAAACGACACTTTGGGGAACGCCCTCAGCGTGACGGCCCTGAAGCATGAATGAAACTTAGACCGATCTTGATTGGTACAACGTCACAACGTAGTGAGTGCCGGCCTACCCGGAAGTATAAAGGGATGCCGTATCACGCACACGCCAGCTTTTGGCTCTTCTGCAAATGCCCTGTGTGTGAACGAGAGACTTGTTTGAAAAACTTTGAATGAAAAGTATGGCGGAACATTCTAAGAAGTGTGTGTACCCCTGCCCTCGCTATATCACGGGTAGGGACACGTACTCGTTGTGTGTGATCTGCCTGGGAGCGCGGCACGCGCGGTCAGCTCTCGAGGGAGCTGGCTGCCAGCACTGTTAAACAGTCCTCTGCAGAGTGCTGTGCTCCCGCCTGGCCAAGTTGAGGCCGGCCGGGCTCGCGTTCCCCGCGGATCAGGTCCCGCGGTCGGCGAGGCGGCGCAGCGGCTTAGATCGCGGGGATTGCAGCTGATGAGATTGGGATTGCTGAGGCTTTTTCATCATTAGACGGCTTTGGTGACCTTCCTCCCCATGCAGGAGACCGCGAAGCGGCTTCTCCTGCACGAGGAGAAGGTGCGATGCTTGAGCTGTCCGCGTCTGGGGATGTGGACGTGCTCAGCATTGAGGCGGGTGACGTGAGGGCTCATTTGTCACCTCACGTGCCCGCTTATGAGGAGCCCATTGCCGTTGTGACTCGTGCGAGTAAAAGGTGGCCAGGTTAAACATTATCTTGCCGTCAAAAGGGCAGGGAGCGACAGTAGCTAAAAATAGACTATAAAGCGTTTCCTGCAGCGCAGAGCACGACCTGAGCATCAGAGCTTACACCACGGGTTGTGTGGCCTGTTCCATGACTTACGCAACAAGTTGTGTGGGTCATGGGGCAGGCCACATTTCTCGCCAAGGAGATTGGGACTGCTGAGGCTTTTTCTCAATCTTCATGGGGGAGCTCTGTGGCCCTTCCTCCCCGTGCGGGAGCCCACTAAGCGGCTGCTCCGGCAGGGGGGAGAGGGTCCGATGTTTGAGCTGTCTGCATCTGAGGATGTGGACGTGCTCAGCAATGCGGCGCCTTCATTAAAACGCCGGCGCTGCCCACCAAGCCGTGTAGAGTTACATCGACCATGGTGGGCGGGGCAGCAGGTCGTGCTGGGGCAGGGCTGCATACTATGGCAGTATATTGCAGGCACGCCAGGCCGACCTGTTAAAGGACTTGGAGAAGACACATCTGTGGATGTGGCTGAGAGAGTCCCCTCCGGGGAGAGGCGGCTGAGGCCGTTTTTCTCTGCGGAGCCCCTTGGACACCGATGTAGTAATTCCGCCGTCTATGACGCTTCGGGCCACATCGGGTTCCAGCATACGAGAGCTGCCTCACAGCCCACCCTGAGGGGTTTTGGGCAGGCAGCGAGGGTGTATGCGCATCGAGGATCGTACACGACCTCTCTCTGCAGTACAATCGTTTCAGGGGGGCGGCAACGGTCTTCTGAAGCAGACCAGAGATCGGCCTCGAGAGGCTGATTCCCATGGCAGATTTTTTCCAGGCGTGGAAACACCTTTGGAATGTGTCGCCATGGGTCCTGCGCACTGTAGAAAAGGGGTACAGACTGCAGTTTGGCCGCAGCCTGCCGGGATTTGGTGGGGTGGTCTGGACCGCAGTGGTCCCAGAACGGGCGCGGGTTATAAACAGGAAGTACACTCCCTGCTGGTAAAGGAGGCCATAGAACGGGTTCCTCTGCCAGAAATGGAGTCGGGTTTCTACAGCCGGTACTTTATAGTTCCCAAAAAGGACGGAGGTCTGCGTCCGATTTTAGATCTAAGGTATTTGAACCGGTCTCTGAGGAGGTTCAGGTTCAAGATGCTAACAATACCTGTTATCGTGAATCAAATTCGGTCCGAGGACTGGTTTGTAACAATAGATCTGAAGGACGCATACTTCCATATTCCTATATGTCCGTCTCACAGGAAGTTCCTGAGGTTCGCTTTGAGGGCGGTTGCCCAATATCGGGTGCTTCCATTCGGCCTAGCACTCTCCCCTCGCATATTCACCAAGTGCATGGATGCGGTTCTGGCTCTGCTGAGACTCCAGGGCATCCGAGTACTGAATTATATCGACGACTGGCTCATTTTGGCCCAGTCTCGAGGGAGGGCAGTTTGGCATCGAGATGTCGTCCTTGGCCATATTCAGAGCTTGGGGTTGAGACTCAACGCGAAGAAGAGCGTGTTGACGCCCTCCCAGAGACTTACGTTTCTGGGAGTAGAATGGGACTCGGCGACAATGCGGGCACAGATGTCCCCCGCACGCATCGAGTCCATACAGGCGAGGGTCTCCAGCATAAGACTAGGCCGCAACATCACTGTAAAACGGTTTCAGAGACTGTTGGGTCTAATGGCAGCTTCGGCCAACGTAATACCGTTTGGCCTGCTGTACATGAGACCCCTGCAGTGGTGGCTGAAAACCAGGGGGTTTTCCCTGAGGGGGAGTCCATTCAGGAGGATCAGGGTTACGCGCAGGTGTTGTCGTTCCCTGTCAATGTGGAGGAAACCCTGGTTTCTGTCCTAAGGACCAGTATTGGGAGCATCATGTCGCCGGAAGTCGGTTTCGACAGATGCCTCCCTGACTGGCTGGGGCACGGTCATGGACGGCCGCTTTGCCCAAGGTCCGTGGCAGGACCATCATCGCTCCAGACATATAAATTGCCTGGAGATGTTGGCTGTGTTCAGGGCTCTGAGGAGCTTCCTGGCAGACCTCAGGGGTTATCATGTTCTGGTACGCTCCGACAATATGTCGGTTGTAGCGTACCTGAACCGGCAGGGGGGTCTGAGGTCTCGCACTCTGTGCAGATTGGCAAGTCCTATGGTCCCAAGGGAAGTTTTTGTCAATCAGAGCGATGTACATCCCCGGGGACCAGAATCAGGGAGCAGACACCCTGTCGAGGCAGGGACTGAGGCCCGGGGAATGAAGGCTTCACCCAGAGGTGGTGAGGTCTATATGCGAGAGGTTCGGCCCAGTGGAAGTGGATTTGTTCGCGTCTCGAGAGCCCCACTGCCCCACTGCCCACTGTGGTTCTCCCTCACGCCTCCAGCCCCGCTGGGGTTGGATGCTATGGTACAGACGTGGCCGAGGCTGCGTCTGTATGCATTTCCCCCGGTGGCGCTGCTCCCGGGAGTTCTGGAGAGGGTCCGGCAGGAGGGGATCAGTCTACTTCTAGTAGCTCCATACTGGCCGGCCCGAGTATGGTTCTCAGACATCATAGCACTGCTGGAAGGTCTCCCATGGCAGATCCCTTTGAGGAGGGACCTGCTGTCCCAGGCAGGGGGCACAATACTGCATCCCCAGCACGGGCTGTGGAAACTCTGGGTCTGGCCTCTGAGGGGGATCAGTAGCTAGAGGCTGGTCTGTCGGCAGGGGTAGTGGAAACCGTACTCAGTTCCAGGGCTCCTTCCACGAGAAGGTTGTACGGCCTAAAGTGGAATGTCTTTTCCACGTGGTGCAGGGAGCGTGAGGTGGGCCCAGTTAACTGCCCAGTGGCTTCGGTCCTGGAGTTCCTCCAAGAGCGCTTCACTGCGGGGCTTACCCCATCCACTCTTAAGGTGTACGTGGCTGCCACTGTGGCGTTCCACGCTCCTGTAAGTGAGGGGCCTCTGGGGAGGCACCCATTGGTCGTACATTTTCCTCCGTGGCACCTGGAGGCTGAGGCCTGCAACGCGCCCTGGGGTTCCAACTTGGGATCTGGCGGTGGTGCTTGAAGGATTGGCTGAGGCCCCCTTCGAACCACTCGAGTCGGCGACAGATCGAGTTCTGTCGTTCAAGGTGGCGCTGCTCATGGCTATCACCTCACTTAAAAGGGTGGGGGACCTCCAGGCACTGGCTATAACACCAACTTGCCTGGAGTTTGCCCCCGGTGGGGTTAAGGCCATTTTACGTCCGAGGCCAGGCTATGTGCCTAAGGTGCCATCTAACATGGCACGGCCGATGGTATTGCAGGCATTTCATCCTCCACCTCATGTGTCGGCCGAAGAAGGGAGACTTCATCTGCTCTGCCCAGTTAGGGCACTGCGAATCTATATACAGTCTATATAAAGTCTTCGCAGTGGAGAAAGTCAGAACAGTTGTTAGTGTGTTTCGGGTCTCCTAGGAGAGGTCGGCCAGCGACCAAGCAGACGGTCAGTAATTGGATCGTCCAGGCTATTGCCTTGGCTTATCAGGTGCGCGGATTGCATTCACCTTTGGCCTTGAGGCCGCATTCCATTAGGGGCATGGCCTCTTCTCGGGCCCTTCAAATGGGGGTCCCGTTTCAGGAGATCGGTGAGGCAGCCGACTGGGCTACTCCACACACTTTCATTAGGTTCTATAGTCTACATCTCCCTGCGACGCCTGGCGCTAGGGTGCTCTCGTCCTAAGTGTGCCTGAATATCCAGGTTCACACTAGGGCGGGCACGGGTCGTCGTGGCATAGTGGGTATTCGTTCCCCAAAGTGTCGTTTCACGACGCAGTGTTGAGTTCCCTCGAGAAGGGAACGTCTCGGGTTATGTATATAACCCTTGTTCCCTGAGAGGGAACGAGACACTGCGTCGCTCCGCCACGCCTACCCTGCCTGAGGGCGATTTGCGCTCATCGCGAAGGGCTGGCGTGTGCGTGATACGCGTCCTTTATACTTCCGGTAGGCCGGCACTCACTACGTTGTGACGTAGTACCAATCAAGATCGGTCTAAGTTTCATTCATGCTTCAGGGCCGTCACGCTGAGGGCGTTCCCCAAAGTGTCGTTTCACGACGCAGTGTCTCGTTCCCTCTCAGGGAACAAGGGTTATATACATAACCCGAGACGTTTTCTATTAACAGTAACAAAATCTCTGGTGTAATTAATAAATCTTTGTTGGTTGTAAATAAATATAGTTAATCCAATTCACATTTGTATAAATTGTCTCAAAAGAGAACCGTGGTGACAACACAATGGTCGCTTAAATCATTGGCAAATATTCCAAAAGCAGTACATTTATGCGGAACATTTGTAAAAATTAGATCAATGATGGAAGATTTTATTGGCTGTTTAAGATTTGGTTGGATTATTGATCAGCTGTGTGAGATGAATAGAATCACAAATTAATTTAAAATGATCAGAAACAGATGCCAGCCAATCCAGATTAAAATCCCCGACAAGGACAATCTCATTAAAGTCTAACATTGCTAGCTGTTCAGTCAATAAGGACTAGAGCATTGTTTGTTGCTGAGGGAGGTCTGTAACAGCCTACAACTGAGATAGAATGGCCCTCATAAAGTTCTAATTTCACTAATAATTGTGCACACTACTCTGTGTGCACAATTATTAGGCAAGTTGTATTTTTGAGGATTTGTTTTGTTCTTGTACAACTACAGTGTTCTTGGTCCAAAATGTTAACAAACCCTCGAGGTTTTCCATCTCACTTGTTTATTTTCACCTGTTAAAGTGAGAATAAGAAACAAACTCAAAATGTACAAAGAAACATTTCTGAAAAAAAAAAGACCTCAGTGACCAATATAGCCACCCTTCTTTTCGATAACAGTCACAAGCCTTCCATTCACGGAGTCAGTCAGGTTCTTGATCAGGTCAGAATCAACCACAGCCTCCACTGTTCAGAGGTGTACTGTTTACCTTCACTGGAAATGTCCTGCTGAAGAAGGGCCCAAAAGTTCTCAATAGGGTTTAAGTCAGGTGTCATTAGTTTTTCATCTTTAAGGCCTTTACTGGCCACGCAGTGGAGAACTTTAATGCATGTGATGGAGCATTGTCCTGCATAAAAACCAAAGTCTTCTTGAAAGATGCAGACTTTTTCCTGGACCACTGTTTAAACAAAGTGTCTTCTAAAAATTGGCAGAAGGTCTGAGAGTTGATTTTGACTCCATTTTCAACCTGAAAAGGTCCAACTAGCTCGTCTTTAATAATACCTGTCCATACCAGTACCACACCTCCACCTGCTGGTGTCTGAGTCAAAGTGGAGCTCTGTGTCTGTTACTGATCCAACCACAGTCCATCCATCTGGTCCGTCAAGACTCACTCTCATCTCATCAGTCACAAAACCTTTGAGAAATTTGTCTTCAGATATTTCTTGGCCCATTCTTGACGTTTGAACTTGTGTGTCTTGTTCAGAAGTGGTTGGGTTTCAGCCTTTCTTACCTTGGCCATGTCTCTGAGAACTGAACACCTCGTACTTCTTGACACTCCAGGAGGTTGCAGTTGTGGAATATGGCAGCACTGGAGGATAATGGGTTCCTGGTAGCTTCACGTTTCTTCAAAAGTCTTTGGCGGTTCATTTGCGTCTTTTCTTCTCGACGCGTTTCTTGCGACCCTGTCGACTATTTGCTACAAAACGTTTGATGGTTCTGTGATCACGCCCCAATATCTTAAATATTTCAAGAGTGCTGCCTCCCTGTGAAAGACTTAAATCTGTTTTTTGGTCTATTTTTCTTGAGGAGAAGAATCTGCCTAATAATTATGCACACCTTGATATAGAGTGTTGACGTCCTTAGGCCACACACTCCTCGTTACACAAATACACATCACCTGACATGCATTAAATCCAATAAGGATTCAAGTTCATACAGCTTGGAGTTGGAAATTATGGATAAAATGAGGATATGGTCAAAATAATCACTCAATACTTAATAAACACCTAATAATTGTGCACACAGTGTAGACAACGATGACAGAACAGTTACAAAAAATCTGTTCCTTACATAAAGAGCAACAGCACCACCTTTTCTGGGACGGTCACAGCGAAAAAGACTGTTACAGCCAATTTAGACTTGGGCTGTCTTTGTTGCACAGACGCGCTAACTCACTGCTGGATGGGTGCAAACTCTTCTGAGGCAGATTAACGATTCCTTCGTCTTTATTAGTATTTAAAGTTATTAAAAACAGTATAGGCAGTGTAACCCATTTACATTTTCAATCAAAATCCGTACATCACCATCCAGCGTAGTCACATAAGCGGTCAACAAACTGTGTGCTGCTTCCGTCTAGCTACACACCTGTACAAAGGTTCCCACCTTTATAGCGTGTAGCCTAGCCCAATCATGACCCCTAGTGGAGACACCCAATATTTATCTTTTATAGCCAATGGCTTCTACAAAGACTGTAACCTCGGATAGAAATGTCATTTTCAGTGATTGATATTGTCAGCCATGTTTCAGACAAAACAAGAATATCGGTGTTTAATCTGTCAACCCAGATTTACCAAATCTAATTTAGGGAGAAGACTTCTGACATTAAAATTAGCCACACTTTAAAATCCTCAGGAGTGGTTCTGGACAAGGGTTGGATTCAACATTCCAAGACAGTAGAAGCAGCAGTAAAATAACACACCAGAGACCAGAGCTGTCTTTAATACTAGCTGTAAACAGTTTTTTTTTCAGTTCTGCTTTTGGAGCCTGCCCTCTGGTGGACGGAGGTATGTAGCAGTATGGTGGCGTCCTTACGTGAGGTCCATATAAGGGGTTCAATGAGAGAGACTCGAATGCAACAAGTGTCCTCTTCTTCTCTTTGTTATCAACATGGCTACACTGAAAAATGTTAGCGTTGATGCTAACTTCCTTCGGGAACGCTAAAAAATGTGGCACTAAAGGTTTTTCTGGAAGGAAAATAATTTTGTGCTCTATTTCCACTGTCTTTGGACCATCCTACACGCTCTTTTCATCGGCCCGCATCCTTGTTTCATTTACCAATTTAGTGTTAGTTAATGTTCCTTTTATTCACAGATTCACTTTGCAGTAGTTTGTAGTTTATTCATATCTGCCACACTCTGGTTATGTCGTCGGAATTGTTGCTTTGATTGGCTAAAAACAAGTCTTGTGGTAGGCTACTAGTCGGTGCTTCATCCAATCACCAACAAGTTTCCAACAGAAGGCACCTCCCTTTTACAAACGTTTTCAACCCAGATGGTTCTGTGAACAGAGTCCGGTTACCAAGTCACCAAAGTTAGTTACAACTCTGAAAACTGACACTGACTTTAGTTTTGTATAAGCCTATTTCATAACAAGACATTTAATGGAGTTGAATTATGACATATTAATTAAGACTGCAGCCTGCCCTTTGTCTTTGTTCTTTGTGCTCAAGTTTGACTCGAGTCATGAGTCCTTCTGAGAAAAAACGAGTCCAAGTTCCAGTCGAGTCTTGTCTCGAATGAAAACAGCTCTGTTCTGTTTCTGCAGGTTTTGTGAAACTAAAGGAGCTGCTGCCTCAAAGGTGAGTGCTCAAACCCAACCTGTTCAAAACCAACTAAAACCTGTTCAAATCCAACTAAAACCTGTTCAAATCCAACTAAAACATGTTCAAAACCAACTAAAACCTGTTCAAATCCAACTAAAACCTGTTCAAATCCAACTAAAACCTGTTCAAATCCATCTGAAACCTGTTCAAATCCAACTAAAACCTGTTCAAATCCAACTAAAACCTGTTCAAATCCATCTAAAACCTGTTCAAATCCATCTGAAACCTGTTCAAATCCAACTAAAACCTGTTCAAATCCAACTAAAACCTGTTCAA
The DNA here is from genome assembly GCA_024416835.2 of Perccottus glenii. NCBI lineage: Eukaryota > Metazoa > Chordata > Actinopteri > Gobiiformes > Odontobutidae > Perccottus > Perccottus glenii. Next base: position 29,192,204 of record CM044557.2, read on the forward strand.
ATCCATCTAAAACCTGTTCAAATCCAACTAAAACCTGTTCAAATCCAACTAAACCTGTTCAAATCCATCTGAAACCTGTTCAAATCCAACTAAAACCTGTTCAAATCCAACTAAAACCTGTTCAAATCCATCTAAAACCTGTTCAAATCCAACAAAACCTGTTCAAATCCAACTAAAACCTGTTCAAATCCAACTAAAACCTGTTCAAATCCAACTAAAACCTGTTCAAATCCAACTAAAACCTGTTCAAATCCATCTAAAACCTGTTCAAATCCAACTAAAACCTGTTCAAATCCATCTAAAACCTGTTCAAATCCATCTGAAACCTGTTCAAATCCAACTAAAACCTGTTCAAATCCAACTAAAACCTGTTCAAATCCATCTAAAACCTGTTCAAATCCAACTAAAACCTGTTCAAATCCAACTAAAACCTGTTCAAATCCATCTGAAACCTGTTCAAATCCAACTAAAACCTGTTCAAATCCAACTAAAACATGTTCAAAACCAACTAAAACCTGTTCAAATCCATCTGAAACCTGTTCAAATCCAACTAAAACATGTTCAAAACCAACTAAAACCTGTTCAAAACCAACTAAAACCTGTTCAAATCCAACTAAAACCTGTTCAAATCCAACTAAAACCTGTTCAAATCCAACTAAAACCTGTTCAAATCCATCTGAAACCTGTTCAAATCCAACTAAAACCTGTTCAAATCCAACTAAAACATGTTCAAAACCAACTAAAACCTGTTCAAATCCATCTGAAACCTGTTCAAATCCAACTAAAACCTGTTCAAATCCAACTAAAACCTGTTCAAATCCAACTAAAACCTGTTCAAATCCAACTAAAACCTGTTCAAATCCATCTGAAACCTGTTCAAATCCAACTAAAACCTGTTCAAATCCAACTAAAACCTGTTAAAAACCAACTAAAACCTGTTCAAATCCATCTGAAACCTGTTCAAATCCAACTAAAACCTGTTCAAATCCAACTAAAACCTGTTCAAATCCAACTAAAACCTGTTAAAATCCAACTAAAACCTGTTCAAATCCATCTAAACCTGTTCAAATCCAACTAAAACCTGTTCAAATCCAACTAAAACCTGTTCAAATCCAACTAAAACCTGTTCAAATCCATCTAAAACCTGTTCAAATCCAACTAAAACCTGTTCAAATCCAACTAAAACCTGTTCAAATCCATCTGAAACCTGTTCAAATCCAACTAAAACCTGTTCAAATCCAACTAAAACCTGTTCAAATCCAACTAAAACCTGTTCAAATCCAACTAAAACCTGTTCAAATCCAACTAAAACCTGTTCAAATCCAACTAAAACCTGTTCAAATCCAACTAAAACCTGTTCAAATCCAACTAAAACCTGTTCAAATCCATCTGAAACCTGTTCAAATCCAACTAAAACCTGTTCAAATCCAACTAAAACATGTTCAAAACCAACTAAAACCTGTTCAAATCCAACTAAAACATGTTCAAAACCAACTAAAACCTGTTCAAATCCAACTAAAACCTGTTCAAATCCAACTAAAACCTGTTCAAATCCAACTAAAACCTGTTCAAATCCAACTAAAACCTATTCAAATCTATCTAAAACCTGTTCAAATCCAACTAAAACATGTTCAAAACCAACTAAAACCTGTTCAAATCCATCTGAAACCTGTTCAAATCCAACTAAAACCTGCTCAAATCCATCTAAAACCTGTTCAAATCCAACTAAAACCAGTTAAAATCCAACTAAAACCAGTTAAAATCCAACTAAAATCTGTTCAAATCCATCTAAAACCTGTTCAAATCCAACTAAAACCTGTTGAAATCCATCTAAAACCTGTTCAAATCCAACTAAAATCTTAATTGAACTTTATTCTGGTGCATTTCTATCAGAGCCACATCAGAGTCTTTTTTCAGGTTTTTGACCCATATTTTCCAGCACCGGCTCTCAATGGACCAACACTAACCTGGACCAGACCCAAGACCAGACCAGAGACCTGATCCAAACCTTCTCTGATGGTGAGTCCAGAACTGAAGCAGGTTTAAGAAAAGCTTCTGGTTAGTGTTTGGAGAATAAGGATGACAGACGTGTGTTTTTATGGATAAGCAGATGAATAAATGGAATTAATAAAAAAATAGAGAAAAAAAAACAACTTCCCTTTGACCTCTGCAGATGATTAAAACACTCATAATTCCTCTGTGATTTAAACAGCCCTTAAATATTTAAAGGTTCAATTTGATAAAAAATAAATTTAAACAGAAACATGTCTTTTAGTGAAACTGAAGGAATGTCTCTTCCTCAAAAAATTTGTAAACAATTTATTAAAGAAAAATAAATACAGTGTTAGTTTATGTAAAGTTTTTTTCAATTAAAAACATTTGGGGAAAAAAATGTACAACTGACAAAACTGTCAAAAGTGAGATTACTTTTAGTCTATGTCCAGGTTTAGTCCCTGGATCTGGTCTTTAATGTGTTCTGATGATGTGACAGAATTTCCACACATTCAGTCAATTACATCATTTTATCACCTTAAAAACATTTCCAGAGTCAAAGGGATGATGTCTCAACCAGACTTAGAGAAACTTATCCATGCTTTTGTCTCCAGCAGGTTAGATTACTGTAACGGCCTGCTCACTGGTCTCTCAAAACGAGGGTTAAGACAGCTGCAGCTTATTCAGAACGCGGCTGCTCGGGTTCTAACCAAAACCAGGAAGTACAACCACATCACACCAGTTTTAAAATCTCTGCACTGGCTTCCTGTTGCTCAGAGAATAGACTTTAAAACAGCACTTCTGGTTTACAAGTCTCTTTTTTAGCCCCGGAATATAAATAGGGGCGCAGGTTACATACACTGGCAGAATTTGTGATTTTATTTTGCCCAGTTTTCAGAGAATAAGAATGATAACACAAAAACAGTTTGAAGCCATTTATTGTCAACAATTTCTTTTAAATCATAATGACAAAAGAAACTACCCAAATGACCCTGATCAAAAGTTGGCCTGAGAACCTGCACAAGTGACGCAAACAGGTTTGAATGGCTGCTAAAGGTAACCCTCCTCACCTGTGACCTGTTTGTAATCAGTGTGTGGATAAAAGGTCAGTGAGTTTCTGGGCTCCTGACAGACCCTTGTATCTTTCATCCAGTGCTGCATGTTTCTGTCTGAGTCATGGAGAAAGCAAAAGAACTGTCAAAGGATCTGTGGGAAAAAGTAATTGAAGTGTATAAAACATGACAGGGATATAAGACAAGACAAGACATTTATTTTAGCACTCCTGCCTCACAGCAAGAAGGTTGTGAGTTCAAAACCCGGCCGACTCAAACATTCTCGGACGACTCTGGTCTTTCTGTGAGGAGTCTGCATGTCCTCCACGTGTTACTGTGGGTTCTCTCCGGGTACTCCGGTTCCTCCCACCGTCCAAACACATGCATGTAAGGGTTAATTGGTGACTCTAAAGTAACGGGACTAAGCGGTAGAACCTGAACAATATCACATCAACAGCCACCTCAAAGGACTTAACAGACTGCACTAGACAACATCGCCTGTCCTTAGACCCTCAATATAAAAACCCCATCAGCAGTGTTCAAACTCTAATAAAAAAATGTGAAATAAAAAAGGTCAGGTAGACCAACAAAAAATTCAGCCGCAACTGAAAAAAGTGGTGAGGATGTTTCAAGATGCAAAATAAGGAGGCACTTGAAGAAAAATGTGCTGAACGGTCGGTCCAGAAGAACACCATTACTTCACAAATGCCACAAAGCATCCCACTTACAAAACACCAAACATGACAGAGACAAGCCTCAAAACGTCTGGAACAAATTCATTTGGAGTGAGGAGACCAATATTAAACTTTTTGGCCACAACCATAAAAACATTACATTTGGAGAGAACTCAACAAGGCCTTTGATGAAAGGTACACAGTCCTTCTGTGAAACATGGAGCTGATGTTTTGGGGATGTGTTTTGACAATGGCAGAGGAAAAGATGACTGCAGCATGTTTTCAGAAAATACTGGAGGAACATTTGCACTCATCAGCCCAGAAGCTGCTCATGGGACGTTCCAACATGACAACGATCCAAAGCACAAGTCGACCTGTCATTGGCTACAGCAGCAGAAGGAGAAGGTTCTGGACTGACCTCAGGCCAAGTCCACACGGACACGGATATTTTTATAACCGGAGTTTTTCCTCCTGCGTTTTAAAAAAATCCCGTCCACAAACGCTCGCCTAAAAACGCAAAAACCCACTATCAAGCGCTGTCAAGAGCATGCCACACCAGCAGGCGGCGATATCACCCTAATCGTAAAGGCATGTTGGCCAATCAGACCAGAGGATAACGGCGCACACTCTGACGTGGCAAGGCAAAAACGCCGGTTTTACTGTCCACACGACAACGCTGCAACCGGCGTTTCTAAAAATCCTCACCCTGGCAGGGGTTTTCAAAAATGTTCGGTTTCAGTGACCGTTTCCGTGTGGACGAACGGCCGAACCGTGTAAAAAAAGTCACGGTTATAAAAATACCAGTGTCCGTGTGGACTAGGCCTCAGTGTCCTGACCTCAGTGTCATTGAACCACTCTGAGGAGATCTCAAACGTGCAGTTCATGAAAGACAGACCAAGAATTTACAGGAACCATTCTTTTTGCCAAAAACAATGGGCAGTTTTACATCTGAGAAAATAAAGAGCCTCATCAACAACTACCACAAAAGACTTAAAGCTGTCATTGATGTTAAAGGTGCAACACACAGTATTAAGAACTGGGGTATGTAAACTTTTGATCAGGGTCATTTGGGGGTTCTGTCGTCATTATGATTTAAAAAGAGTAAACACAGTTGAAGACTTAGGACACGCGTCTGTGCCCCCCCGGAAGAGCTGGAGGAAGTGTTTGGGGAGCGGGAAGTCTGACTGTCTCTGCTGAGACTCTTGCCCCCGCGACACGGCCCCGGATAATGTGGCAGAAGATGGATGGACAATAAATGGTTTCATCCAACCACTATGAGTGAAAAAAAAAGCTTTTGTGTTATCATTCATATTCTCTGAAAATTCACAAAACTTATATTATACTTATTATACTTAAACTGTAGTTCTGACAGTTGCTTATGAACCTTCTCGGACTCTGAGAACATCTGAGACAGGCTTCTGCTCGACTCCAGAGTTAGAACTAAACTTTCAGCAGAATAAGGAACATAAGAAAAATAAAAAAAGGAAGAGTGCAGATAAAACACTTTCAGTTGTCTTTCCTGAATGTAGGCAGAGCTAAAGAGGAAGGTTTTTAACTTTCTCTTGAAACATTGTTAAAATTGAGGCTGTTTCAGGTTTTTGTTTTAAACGTTGTCTATGTGTTTTACGTGGTGATGTCATAATGTAACAGGCCTGGTGCTTCTGGACGTGAGCCAGCGGACTCTGACCGGACTCATGCAGCACATCGTGGACCAGATGGTGACCTCAGACCAGATCAGAGCCGAAGACCGAGACCGAGTGCTGCAAGTCCTTCTGCTGCCTCACAGGTTCAGTCCGGTCTAGATCTGAATTAGTCCTGGTTTAGTCCTGGTTTAGACCTGGTTTAGTCCTGGTTTAGTCCTGGTTTAGACCTGGTTTAGTCCTGGTTTAGACCTGGTTTAGACCTGGTTTAGTCCTGGTTTAGACCTGGTTTAGACCTGGTTTAGACCTGGTTTAGACCTGGTTTAGTCCTGGTTTAGACCTGGTTTAGACCTGGTTTAGACCTGGTTTAGACCTGGTTTAGACCTGGTTTAGTCCTGGTTTAGACCTGGTTTAGACCTGGTTTAGTCCTGGTTTAGACCTGGTTTAGACCTGGTTTAGACCTGGTTTAGACCTGGTTTTGTCCTGGTTTAGTCCTGGTTTAGACCTGGTTTAGTCCTGTTTTTGAACTGGTTTAGACCTGGTTTAGACCTGGTTTAGTCCTGGTTTAGTCCTGGTTTTGTCCTGGTTTAGTCCTGGTTTAGACCTGGTTTAGTCCTGGTTTAGACCTGGTTTAGTCCTGGTTTAGTCCTGGTTTAGACCTGGTTTAGACCTGGTTTAGACCTGGTTTAGACCTGGTTTTGTCCTGGTTTAGTCCTGGTTTAGACCTGGTTTAGACCTGGTTTAGACCTGGTTTAGACCTGGTTTTGTCCTGGTTTAGTCCTGGTTTAGTCCTGGTTTAGACCTGGTTTAGACCTGGTTTAGACCTGGTTTAGACTTGGTTTAGACCTGGTTTAGACCTGGTTTAGACTTGGTTTAGACCTGGTTTAGACCTGGTTTAGACCTGGTTTAGACCTGGTTTAGTCCTGGTTTAGACCTGGTTTAGACCTGGTTTAGACTTGGTTTAGACCTGGTTTAGTCCTGGTTTAGACCTGGTTTAGACCTGGTTTAGACCTGGTTTAGACCTGGTTTAGTCCTGGTTTAGACCTGGTTTAGACCTGGTTTAGTCCTGGTTTAGACCTGGTTTAGACCTGGTTTAGTCCTGGTTTAGACCTGGTTTAGACCTGGTTTAGACCTGGTTTAGTCCTGGTTTAGACCTGGTTTAGACCTGGTTTAGACCTGGTTTAGACCTGGTTTAGTCCTGGTTTAGTCCTGGTTTAGACCTGGTTTAGACCTGGTTTAGTCCTGGTTTAGACCTGGTTTAGACCTGGTTTTGTCCTGGTTTAGTCCTGGTTTAGACCTGGTTTTGTCCTGGTTTAGTCCTGGTTTAGACCTGGTTTTGTCCTGGTTTAGACCTGGTTTAGTCCTGGTTTAGTCCTGGTTTAGTCCTGGTTTAGACCTGGTTTAGACCTGGTTTAGACCTGGTTTAGACCTGGTTTGGTCCTGGTTTGGTCCTGGTTTAGACCAGGTTTAGTCCTGGTTTAGACCTGGTTTAGAACTGGTTTAGTCCTGGTTTAGACCTGGTTTAGACCTGGTTTAGTCCTGGTTTAGACCTGGTTTAGACCTGGTTTAGACCTGGTTTAGACCTGGTTTAGTCCTGGTTTAGACCTGGTTTAGACCTGGTTTAGACCTGGTTTAGTCCTGGTTTAGTCCTGGTTTAGATCCTGGTTTAGTCCTGGTTTAGACCTGGTTTAGACCTGGTTTAGACCTGGTTCTGACCTGGTCTTGTCTGGTCTTTGTCCTCAGTGATGAAGAGGCAGTTAACGGCAGCAGAAGCAGAAAGGTGAGACTGGTTCAGTCTGGTCTAGACTTGGTTTTGGACTTCAGGTTTTTGACTTGTTTATATTTACTCACAGGGAGACGGTCTTTGGTCAAAATCTGACTTGGAACGGACCTCAGAGCGGACCTCAGAGCGGACCTCAGAGCGGACCTCAGAGCGGACCTCAGAGCGGACCGAGGCCACTGTAATCTTCGCCGGTGAGTCTGGACCTGGTCTGGACTTTTTTTTCTTCGACTCAAGAAAAAAGCAAAAATAACTCAAACAAAAATCGAATATGAAGGAATTCTTGAGGTAGAAAACAGTAAAATAGAAAATGAATATTGGAGTTTGTGTGAAAAGCATTGTGGGAAACGTAGTTATAACCATCAGCTCTCTCAGCAGATATCAGCTGCGGGTTTTATAAAAGGCCGGATTAAAGGCTTGTCTGTTCCTCAGGCAGCGTCAGTTTCCTGAGCGGCCCGTTGGTGGCGCTGGTTCGTCTGAAGGAGCCGCTTCTGTTGGAGTCCATTCTGCAGGTTCCCCTTCGGTTCATCTTTGTGTTTTTAGGACCATCCTCCAACAACGACCATCTCCAGACGGCACGCTCCGTCACCTTGCTCATGTCAAACCAGGTACAAAACCAGGTCAGATCCAACTAAAACCAGGTCAGATCCAACTAAAACCAGGTCAGATCCAACTAAAACCAGGTCAGATCCAACTAAAACCGGGTCAGATCCAACTAAAACCCCATCTTTTGCAGAGTTTTATCGAGGTCTGGTACCGTGCCGTGGACCGGGAGGACCTGCTGAGGGCCGTGAACCGGTATTTGGACAGCCGTATTGTCCTTCAAACAGACTTAACCGAAAAAGCCAGAGAGGAACCAGCTGAAAAAAACAACGGCAAAGAACAAGGTCTTTATCAGTGGTGGAAAGAGTATTGGTACTCAAGTATTAGCACTGTTGCTTGGCCAAAATAATACTCAATTATTAGAACTAGTGTTAAAAAAGTACAAAAAGACAACTAATTACTAGTTACTTTCAGGCCATTGATGTTTAAAGCAACACTTTATAACTTCTAAAGCTGTAAACGCAATAAAAGACTAAAAGATAAAATGCAGAGCTGCAGTAATATTCACTTTTCATATCAATCCAATAAGTATCCTGCTATAAAGTATATTTGTCTGAATGTAACGTATTCTGGTATTCTGGATAAATATACAGTATCTCACAACAGTGAGTACACGCCTCACATTTTTGTAAATATTTTATTATATCTTTTCATGTGACAACACTGAAGAAATGACACTTTGATACAGTGTAAAGCAGAGAGTGTACAGCTTTTAGAACAGTGTAAATTTGCCGTCCCCTCAAAATAACTCCACACACACCCAATAATGTCTAAACCGCTGGCAACAAAAGTGAGTACACCCCAAAGTGAAAATGTCCAAACTGGGCCCAAAGTGTCAATATTTTGTGTGGCCACTATTATTTTCCAGCATTACATTAACCCTCTTGGGCGTGGAGTTCACCAGAGCTTCACAGGTTGCCACTGGAGTCCTCTTCCACTCCTCCAGGATGACACTGCGGAGCTGGTGGATGTTTGAGACCTTGCACTCCTCCACTTTCCGTTTGAGGATTCCCCACAGGTGCTCAGTAGGGTTTAGGTCTGGAGACATGGCCAGTCCATCACCTTTACCCTCAGCTTCTTTAACAAGGCAGTGGTCATCTTGGAGGTGTGTTTGGGGTCGTTATCATGTTGGAATACTGCCCTGCGGCCCAGTCTCCGAAGGGAGCGGATCATGTTTGCGGGCTTTCTTGTGCATCATCTTTCGAAGAGGCTTCCTTCTGGGACGACAGCCATGCAGACCAATTTGATGCAGTGTGCGGCGAATGTTCTGAGCACTGACAGGCTGACCCCCCACCCCTTCAACCTCTGCAGCAATGCTGGCAGCACTCATACGTCTATTTCCCAAACACAACCTCTGGATATGACTCTGAGCACGTGCACTCAACCTCTTTGGTCGACCATAGCGAGGCCTGTTCTGAGTGGAACCTGTCCTGTTAAACTGTTGTATGGTCTTGGCCATCGGGCTACAGCTCAGGTTTAAGGTCTTGGCAATCTTCTTATAGCCTACGCCATCTTTATGTAGAGCAACAGTTCTTTTTTTCAGATCCTTAGAGAGTTTTTTGCCAAGAGGTGCCATGTTAAACTTCCAGTGACCAGTATGAGAGAGTATGAGTGATTACACACCTGCTCCTCAGTCACACCTGAGACATTTGTAACACTAAGGAGTCACATGACACTGGGGAGAGAAAAGGGCTAATTGGGGCCAATTTGGACATTTTCACTTTGGGGTGTACTCACTTTTGTTGCCAGCGGTTTAGACATTATTGGGTGTGTGTGGAGTTATTTTGAGGGGACGGTAAATTTACACTGTTCTACAAGCTGTACACTCTCTACTTTACACTGTATCAAAGTGTCATTTCTTCAGTGTTGTCACATGAAAAGATAAAATAAAATATTTACAAAAATGTGAGGGGTGTACTCACTGTTGTGAGATACTGTATGTTCTACAGCTCACAAAGACTAGGCACAAAGGTTTAGTTTTATTATTTAATTTCTAGAACCAGTTCATATAAATTTAGGCTTATTATTTTAATGATTTTCAGATCCATATTTTAAGAACAGAGGCAAGGCAAGTTTATTTATATAACACAGATCATGTTTCTCCTCCTCTGGAAGACAGTTCCAGGTGTTAGCTGCAGAAACCTGAAACGCTCCCTCACTGTGTTTAGTCCTGACCCTGGGCCCCAGCAGGAGACCTGTCCCTGAGGGTTCATATGGGAGTAACATGTCAGAGCTGCTTTAAACCCTGTCCTCTGAGAGGCAGGAAGTGTAGAGACCTGAGAACAGGACTAATATGGTTGTCCTTTCGTTCTGTTTGTCCTGCTGCTGTCTTACAGCTCGCTCAGTGAGTCCAGAGCAGACCACTGCAGTAGTCTGACCTGCTGGAGATAAATGCATGAAGAAGTCTCTCTAAGTGTGCTTTAGACACAATACCCTTTATTCCTGCAATGTTTTTGAGATGGTAGAAAGCTGTTTATGTTATTGCTTTAATGTGGCTGTTCAAGTTCAAATCTGAGTCCATTATTAGTCCCAGATTTCAAACTTGATTTTTAGGCTTTAGGCACGTTTAATATGGGCCGGTAGTTGTTGAGTTCTGTGGCATCAAGACTGCTTTTCTTAAGGAGAGGCTTAATGACAGCACTATAAGGCCTGAGAAAATGCTTAACTAAGTAACGGAGCTGTGGTAACAAATACTCGGCACAGGTTTTAGAAATCTAGTGAGTAACTTGTGGAGGCAGCATGTGGAAGATCTCAGACTGGAGATGGTCTCTTTGACTGTTGTCAGTGACAGGTGTGTGGATGGCTGTACAGTTGTGGAGTTTATTGTCTGTGAAGGTTCTCAGTCATCCAGGTCATCTTGAAAAAAAGGTTGAAGTAAAAGCATCTGGACTCAGTTTTTAAAGGTGAAGAATCCAAGAGACTTTATCAATTCTGAGATCAACTGTAAGAGATCTGAGCTTTATCTCTAGAGGGAGGGGCTTGACCTGAAACTAACTCAGGATCAGACTGTTCTGGTCTCATAGTCGTTGGCTCTGAAAGGACAGTGTGACTCCTGATGTGAGAGTCGTTAAAGACTCAGGAGAGTCGTTAGTGACACTGGTCCATTCAGGTGTTGTTGTTCAAGGGTGTAACTCTTTTGTTTTAGGTTTCAAAACATTGTTATAAATACTAGGCAACATGAATCTGAGGACACCTCCTCTGTTCAAAGAAGGCTTTTCCATTCACTTCCTTCACTCCCTTTCTCTCACCATCTGGTCTCTCTGGACAAAATCCGGACATTGCTGTCCTCAAAGGACTGTCCTTTCTCTTTGAGGTGGAGGTGGACTGCAGACTCAGGTCCTCCAGGATTGGCACTTCTGTGCTGAGACATCCTCTTGTGAAGCTGTTGTTTTGTTTCTCCAACATAACTGTCACTGCACTCTTCACTGAACTGTATAAACTACATTACTCTGTTTGTGGGGGTCTTGTCTTTAGGATGGACCAGTTTTTGACGCAGAGTGTTCCCTGGTTTAAAGTGGACTGGAATGTTGTGTTTGTAGAAAATCCTTTTAGGTTTTTCAGATAAACCAGACACATAAGGGATAACGACACCCTTCCCTTTTGTCTCTGGTTATTGTCTGTTTGGTTTCTGTGTCCTCTTGGTTTTGTTGAAAGTTCATCTGGAGTATCCACAGTCTCTCAGGGCTTTACGGATGTGTTCTTCTTCTTTCCGTTGACCTTCTGAGGTTGTGGGCACCTCTTGTGCTCTGTGCTGAAGAGTCCTGATGACTCCAGCTCGTGCTGCAGAGGCTGGTGGGAATCAAACAGTAAATATTGATCTGTGTGTGTTGGCTTCTTATAAATTTCTACTTGGAGAGTCCTGTCCTCACAAATAACCACTGCACAGTCTAAGAAAGCCAGGCGGTTGTGTATGGCATCTTCACGGGTGAACTTGATGTTCTTGTCCACTGTGTTCTGTGAAGGATTCTACTTCCTGGTTCTGATTTTGACCCACGTGTCATCAACAAATCTGAACCAGTGACTGGGCACTGCACCTGAGAAAGAGACCAGAGCTCTGTTCTCCACTTCCTCCATGAACAGGTGAGCCACAATCAGAGAGACAGGTGACCCCATGACACAGCTGTGGTTTTGTAGAAGTTACCTCTGAACTGGAAATAAGTAGTGTTCAAACATATCTCCAGTCCTCCCTCTAGAGATAAAGCTCAGCTCTCCTACAGTTGATCTCAGAATTAAAAGTCTCTTGGAATTAGAGACGAAACATCTTCAGCTTAAAAACTGAGTCCAGATGCTTTTACTTCAAACTTTTTTTTGTGGAGTTTATTGCTAGTTTTACCCTTGTGCTTTCTCTGGGGTCATTTCTGAACCCAAATCGAGTTTGACGCTGCATAATTTAGTTGTTTTTTATCAAATAATGGAAATTGATTAAAAAATAAGAATTCCTTTGATTGGAGTTACATTGGTGGTCTTCTATTTGATCAATATTTTCTGCATAAAGTAAAATTTATGCAACCAGTGAGTGTATAACTATGATCAATCAGTCTCCATACGTTTGGAGAAATAAGTTGTTATATGTTTTGAGTTTGCTTTGGTCTTTGTTAAAAGTCTGGCGGCTGTGTTTTGGACCATTTGTAGTCTGTGAGTACTTTTCCTCGGCAGTCCAGAGAATAACACATTGCAGTAGTCCAGCCTGGATGTGACAAATGCATGAATGAGAATTTCAGCATCAGCTAAAGAGAGGCAGGAGCGAATTTTTGAGATATTCCTCAAGTGAAAAAAGCCCAGTTTAGTGACCTCACTAATGTGCTGCTGCAGTGATAGTGTGGAGTCAAAAATGACACCAAGGTTCCTCACAGTGTTGCCGTGCTCCAACACACAGTTGTTGATCGAGACAGTAAGATTGTTGAACTTGTGCCGATGACTGGCAGGACCAATTAACAAGAGCTCTGTTTTGTCCGAGTTCAAATGGAGGAAGTTTTGAGACATCCATGTTTTAATTGAAACGAGGCAGGCCTCTAGACGCTTGATGTCAGTAGTATTGTTCGCTTTTATTGGTAGATACAGCTGTGTATCATTGGCATAACAGTGGAAGTTTACTCCATAACTTCTGATGATTTGTCCCAATGGTGTAACATATAGTGAAAAAAGTATGGGACCAAGCACAGACCCTTGTGGCACACCGAATTTCACTGGTGCCGTGGAGGAGAAGGATTTATTAAAAGAGACAAAATGAGACCTATCACACAGATAGGATTCTAACCAAGCAAAAGCAGAGCCAGAGATGCCAAACACATTCTTTAGTCTGTTGATTAGCACTGCAGGATCAATCGTATCAAATGCAGCGCTGAGATCTAGCAATAACAGTAGAGCCGATGAGTCCTCGTCAATCTGAAGGAGGAGATCGTTAGTCACTTTAACTAAAGCTGTTTCAGTGGAATAAGAGGCCCTAAATGCAGACTGAAACAGCTCGAGGAGGTCATTTTCTGATAGATATAGAGTAAGTTGTTTTAACACAACTTTTTCGAGGACTTTAGATAGAAAAGGTAAATTGGAGACAGGATGGTAATTATTTAGGCATCCAGGATCCAGAGTAGGTTTTTTGAGCAGGGGTTTGACCACAGCCTGTTTGAAGAAGGAAGGAACGGTGCCAGTAGACAGGGACAAGTTTATAATGTTTAACATAATCTGCCCTACATAGGGCCAGAGTTCTTTAAGCTGTTTTGCTGGCAGGATATCCAGAAGGCACGTAGTTGCTTTACATGAAGAAACCACCTTTGTCAGCTCATCAAGGGATACAGGATCTAGGACTGAGAGACGAGAGGTCAGTGGATCCAAGTGAATGGGGCCCGGAGCTGAGGAAGACAAAACCAAAATATTTTCCCTGATATCTTCAATTTTATGTTTAAAGAAATCTAAAAAGTCTTGTGCACTAAAGGGAGAGGAGTCTTCAGTTGTTCTCGGTTGGATTAGTTTAGCAACTGTCCCAAATAGAAACCTGGGGTTATGCCGGTTTTCTCTGATTAGAGATGACAAATAAGCCGTCTTTGCAGTGCTGAGGGTGTGCTTATAGGTGTTTACACACAAACACCACTTTTGATAATTTAGATTAGTTTTTGACTAGCGCCATATGCGTTCAAAACTCCTGCAGGCCTGTTTTAAAGCCCGGGTTTCCTCGTTATACCATGGTGTAGGTCGTCTGGTTGGTCTGGGCTTTGTCCTGAGGGGTGCCACTGAGTCAGTGATGGCCGAGAGGGTTGCATGGACCTCCTTTGTGTAGGCTTCTATTGAGTTTCCAGGTGGAGTTAAAGAAGAACATCTGTCAATTTCCACCAGTGAGTGATCTGAAACAGCAGATGAAAGAGAGGAGACGAAGAGATGGGAAACATCTATTCCCCGAGCCAAAACAAGATCCAGATAGTTTCCACTAATGTGTGTGGGCTCATGAACAAACTGGTTGAAAGACAGGGTTGTAAGCAGTAATTGAAATGCTCTGGCCAGAAGATCACACTCCTTATTTAGATGAATATTAAAGTCACCAACTAGAAGGATGTTATCGGAGTGGGTGGGAGTCGCAGCTTTATGAATGGGTGCAACACCACCACCCTGCTTCGACGTGCGACCTACCTGTGCATATGCATAATCAGGGGGAGAGGCTTCATTTAGTGGCAGAAAAACATTGGGCCTAAGCCAAGTTTCACAAAGACAAAGTAAATCCAAGCAATGAGAAGTAATAAGATCATTAATTAAGAGTGCTTTGGAGGATAGAGACCGCACATTCAGGAGACCAATCTTCAGTCTTGACGTAGAGCCTGCATTTGAGGGCTGGTCCAGTGGAGCGATAGTAACAGGAACAAGCTGTCGAGCTCTAACAGTTTTGCCGGGTTTAAAAGAATGCCTCTGAGTTATAATAACATGAGGACATGATGCTTTTGGGTCACTGACTCTGTGAGTTTTCAGATGTGTTTGAGGACTAAATAAATTCACCATATCTAATAGATTTGGGCAGTAGACATCGGGATGACACGGCCTAACCAGACAACTAAAAGCTGCTACATTATCCAGTTCCACACCCGCACTATCATGACTAGGCAAGGCAAGGCCATTTTATTTATGGTCTAGCACAATTCATACACAGGGTAACTCAAAGTGCTTTACAAGAATAAAAGACAATTTACAAGATTTAAATTAAAAAACATAAGAAAAATAAGAAAAATTTAAAACATTTTAAAAGAAGAGTGCAGATTAAAAAACACTTTAGGTTGTAGTGTAGGCAGAGCTAAAGAGGAAGGTTTTTAACCTTCCCTTGAACATTGTTAAAGTTGAGGCTGTTCCAGGTTTTTGCTGCATGAAACTTAAACGCTGCTTCACCCTGTTTAGTTCTAACTCTGGGCACGAGCAGAAGGCCTGTCCCAGATGTTCTCAGAGTCCGAGGAGGTTCATAAGTATCTAGCATGTTAGAGATATATTCTGGTGCTAAACCATTTAGAGACTTGTAAACCAGCAGTGCTGTTTTAAAGTCTATTCTCTGAGCAACAGGAAGCCAGTGCAGAGATTTTAAAACTGGACTGATGTGGTTTTACTTCCTGGTTTTAGTTAGAATCCGAGCAGCAGCGTTCTGAATAAGCTGCAGCTGTCTTAACCCTCGTTTTGAGAGACCAGTGAGCAGGCCGTTACAGTAATCTAACCTGCTGGAGATAAAAGCATGGATAAGTTTCTCTAAGTCTGGTTGAGACATCATCCCTTTGACTCTGGAAATGTTTTTAAGGTGATAAAATGCAGATGATGTAATTGACTTAATGTGACTGTGGAAATTCAAGTCTGAGTCCATGATGATCCCTAGATTTCTAACCTGGTTTTTAGATTTTAGAGAGGAAATTATTTTTGGAGGAAATTATTTTGCATCCACACATCAATCTGTTCGATGCAGTGACACAGTGAATGGATTGGTCCATTTTCACCTGCTGTGAGTGAAATGTAAATCTGAGTGTCATCTGCATAATTATGGTAGGATACGCCACAGCTGCATATTAACTGGCCTAAAGGAAGCATGTAGAGATTGAATAATAGAGGTCCCAAGATAGACCCCTGTGGAACCCCACATGTCAGGGCCATTTGGTCTGACACACAGTTACCAACCGAAACAAAGTACTTCCTGTCTTCAAGATAGGACTGAAACCATTTAAGGGCAGTTCCAGTGATACCTATCCATTCCTCTAATCTTTGTGTCAGGATTTCATGGTCCACTGTAACAAACGCAGCACTCAAGTCCAACAGAACTAAGACAGAGACTTTGCCTGCGTCAGTGTTCAGACGGATGTCATTTGTGACTTTGATAAGTGCAGTCTCAGTCTGTGATGGGGCCTGAATCCTGACTGAAAAGGATCAAAGCAGTTGTTAAGTAATAGAAAGTCATTAAGTTGCTGATATACAATCTTTTCGATGACTTTCCCTAAAAATGGCAGGTTTGATATGGGCCAATAGTTGTTGAGCACTGTAGCATCAAGACTGCTCTTCTTTAGGAGAGGCTTAATGACAGCAGTTTTTAAGGCCCTTGGCCCTTGGTTCTCTCCCAGGGCCTCAGGTTGATAAGTGGTTTATTATGACGAAAAGTCCTGGAACAGCAGAGGCCCTCAGTGTCCTAATCACTGATAGTAGCCTTGATGCTAGTCAAGGCTTTTGGAGCTGGTCTGGGAGGAGCTGGTCTGGGAGGAGGTGGAGGGGGTCTGACAGGGGTGCATTGGACTCTAGGTAGTGGCCGAGGTGAAGCAGTGGTACTCCTGGGTGGTATTGGGGGTGATGTTTTTAGTGATGATGATAGAACCCATGACCTGGCCAAGTTAGGTGTAAGGGGTATCATCTTAATTCCAGATTTAACTAAATTTCTAGGTGATCTGGAAATCCCATTGGTGAATCTGGAGATGGGACAGAGATGGTGAGCTCCGCAGAAGGTGTTGATGTTACTGGGGGGGGTCCATGGTCCTATTGGGGGGGTCCATTTCAGTGGTGGAGGTGTTGATGGTGGTAGAGTCAGAGGAGGATCCTTGGCTGGTGAGGCAGGAGTGCTTTTTTCATTCAGTGGCTGAGGACCCTTTCTCTGTTCAAGAACCATTTAGGTGTCTCAGGGAGTGCAGGAGATTATCCGTTAGCCTCCTGACCCCTCCCCTTTTTAGATGTGGGCCCTTTCCTTTGAACAGGTCGTCACGTTGCCAAAACAAGTTAAAGTTATCAATGAAGTGTACTCCTCTTGTGTCACAGGCCTTGGACAGCCATGTATTCAATGCAAGCAGCCGACTGAATTTATTGATCCGTCTGTCGATGTTTGGGAGTGGTCCACTGATAAAGGATTGCACTTCCAGGTTTTCAAGTGTATCTAAAAGCCTGTAGAAATCCTTTTTTTAAACTTCTGATTCCCCCTTCCTGGTGTCAACTGCACCCAGCTGTTTAATCCCTGTGTGTTTAGACATGACTTGGGGGAGGAGTGCTGTTATATCAGTGACTGTAGCACTTGGAAAGCTGCATGTAACAAATCTACTGTTGTTTATGTCTCTGATAGCACCGTCTCCAAGCAGCAGGATATCTCTGACCTTCACTTTTGACATAGATTCTCTGTCTCTGTTTGCCTGGTGCTTTTCCACAGATTCATGTCTCCTGTTCTCCATAGAATAAGCTTGATTTACTCCATGTTTTTCATTTACAGCAGAGTTTTCTGGTTCATTCACCTTTAGCTCAGTCAGTGGTTGGAATCTGTTTTTTAGCTGGATGTCTGGTGATGCTACATATCCTCTTGTGATGCCAGCATTCTTTTTTCTAATCCAGTGCTGCTTTGGCTGGGCAACAAGTTTATGCCAGGTGGTATCATTTTGTTTAAATCCCTTTGCTTTGCTCAGTTTTGGGAATGACACTGTATCATCCAAGTTTAAATTCACAGTCTTACCACATTGTGTGATCGGTATTGTCTCCTGAAGTCCTCTTTCAGATTCCAAAGCAAAAATCTTTGTTTGTAGCTGATTTCCTGTTGATATTTCCAGCAATTTTGGCAGAAAGAGTTTGTAGTAGTTGTTTTTACCCCAGACATTTTGAAAAATAGATACCAAGGCTCCAGTCGCTCGGCGAGTCCAACGTGTTTAAAAAGTAAAAAAAAAAAAAAGTAAAAACATAAAAATCCAGTTAAAGGAAAGTAAAAAGTAATGTAAAAAGTTGATAAAATCATTGAGTAAATACATTTACATTTAGTCATTTAGCAGACGCTTTTATCCAAAGCGACTTACATTAAGGTTCAATTCACCAGTGTTACAGTTAACACCACTGGAGGCAAGGTGGGTTAAGTGTCTTGCCCAAGGACACAACGACAGTATGAACTGTGGGGAGAGCGGGATGTGGAGTTAACTAGCAGGTTCTTTAATTCCTGCGACCTGCTGAGATTCCTTGTGTCAAATGCACCAAATGCACCTGTTTATATTACTAGACAAAATTCATTCCAATGCACTGATATCAAATGTGCTTTTTATTTTAGTATTCAGGGCCAGTAGAACTTCTTTTTGTAAAAAAAAAAAACTGTAGCCAGGGCCTAAGAAATGGGCTAGACTTTCCTTCTCCAGCCTGTACTATACAGACCCAGCCAAATTTGATTATTGGTTGTGATTCTACACATTAGGGACTTACAACGTGCTGTAAATGTTTCAGAAGCTTTGGCAATAGCATTAGAACACATCCTGATGTCGGTAGTATCATCCAGCCAATCAGAGAAGAGTATATATAGTGCTGATAGAAGCGGGACATGTCACAGAGCAGCACATGACAGGCTAAGGTTGGAGCTGACAGCTGTCTGTCAGAACTGTGTGAGAGGAAAAAGAGGGGGCTAGTTAGCAGCAACTAATATCAGAAAATCTAGGCTACTCAGTAACAAATGTCTTATATTATTCTTAATTACAAGTAAAAATAGCTCGGTGACTAACTGGCCACTGTGTATTCTGCCTAAGGCCCAAAACTGCTGGGATAGGCTTCAGTCACTCGTGAACCCTAACAGGAATAGGCGGTAGAAAATGAATGAATAAATGAACAAGTAAAAATACTGTGTGAAAATGTACTGGAATATTAGACATTATCCCAGAAATCTACTTAATTACAGTTTTGTGAGTATTTGTCTACCTCTGTTTTTTTTAAATAAAGAGACGACTGTGGTTTTTCTGAGGCTGGCCAGACCTCAGAGCCATTATTGTGACTAAAGTAGACTTTTATGTTATCTCTGCAGACCTGTTGGTGCTGGGCAGCCCCCCCGAGGACCCCCCAGAGGACCCACTGCGTCGCACGGGGCGGCTCTTCGGGGGGCTTCTGAAAGATGTCCAACGCCGTTACCCTCAGTACGGCTCTGACCTCAGGGATGCTCTGGACCCTCAGTGTCTCGCTGTCGTCATTTTCATTTACTTCGCCGCTCTGTCTCCGGCCGTCACCTTCGGAGGCCTGCTGGGTGAGAACTGCCAAAACCTGCTCTAATCCACTCAAAACCTGTCACTGCTCCAGCTCAAAGGCGTTAACAAAGATAGACCACACCAAGTGTTTAATAGTAACTTATTCCATAAGTTAAGTGGATAATCTTTAAATAGAGGTAAAAACCCGTCGCCAGAGGACATCGCCTGGGAGAGAGCAGAGACACAAGAAGAGCAGTTAGTAGGCCCCTTAAATAGCCAGGGACACCGGGCCCAGGTGCCTCTGATTAACAGACCGCCCACTGCCAGAAGGTAGTATCCATCACACTCCCACTCTTTGTTAGAAGGAAGTCCACCCAGGATATCCCAAAAGACTTGTATACCTTCTTACACATACAAATCTTACCACCATGTGACTAAACAAATATATTACCCATTGGCCTATTATATTAGGTCAAACTGCCCTCAGATTGATACGTATATACTGTAGCTACTGTATACTGTAGACAGATACTGACTACTACTACCACTCTAAGACCATCAACTCACCTGACTCGCACTCTCTTTAAAACCTTTTCCGTCCTCCTTTGTTCGCCTGCTCCCCCACCTTCATTGGATTTAACAGCTGATGATTTCGCGTCTTTCTTTATAAAGAAAATGACCCCCATCAGCAGTCAGTTCTCTGCACCACCACCTGTCGAGCTCATTCAGACCCCTGATATGTGTTTGCTCACTTCCTTCTCTCCTCTAACTGAAGCAGATGTTTCCAAGGTCATTAGTTCTAACCACCCTACTACCTGCCCGCTGGATCCCATCCCCACACATCTCCTTCAGGCCATCTCTCCATCTGTCGTGCCTGCTCTCACCCACATCATCAACTCATCTCTCTCCACTGGGTCATTCCCCACAGCTTTCAAAGAGGCCCGCATCACACCACTACTAAAGAAACACAATCTCAACCCTACACTGTTAGAAAACTACAGACCAGTTTCCCTCCTTCCCTTCATTGCCAAAGCTCTGGAGCGAGTTGTGTTTACTCAGCTCTCATCCTTTCTCACATGGAACAACCTCCTGGACCAGAACCAGTCTGGGTTCAAGAGCGGTCATTCCACCGAAACTGCCCTGCTCTCAGTCATCGAAGCCCTGAGACTGGCAAAGGCAACATCCAAGTCATCTGTACTCATCTTACTGGATCTTTCTGCTGCTTTTGACACTGTTAATCATCACATCCTCCTGTCCTCTCTCAGGGCGATGGGTGTCTCTGGAATGGCGTTGCAATGGTTCAAGTCTTACCTCTCGGATAGGTCATTCAGAGTATCCTGGAGAAACGAGGTCTCTGAGTCCCAACATCTCAATACAGGGGTGCCACAGGGCTCAGTGCTTGGACCGCTACTCTTTTCCATATACATGACATCCCTTGGCTCTGTCATCCAGAAGCATGGCTTTTCCTATCACTGCTGCAGATGACACTCAACTCTTCATCTCCACTCACTAATACAGACCTACGTTCCTACCAGATCCCTGCGCTCTGCAAATGAACAACGTCTGGTGGTACCGTCCCAAAAAGGAAAAAAATCACTCTCACGTACCTTCTCTGGCTCTGTTCCACATTGGTGGAATGATCTACTGCTGCTACAAGATCAGCAGATTCTGTAGCCATCTTTAAAAAACACCTGAAAACACATCTCTTCTGTCAAAACCTAACTGACGAACACTAAATTCTACTTCCTTTCTGTCCATTCCTTTTCTTCCAAAAAAAAAAATAATAATAAACTAGACTAGTTTCTAGTGCACTTATGCTTTTTGTTCCTTGTGTTGTTAAAATAGCTTCCATTGTTTTCCTCACTTGAAAGTTCCTTTGGATAAAAGCGTCTGCTAAAGGTAGACAGACATAGATAAATAGATATTTACAGACAGATAGAAGCCTCAGCACCAACTTGTGCAGGTCTCATCAGTACCTACATTTACATTTACATTTAGCAGACACTTTTATCCAAAGCAACTTACATTAAGCTTCTATTCACCAGTGTTACAGCTGGAACACCACTGGGGGCAAGGGGGGTTAAGTGTCTTGCGCAAGGAAACAACAACAGTATGAACTGTGTGGAGAGCGGGAATCGAACCATCAACCTTCCGGTTGAGGGACAACCGCTCTACCACTGTGCCCCTGTGAGCCACTGCGCCCCTTACCACTGACCTGTGACCTCTGCAGGTGAGAAGACGCAGGGCCTGATGGGAGTGTCAGAGCTGATTGTTGCCACAGCGATGCAGGGCCTGGTCTTCAGCGTCCTGGGAGCTCAGCCGCTGCTCATCATTGGGTTTTCAGGTCCTCTGCTGGTCTTTGAGGAGGCCTTCTTCAACGTGAGTTCAGACCAGGACCAGACCATGACCAGACCAGGACAGGACCAGACCATTTTGTTTGAATTAGTCAAAATAATTATGAATAATGGTTTTGCTCTGGTCCAGTTCTGCCAAGTCTTCGGGGTGGACTACCTGACGGGCCGGGTCTGGGTCGGGTTCTGGCTGGTCCTGATCGTCACGGTGACGGTGGCGCTAGAGGGAAGTGTTCTGGTCCGACACATTTCCCGTTTCACTCAAGAGATCTTCTCCTTCCTCATCTCCCTTATCTTCATCTACGAGACCTTTGTGAAGATCTTCAAGGTCAGATTGCCTAAAACTTGCTTTAGCCCCCCCTCTGTCTGTACCCCCCCTCCATCCTTCCGTCACTGAAGACCTGAGACTCCTCCTGAGGCAGTGTGGGCAAACTCCCATGAACCCTCCAGACTCCAGAACACATGTCTGTTGTCTTGTTAGGCCCACAATATCCAGAGACTTCAGGGACTTTCTAACCTCAGTGACCTCAGTCCTGTAAACAGACTGAGCTTTACCCACCATTGACAGCTGCCAGATAAACAACAGCCCCTTGTGGCAACTTCTCCAGGTGGTGGGCCAATGGGAGCATGTAAAACAAAATTTACAGCTGTAACTACGGTTCTATGAATCCCTACTGACCGCCAGAGGGTTGTGCTGAAAGCACTGAATGAACAATACTGACAAGGTTAATAGAAATCCTGAGTACACACCTCACTGAGTAGACCCAGGGGACCCTGACAAAAGAACCAAGCATTGTGGAACCTGGCAAACGTGCTTGAAGAAGCCTATGACGCAGCAGCGCATATCTTTTCCAGAGGAACCCCTCTCAGAGCGTCCGTCATAACATAAAAACAACTGGTCCAACTTTAGCATACCTGCCGTAGTCACAACATACGACCTCAGTGCCCTCACTGGGCAGAACCGCTCCGGCCTATCCCCGCCCTCACCTGGACTGAAACCGTGCCAGTCTAATTGGCTGGTTACAATGCAAGCTCACGACCTTTGGAATGAACACTGTTTTTGGCCACAGAGTTACTCCAGAGCCATCTGGACTCCGTCTAAGGCATGAGAGACTGAAAGAAAGGGCGACCAACACGCTTTGTAGCGATAATGGCCAGTAGAAAAGCAGTCTTACTAGATAGAAACTTGAGGTCAACATGTGCCAAAGGCTCAAATGGAGGGTGGCACAGAGCCTCAAGAACCAGGGGCAAGTCCCACACTGGAGCCTATGGAGCTGTTGGTGCACACAAACAACCAGCAACCTTTCACTGTGGCATTGTCAGTCTTTGCATGATGACACAATGTTGCTCTTCTCACTCACTGCGGCAGCACACCACTGTGAGAGCAGCTTCCATTTACAGAAAGAGCAAACAGTAGGTGGACAAGAGAATTTCTAAGGCAGCCAGCACGCACACCAGCATTGTACACCCTAGTGACAAGGTCATCCGTAACATGGCTTTGGGGCCGCGGACATTTTGATGCAAGGCTTCCTCAGGTGACACAATGAGGGAAGAAATAGACAGCCGTGTGACGTAGCTGGCTGTTAGTGGTTGGAGCAGTGATAAGATAAATAGCAAGCGGAGGCAAAATGGCGTGGTCCACAACTTTTAATTTTCAATGATTTATATTTACAAAAATCAAGTGCACAATGCCATGGAGGCAGCAGAGCCGTGGCTTCTCCAGCAGCAGAACAAGAACAAGAACATACAATGATTGAAAAGGCGCCTTAAATACCTTCATTTTCTCCTACCACTAAAACCCCAAAGGAATATACTCTTGACATTAGCTTCTTTAAAATTTTGTTCAACTCCTCCATAAACATAAACCATAATCATAAACTATTTACAAATCCAAATATGTATATGAAACCTTAAACAATACACCAATGTAGTTTAAAAATCCATAAAACCCTTAAAACACCTGAACCTGTTACTCCTTCACATTCCCTTGATTTGGTCCAGGCTGGAACCTTTAAATGAGCTCTTGTTTTCCCGGGGACTCTTTTAACACCTGTACACAAGGCAAAGGTAACGTGAGAACCAAGCCTCTCCCATGGAACCTCTAAAATGGTCCTCGTGTAAGGGCGCCGCCATACGGTGATTTTACAGCGAAATACAGCGATATACCTCCGTCCACCAGAGGGCAGGCTCCAAAAGCGGAAATATAAGGAGAAACCCAATGGCGACTTTACAAGATTAAAACTCCTGTTTACAGCCTGGTACAAAAGATGGCTCCGGGCTCTGGAGCTAAGTTTTTATTACATGACAACTCTGGGGGGGGTGAATTTTTGATTAATATGTTTGTTTATGCTATCTAAAAACTATTGATTTACTATGGAAAAAGCCCGGATGTAACAGCCATTTTATTGCCCATTCGTAATGACAATATTGGTGAATAGGGGACCAATGGGCGGATATCATCCATATTTATACAATCTATGGTGAGAACACATTACACAATTCACTGAAACACTTAAAATACCTTCACACAACACATGTTGCACCTAAATAGTTTTGGTTCTAATGACTATTCTTTTTCCAGGGCCGAGCATGAACCAATCAAAGCGCTCTGCGCCAACCGGACCCACAACAGAAAGACAACAATCAATAAATACACTCCAAAACCAAATTGTGTGCAATTATTTACTTACTGTATATGTGCAAATTACTGTTTTAAAGTGCTGTCTGCTTTTAAAGTGCAAGTGCTAGAGTGCAGTGTTAAAGTGCTTTCCCAGGTAACAAAGTGGCTGTTTGTTACAAGCTGGTTCAACAGCAGCATGCCATCTCCAGCAGCATTGTGCATAGCTGCCAAGACCTGGCTATCTCCAGATAGTTGTGAAAAAACACTATGGTCTTTTCTACAAGCATGCAACTCTCGTAAGTACTCCTCTGAGGGGGGAATTAAAAAAAAATACAGGAGGCAGCACCTCAAGTAGGCACTTCCAGAGCCGAACTCCCCCTGTTGTGGAACTTCCAGCCGCTCCAAAGCCATGTGCATGATTGTTTGCAGGGAGCTATCCCTGGCCCCACCAACCAAGCTCAGGGCGGAAAAAAACGTGCCAGTTTCAGAAACTCGAGAGGATTGCTCCTCCTCCTCCTCACCCTGAAAATGAGAGGAACATTGTCCACTGGGGCCAGGAGGGCCTCTAGGCCTCTCGGATCAGGTCCAAGGCCAGAAGAGCACAAGTCATGGCCAGTATCAGCCTGAAGTGTGGCCCCACAAGCCACACAACAGTGGGAGCCATCCATATTGACAGCACCAGTAGGAATGGTAAAAAGTGGAAAAAAAAAGGCCGGAGCTGGGCCGCGAACACTGCCTTCACCAGCAGAAGGAAATCGGGTAAAGAGCGTCCTGCAGCAGTGAATGTAGTGTAGACTGGACGCAAGAAAAAAGGAACAGAGCTATGGATGACGCTGGACTATATTACCTACGGTAGGTCATCCAGGGTGTCACAGGTGTGACTCTTTTGGTACTGCTACTCAAACAGCGCATGTGCGAAGGGAACATTCAGTGCTTTCAGCATCGCCCTCTGGTGGTCATTAGGGATGAAATAGAACCTGTTCAACTAAAGCCTGTCATAATTATTCAAAATCCTCCTTAATCCATCTGTGGCTGTGGTTCCAGATCTTCCAGGAGCATCCTCTGCAGGGCTGTTTCCATGACAACAGCTCGCAGAAGTCTGATTGGTCAAACAGCTCAGCAGGAGCAGAGCATGCTGGGAAAGGGGAGGGGCAGCCCAACACGGCGCTCCTGTCTTTACTGCTGATGAGTGGGACTTACCTGAGTGCCTTCTACCTGCGCAAGTTCAAGAACTCCTCATTCTTTCCTGGACGGGTGAGAACCAAAACCAGGACTGGACCAGGATCAAGACCAGACCAGGACAGGACCTCAGAGACCGGACTAAGGCCAGTACTGACAGTGTGTAATTCTCCCTCTGGACTGGTCTCTGTTCCAGGTGCGGAGGATCATCGGGGACTTTGGAGTACCCATTGCCATCTTCATCATGGTCCTTGTGGACTACAGCATCCGGGACACGTACACCCAGGTACAGGGTAAAACCAGGTCTAAAGCAGGTCTAAACCATGTCTAAACAGGTCTAAACCAGGTCTAAACCAGGTCTAAACCAGGTCTAAACCAGGTCTAAACCAGGTCAAAAACAGGTCTTAACCAGGTCTAAACCATGTCTAAAACAGGTCTAAACCAGGACTAAACCAGGACTAAACCAGGTCTAAACCAGGACTAAACCAGGACTAAACCAGGTCTAAACCAGGTCTAAACCAGGTCAAAAACAGGACTAAACCGAGTCTAAACCAGGACTAAACCAGGACTAAACCAGGTCTAAACCAGGTCAAAAACAGGACTAAACCAGGTCTAAACCAGGTCTAAACCAGGTCTAAAACCAGGTCTAAACCGGGTCTAAACCAGGTCTAAACCAGGTCAAAACCAGGTCTAAACCAGGTCTAAAACAGGTCTAAACCAGGTCTAAACCAGGTCTAAACCAGGACTAAACCAGGTCAAAAACAGGTCTAAACTAGGTCTAAACCAGGTCAAAACCAGGTCTAAACCAGGTCTAAAACAGGTCTAAACCAGGTCTAAACCAGGTCAAAAACAGGTCTAAACCAGGTCTAAACCAGGACTAAACCAGGTCAAAAACAGGTCTAAACCAGGACTAAACCAGGTCTAAACCAGGTCTAAACCAGGACTAAACCAGGTCTAAACCAGGACTAAACCAGGTCAAAAACAGGTCTAAACCAGGACTAAACCAGGTCTAAACCAGGTCAAAAACAGGTCTAAACCAGGACTAAACCAGGTCTAAACCAGGTCAAAAACAGGTCTAAACTAGGTCTAAACCAGGACTAAACCAGGTCTAAACCAGGTCAAAAACAGGTCTAAACTAGGTCTAAACCAGGACTAAACCAGGTCTAAACCAGGTCTAAACCAGGTCAAAAACAGGTCTAAACTAGGTCTAAACCAGGACTAAACCAGGTCTAAACCGGGTCTAAAACAGGTCTAAACTAGGTCTAAACCAGGACTAAACCAGGTCTAAACCAGGTCAAAAACAGGTCTAAACCAGGACTAAACCAGGTCTAAACCAGGTCAAAAACAGGTCTAAACCAGGACTAAACCAGGTCTAAACCAGGTCAAAAACAGGTCTAAACTAGGTCTAAACCAGGTGTAAACCAGGTCTAAACCAGGTCAAAACCGGGTCTAAACCAGGTCTAAACCAGGTCAAAACCAGGTCTAAACCAGGTCTAAAACAGGTCTAAACCAGGTCTAAACCAGGACTAAACCAGGTCAAAAACAGGTCTAAACTAGGTCTAAACCAGGTCAAAACCAGGTCTAAACCAGGTCTAAAACAGGTCTAAACCAGGTCTAAACCAGGTCAAAACCAGGCACAAACTAGGTCTAAACCAGGACTAAACCAATCCTGACTGTTCTAACCTCAGTGATCCTTCACCGAGTTTAATGAAGCTCATAAACAGGACAGTTTAGACAAAAGATAATCTTGTCCTGGTCCTGGTTCTGTCCCAGTGGGCTGTGGGGCTGTCTGCTCTCTGATTAGCTGTTGTGTGTGATGTCAGAAACTGAGCGTGCCCAGTGACCTGTCGGTGTCCAGTCCAGAGAAGCGGTCCTGGCTCGTGTCTCCGCTCGGTACTGACGGACTGTTTCCTGTTTGGATGATGGCTGCCAGCGCACTTCCTGCAATCCTCGTCTTCATCCTGCTTTTCATGGAGTCGCAGATCACAGCGTAAGACTGACTTAAGACTGGACTGAACCAGAGTTTAGTTTAGTTTAGTGAATCTTTTTGACAGGGACCATGTGCAAACACATTAATCTAACAAAAGGAAAGATGCTTTTCCCTTGATTTACTCTAAAGCTAATTTCTATCTGGAGTCCCTGGGCAGATAAAACAAATAAGACCAACTTTAGACCAGACTGAACCAGAGTAAGACCAACTAGAGCCCGGACTGAACCAGAGTAAGACCGACTTGAGACCGGACTGAACCAGAGTAAGACCGACTTGAGGTCAGACTGAACCAGACTAAGACCAATTTGAAACCGGACTGAACCCACTTAAGACTGTCTTGACCCTTGACCCTGCAGGCTCATCGTCAGTAAGCGGGTGAGGAAGGGCACTGGTTTCCATGCTGACCTACTCATCATTGTGCTGGTGGGCGGAGTCTCTGCGCTTTTTGGGTTGCCGTGGTTATCTGCAGCCACCGTTCGCTCAGTCACTCACACCAACGCTCTCTCCATTGCCGTTGCCCCCGGAGACAAGCCCCACCTCCAGGAACTGAAGGAGCAGAGAGTGACGGGCTTCATGGTGGCACTGCTTGTCGGTGGGTCCTATTACCTCTGTCATTCTGTCATTGTACCCTTTATGTGATTTCTTTTTGAGTGACAGAAACAATTATCCCCAGAGACAGTTGCATTTATCTCTGAATGTGTTTCAGCAAATTTAACTCATATACAACAAAGTTTTGCTTAGCACATGGGGCCAGTGGAGTTGACGATGTCGGCTCCCCAGAGGAGAGTGGGACAGAGGGACGACGGTGGACAGAGGGACGACGGTGTCCGCTCCCCAGAGGAGAGCGGGACAGAGGGACGACGGTGTCCGCTCCCCAGAGGAGAGTGGGACAGAGGGACGACGGTGGAAAGAGGGACGACGGTGTCCGCTCCCCAGAGGAGAGCGGGACAGAGGGACGACGATGTCCGCTCCCCAGAGGAGAGCGGGACAGAGGGACGACGGTGGACAGAGGGACGACGGTGGACAGAGGGACGACGGTGTCCGCTCCCAGAGGAGAGTGGGACAGAGGGCACGGTGTCCGCTCCCCAGAGAAGAGCGGGACAGAGGGACGACGGTGTCCGCTCCCAGAGGAGAGTGGGACAGAGGGGCGCGGTGTCCGCCTCCCAGAGGAGAGCGGGACAGAGGGACGACGGTGGACAGAGGGACGACGGTGTCCGCTCCCCAGAGGAGAGTGGGACAGAGGGACGACGGTGTCCGCTCCCCAGAGGAGAGCGGGACAGAGGGACGACGGTGTCCGCTCCCCAGAGGAGAGTGGGACAGAGGGACGACGGTGGACAGAGGGACGACGGTGTCCGCTCCCCAGAGGAGAGTGGGACAGAGGGACGACGGTGTCCGCTCCCCAGAGGAGAGTGGGACAGAGGGACGACGGTGGACAGAGGGACGACGGTGGACAGAGGGACGACGGTGTCCGCTCCCCAGAGGAGAGCGGGACGACGATGTCCGCTCCCCAGAGGAGAGCGGGACAGAGGGACGACGGTGGACAGAGGGACGACGGTGGACAGAGGGACGACGGTGTCCGCTCCCCAGAGGAGAGTGGGACAGAGGGACGACGGTGTCCGCTCCCCAGAGAAGAGCGGGACAGAGGGACGACGGTGTCCGCTCCCCAGAGGAGAGTGGGACAGAGGGACGACGGTGTCCGCTCCCCAGAGGAGAGCGGGACAGAGGGACGACGGTGGACAGAGGGACGACGGTGTCCGCTCCCCAGAGGAGAGTGGGACAGAGGGACGACGGTGTCCGCTCCCCAGAGGAGAGCGGGACAGAGGGACGACGGTGTCCGCTCCCCAGAGGAGAGTGGGACAGAGGGACGACGGTGGACAGAGGGACGACGGTGTCCGCTCCCCAGAGGAGAGTGGGACAGAGGGACGACGGTGTCCGCTCCCCAGAGGAGAGCGGGACGACGATGTCCGCTCCCCAGAGGAGAGCGGGACAGAGGGACGACGGTGGACAGAGGGACGACGGTGGACAGAGGGACGACGGTGTCCGCTCCCCAGAGGAGAGTGGGACAGAGGGACGACGGTGGACAGAGGGACGACGGTGGACAGAGGGACGACGGTGGACAGAGGGACGACGGTGTCCGCTCCCCAGAGGAGAGTGGGACAGAGGGACGACGGTGGACAGAGGGACGACGGTGTCCGCTCCCCAGAGGAGAGCGGGACAGAGGGACGACGATGGACAAAGGGACGACGGTGTCCGCTCCCCAGAGGAGAGTGGGACAGAGGGACGACGGTGTCCGCTCCCCAGAGGAGAGTGGGACAGAGGGACGACGGTGGACAGAGGGACGACGGTGTCCGCTCCCCAGAGGATAGCGGGACAGAGGGACGACGATGTCCGCTCCCCAGAGGAGAGCGGGACAGAGGGACGACGGTGTCCGCTCCCCAGAGGAGAGTGGGACAGAGGGACGGTGTCCGCTCCCCAGAGGAGAGCGGGACAGAGGGACGACGGTCCGCTCCCAGAGGAGAGCGGGACAGAGGGACGACGGTGGACAGAGGGACGAGTGGACAGAGGGACGACGGTGTCCGCTCCCAGAGGAGAGCGGGACAGAGGGACGACGATGGACAAGGGGACAGAGGACGACGGTGTCCGCTCCCCAGAGGAGAGTGGGACAGAGGGACGACGGTGTCCGCTCCCCAGAGGAGAGTGGGACAGAGGGACGACGGTGGACAGAGGGACGACGGTGTCCGCTCCCAGAGGATAGCGGGACAGAGGGGACGACGGTGTCCGCTCCCAGAGGAGAGCGGGACAGAGGGACGACGGTGTCCGCTCCCAGAGGAGAGCGGGACAGAGGGACGACGGTGGACAGAGGGACGACGGTGTCCGCTCCCCAGAGGAGAGTGGGACAGAGGGACGACGATGTCCGCTCCCCAGAGGAGAGCGGGACAGAGGGACGACGATGTCCGCTCCCCAGAGGAGAGCGGGACAGAGGGACGACGGTGGACAGAGGGACGACGGTGGACAGAGGGACGACGGTGGACAGAGGGGACGGCGTGTCCGCTCCCAGAGGAGAGTGGGACAGAGGGACGACGGTGGACAGAGGGAGAGTGGACAGAGGGACGACGGTGTCCGCTCCCCAGAGGAGAGCGGGACGACGATGTCCGCTCCCCAGAGGAGAGCGGGACAGAGGGACGACGGTGGACAGAGGGACGACGGTGGACAGAGGGACGACGGTGGACAGAGGGACGACGATGTCCGCTCCCCAGAGGAGAGTGGGACAGAGGGACGACGATGGACAAAGGGACGACGGTGTCCGCTCCCCAGAGGAGAGTGGGACAGAGGGATGACGGTGTCCGCTCCCCAGAGGAGAGTGGGACAGAGGGACGACGGTGTCCGCTCCCCAGAGGAGAGTGGGACAGAGGGACAACGGTGGACAGAGGGACTACGGTGGACAGAGGGACGACGGTGTCCGCTCCCCAGAGGATAGCGGGACAGAGGGACGACGGTGTCCGCTCCCCAGAGGAGAGCGGGACAGAGGGACGACGGTGTCCGCTCCCCAGAGGAGAGCGGGACAGAGGGACGACGATGTCCGCTCCCCAGAGGAGAGTGGGACAGAGGGACGACGATGTCCGCTCCCCAGAGGAGAGCGGGACAGAGGGACGACGGTGGACAGAGGGACGACGGTGGACAGAGGGACGACGGTGTCCGCTCCCCAGAGGAGAGTGGGACAGAGGGGACGATGTCCGCTCCCCAGAGGAGACAGAGGAGAGCGGGACAGAGGGACGACGGTGGACAGAGGGACGACGGTGGACAGAGGGACGGCAGTGTCCGCTCCCCAGAGGAGAGCGGGACAGAGGGGCGGCGATGTCCGCTCCCAGAGGAGAGCGGGACAGAGGGACGACGGTGGACAGAGGGACGACGGTGGACAGAGGGACGACGGTGGACAGAGGGACGACGGTGGACAGAGGGACGACGGTGTCCGCTCCCCAGAGGAGAGCGGGACAGAGGGACGACGGTGGCCACAGAGGGGACGACGATGTCCGCTCCCAGAGGAGAGTGGGACAGAGGGACGACGATGTCCGCTCCCCAGAGGAGAGTGGGACAGAGGGACGACGATGTCCGCTCCCCAGAGGAGAGTGGGACAGAGGGACGACGGTGGACAGAGGGACGACGGTGGACAGAGGGACGACGGTGTCCGCTCCCCAGAGGAGAGTGTGACAGAGGGACGACGGTGTCCGCTCCCCAGAGGAGAGCGGGACAGAGGGACGACGATGTCCGCTCCCCAGAGGAAAGCGGGATAGAGGGACGACGATGTCCGCTCCCCAGAGGAGAGCGGGACAGAGGGACGACGGTGTCCGCTCCCCAGAGGAGAGTGGGACAGAGGAACGACGGTGTCCGCTCCCCAGAGGAGAGTGGGACAGAGGGACGACGGTGGACAGAGGGACGACGGTGTCCGCTCCCCAGAGGAGAGTGGGACAGAGGGACGACGGTGTCCGCTCCCCAGAGGAGAGCGGAACAGAGGGACGACGATGTCCGCTCCCCAGAGGAGAGTGGGACAGAGGGACGACGATGTCCGCTCCCCAGAGGAGAGTGGGAAAGAGGGACGACGGTGGACAGAGGGACGACGGTGTCCGCTCCCCAGAGGAGAGTGTGACAGAGGGACGACGGTGTCCGCTCCCCAGAGGATAGCGGGACAGAGGGACGACGATGTCCGCTCCCCAGAGGAGAGCGGGACAGAGGGACGTCGATGTCCGCTCCCCAGATGAGAGCGGGACAGAGGGACGACGGTGTCCGCTCCCCAGAGGAGAGTGGGACAGAGGGACGACGGTGGACAGAGGGACGGTGGACAGAGGGCACGGTGTCCGCTCCCAGAGGAGAGTGGGACAGAGGGCGACGATGTCCGCTCCCCAGAGGAGAGTGGGACAGAGGGCGGTGGAGCAGGGGACAGAGGGACGACGGTGGACAGAGGGACGAAGGTGTCTGCTCCCCAAAGGAGAACAGGACAGAGGGACGACGGAGAGGGCACTGTTGTCCGAGCGGAGGGAGGCCGAGACCTAGAGAGAGACACAGAGACAGAGTATATTTAAAAAGCAATGGCCAGGTGTAATTCTTGCAAGAAGAAGCAAAGCAGACACAAATGCATCAAGGCTACAGACTGAGGTTTGCCTAAGGAAGTAAACAAAACATTAGATTTTATATCACTGCAGTGAAAGGTGTATCTTTCAATACACCCACCCACCCCCCCACCCCCTCCCCCCCTCCCCCCCTCCAAGGCACAAGCTCCAGCTCACCCTGGCATACACTGTATCTATAGTGTAGCTGTAGTTATTACAAATGTACACACGTGGACAAAATTGTTGGTACCCTTCGGTCAATGAAAGAAAAACTCACAATGGTCACAGAAAAAACTTTATTCTGACAAAAGTAATAATAAATAAAAATTCTATGAATGTTAACCAATGAAAGTCAGACATTGCTTTTCAACCATGCTTCAACGGAATTATTTTAAAAAATAAACTCATGGAACAGGCCTGGACAAAATTGATGGTACCCCTAACTTAATATTTTGTTGCACAATCTTTTGAGGCTATCACTGCAATCAGACGATTCCTGTAACTGTCAATGAGACTTCTGCACCTCTCAGCAGGTATTTTGGCCCACTCCTCATGAGCAAACTGCTCCAGTTGTTTCCGGTTTGAAGGGTGTCTTTTCCAGACGGCATGTTTCAGCTCCTTCCAAAGATGCTCAATAGGATTGAGGTCAGGGCTCATAGAAGGCCACTTTAGAATAGTCCAATGTTTTCCTCTTAACCATTCTTGGGTGTTTTTAGCTGTGTTTTGGGTCATTGTCCTGTTGCAAGACCCATGACCTGCGACTGAGACCAAGCTGTCTGACACTGGCCAGCACATTTCTCTCTAGAATCCCTTGATAGTCTTCAGATTTCATTGTACCCTGCACAGATTCAAGACACCCTGTGCCAGATGCAGCAAAGCAGCCCCAGAACATAACAGAGCCTCCTCCATGTTTGACAGTAGGGACAGTGTTCTTTTCTTGATATACTTCATTTTTCCGTCTGTGAACATAGAGCTGATGTGCCTTGGCAAAAAGTTCCATATTTGTCTCATCTGTCCATAGGACATTCTCCCAGAAGCTTTGTGGCTTGTCAACCTGTAGTTTGGCATATTCCAGTCTAGCTTTTTATGATTTGTTTTCAAAAATGGTGTCCTCCTTGGTCGCCTCCCATGTAGTCCACTTTGGCTCAAACAACGACGGATGGTGCGATCTGACACTGATGTTCCTTGAGCATGGAGTTCACCTTGGATCTCTTTAGAAGTCTTTCTGGGCTCTTTGTTACCATTCGGATTATCCGCCTCTTTGATTTGTCATCAATTTTCCTCCTGCGCCATGTCCAGGAGGTTGGCTACAGTCCCATGGATCTTAAATTTCTGAATAATATGTGCAACTGTAGTCACAGGAACATCTAGCTGCTTGGAGATGGTCTTATAGCCTTTACCTTTATCATGCTTGTCTATAATTTTCTTATTCTCCTGCGATAACTCTTTCCTTCGCTTCCTCTGGTCCATGTTGAGTGTGGTACACACCATGTCACCAGACAACACAGTGACTACCTGAAGCCCTATAAATAGGCCCACTGACTGATTACAAGATTGTACACACCTGTGATGCTAATTAGTGCACACACCTTGAATTAAAATGTCCATTTGGTCACATTATTTACAGCCTTTTCTAGGGGTACCATCAATTTTGTCCAGGCCTGTTCCATGAGTTTATTTTTTAAAATAATTCCGTTGAAGCATGGTTGAAAAGCAATGTCTGACTTTCATTGGTTAACATTCATAGAATTTTTATTTATTATTACTTTTGTCAGAATAAAGTTTTTTCTGTGACCATTGTGAGTTATTCTTTCATTGACCGAAGGGTACCAACATTTTTGTCCACGTGTGTATTGTGTGTCATTGACAGCAAAATTACTTTTTACACAGTACATTTGAGGTACTGTACTTTTTAACTTTTACTTGAAAGAAGTTTAATCACAGGTATCTGTACTTCTACTAAAGTACTCTCTGATTGGTCAGGCCTGTCGGTGATGGTGGCTGAGCTCCTGAGGCAGATCCCGGTGGCCGTTCTGTTCGGAGTGTTCCTCTACATGGGCGTCATGTCTCTGCAGGGCATCCAGCTCACAGACCGCCTCCAGCTGCTGCTCATGCCCCCCAAGCACCACCCCACCCAGGGCTACGTCAGCAAGGTACTGCCTCCAAACAGGTTCCACTGACCTCTGTATCTGTAGAACAATTACTGTGCGTTCACCCCAGACGCAAATCATTCGCACGTAATTATTCCATCACCAGCAGCGCTCCATCAAACATCTACTTCTCCTCCAGGCCAGTGTACAGGTACATACTGCCATATATTAGGCTAATTAATAGGGTAACTGTGCAATCATGAACATAAACAAATCATAATTTACTATAGTAGCGCATTCATTGTTTCAGACTCGCCTAATCCTAGGGCCAGCACTGAGGAGGACTTACGGATGTGTTAAAACAGATCCACATTGTGTCCGCTGAGCCAAACTAATATAACAAGCATTATTGTTTTTACATACTGTCCACTAGTGTATCCACTACTCTATCCACTAGTGTCGTGCTGATTTGATGATAGTGTTGAGTTGCGTCTGTCAGATGCGCGTGTGTGGTGCGCGCTAAAGCTGTTCTTACCGTTATGTTCTTAACAGAGGTCGCGCTAGTCTCACTCCGTCTTTTTGACGGACGAAGTCGTATAATTTCCATCCTCGTCTATCATTACCTGTCATTTTTATTCTTTCTTTTTGTTTTACTCATGTTTCAAGAAATTTCAAGACGAGCATAGAGGACAGATTGTTTTATTTAAGAACAACAGAAAACGTTACACAAAAAGTGAACGGATATTTTGTGATTGAACTCTAGAGCACGCAGTATATTATACAATATGATTCCGACAAAAATGAACTGAACTTAATTTATTTTTTTGTCGGTGACTGCTCAGTGTTTCCCATTTGTCCTTCTTCACCCTCCACTGCATCATGTCCTCTTTTTTTTACCTTTATTTACAATATCAGAACTTTTTGATGGTTTGAAAAAACTACTCACGCTCACAACCTTTTTTCAAAAGAATGTAGCGCGTGACAAAGACGACACGATTCAAGATAATTGCTGATTGATTTGTACATTCGCCACCAACTGGTCAGGAGTAGGAATTACAATAGATCACCCTCAGAATAATCCGTCAAAATAACGAAAGTCATACAGATTTTTCCGTCCCTGCTAAAAAAAAACGTCAATGACGGAAAATATTCGGTGTAATATTCAGGTGTAGTTGTGTTGGTCGGCAGTAGCTCAGTGGGTAGAGCGGCCGTCCTTCGACCGGCGGGTGGGCGGTTCGATCCCCGCTCGAAACATCCCAAACCATCATAACATCCCGCTCTCCCCCACGTACTGTCGTTGTGTCCTTGGGCAAGACACTTAACTACAACCTCTAGTGGTGTTCCAGCTGTAACACTGGTAAATTGTTTAATGTACACACATGGACAAAAATGTTGGTACCCTTCGGTCAATGAAAGAAAAACTCACAATGGTCACAGAAAAAACTTTATTCTGACAAAAGTAATAATAAATAAAAATTCTATGAATGTTAACCAATGAAAGTCAGACATTGCTTTTCAACCATGCTTCAACGGAATTATTTAAAAAAAAATAAACTCATGGAACAGGCCTGGACAAAATTGATGGTACCCCTAGAAAAGACTGTAAATAATGTGACCAAATGGACATGTTAATTCAAGGTGTGTGCACTAATTAGCATCACAGGTGTGTACAATCTTGTAATCAGTCAGTGGGCCTATTTATAGGGCTTCAGGTAGTCACTGTGTTGTCTGGTGACATGGTGTGTACCACACTCAACATGGACCAGAGGAAGCGAAGGAAAGAGGTGTCGCAGGAGAAAAGAAATAAAAGTATAGACAAGCATGATAAAGGTAAAGGCTATAAGACCATCTCCAAGCAGCTAGATGTTCCTGTGACTACAGTTGCACATATTATTCAGACATTTAAGATCCATGGGACTGTAGCCAACCTCCCTGGACGTGGCCGCAGGAGGAAAATTGATGACAAATCAAAGAGACGGATAATCCGAATGGTAACAAAAGAGCCCAGAAAGACTTCTAAAGAGATCCAAGGTGAACTCCATGCTCAAGGAACATCAGTGTCAGATCGCACCATCCGTCGTTGTTTGAGCCAAAGTGGACTACATGGGAGACGACCAAGGAGGACACCATTGTTGAAAACAAATCATAAAAAAGCTAGACTGGAATATGCCAAACTACATGTTGACAAGCCACAAAGCTTCTGGGAGAATGTCCTATGGACAGATGAGACAAATATGGAACTTTTTGCCAAGAGACATCAGCTCTATGTTCACAGACGGAAAAATGAAGCATATGAAGAAAAGAACACTGTCCCTGCTGTCAAACATGGAGGAGGCTCTGTTATGTTCTGGGGCTGCTTTGCTGCATCTGGCACAGGGTGTCTTGAATCTGTGCAGGGTACAATGAAATCTGAAGACTATCAAGGGATTTTAGAGAGAAATGTGCTGGCCAGTGTCAGACAGCTTGGTCTCAGTCGCAGGTCATGGGTCTTGCAACAGGACAATGACCCAAAACACAGCTAAAAACACCCAAGAATGGTTAAGAGGAAAACATTGGACTATTCTAAAGTGGCCTTCTATGAGCCCTGACCTCAATCCTATTGAGCATCTTTAGAAGGAGCTGAAACATGCCGTCAGGAAAAGACACCCTTCAAACCGGAAACAACTGGAGCAGTTTGCTCATGAGGAGTGGGCCAAAATACCTGCTGAGAGGTGCAGAAGTCTCATTGACAGTTACAGGAATCGTCTGATTGCAGTGATAGCCTCAAAAGATTGTGCAACAAAATATTAAGTTAGGGGTACCAACAATTTTGTCTAGGCCTGTTCCATGAGTTTATTTTTTAAAATAATTCCGTTGAAGCATGGTTGAAAAGCAATGTCTGACTTTCATTGGTTAACATTCATAGAATTTTTATTCTGTGACCATTGTGAGTTTTTCTTTCATTGACCGAAGGGTACCAACATTTTTGTCCACGTGTGTATATAAAGAGCTTTGAAGTGCCTACTACAGGTGGAAAAGTGCTATTTAAAAATTAATATTATTTTATATAATTGATGCATTTTAGGCTAGGCCCACTCGATTTTCTCTGGTTCCACCGACATCGTGATTCCTGGCTACGCCAGTGCCAGCGGTGCTTCCCACTGAACAGGCCCCAGATCTTGCACGGCCCTCTGCTCGCTGCGTCGTAACCACGTCTCTACTAGAGCAGGGGTTCCCAAACTTTTCAGACCGCGACCCCCAATATTAGACTGCTGACGATCCACGACCCCCCCCCGGGGTATGACTGACTTTTCATTTCTTTGTTCCTCTTTTCTTCTTCTAAATGCATGTAGCCCACATGCAAATTATTATTTAGCCTATTGTATTTATTTTTTGAATGTATTTATTTATCTATTACTATTTAATTTAGGATTATAAAAGGGGTGCACTTAAGACAGTATGTTTATTATAAAATAATTAATGTTTTATTTAAAAAAAAAAAGAAAGTTTTTACAGTTTTAGAAATGTTTATGTTGAACGACAGATTTTGTTTGCCCAAAATGGACTTTAAAAGTAGCCCGTGGACTTGGCAACACACTGTCACTTAACTGTCATAATTAATCGGAGCAAACAAAGTTTTACTAAGTTTTACAAAGTTTTACTTTCAGTTTATTTTAATTATCCTAAATTTATACTCGCATCATTACAACCTTTTTAAAAATATAGAAAAATAATAAAAGAAATCTGGAAATCATCTCGCGACCTCCCGCCCACCACTCCGCGACCCCCCCCCCACTTTGGGAACCAGTGTACTAGAGGGAGCTCCTGATTGGTTACCGCGGCGCCACTATTGGCCAAAGTTAGGAATTTTGATTTAAAAGGCGCTTCATTCGCGTCTGATGTGAACGCACCATTAACCTGTCCAGCCGGTTCTGATCCCTGACGTCTGTCCAGGTGAGCCCCTGGAGGATGCACCTGTTCACCTGTCTGCAGCTCACCTGTCTGTCACTGCTGTGGGTCGTCATGGCAACACCAGCTGCTCT
This sequence comes from Perccottus glenii, assembly GCA_024416835.2. Lineage (NCBI taxonomy): Eukaryota > Metazoa > Chordata > Actinopteri > Gobiiformes > Odontobutidae > Perccottus > Perccottus glenii. Next base: position 29,230,707 of record CM044557.2, read on the forward strand.
GGCCTTTCCCTTCGTTCTGCTGCTCACAGTACCTCTCAGGAAACTACTACTCCCCCTGCTGTTCACCCAGAGGGAACTGCAGCTGGTGAGTCCAGGACCAGAACCAGATCAAAACCAAACCAGGACAGTCCTTTTGTCTAACCTCTGACCTCTGACCTCTAGCTGGACTCAGATGACCCTGATGTGGACCTGGAGGAGGAGCTGGACGAGTACGAGCAGCTGCCGATGCCTGTGTGAAGGCCATTTTGTTAATTTCCTTCTGCTTTATTTGTATTTGTCATACGGCTCAGATTTAACAGAAAGGTTCTGTTTGAGCAGAAAGCTGTTAAGTCTTTCCAAATATAGAACATCTTTTGTGCAGGTTATGACTTCTGTGGGAAATATAAATAAAAGATAAAAGACGTGTTTGCTGAATATTGTAAAAATGTGTTACCACATAGTTACCAAACAGACAGAAACCAAACAGACAGAAACCAAACAGACAGAAACCAAACAGACAGGAAGCAAACAGACAGAAACCAAACAGACAGAAACCAAACAGACAGAAACCAAACAGACGGAAACCAAACAGACAGGAAGCAAACAGACAGAAACCAAACAGACAGGAAGCAAACAGACAGGAAGCAAACAGACAGAAACCAAACAGACAGGAAGCAAACAGACAGGAAGCAAACAGACAGAAACCAAACAGACAGGAAGCAAACAGACAGAAACCAAACAGACAGGAAGCAAACAGACGGAAACCAAACAGACAGGAAGCAAACAGACGGAAACCAAACAGACAGGAAGCAAACAGACAGAAACCAAACAGACAGGAAGCAAACAGACAGGAAGCAAACAGACAGGAAGCAAACAGACAGGAAGCAAACAGACAGAAACCAAACAGACAGGAAGCAAACAGACAGGAAGCAAACAGACAGGAAGCAAACAGACAGGAAGCAAACAGACAGGAAGCAAACAGACGGAAACCAAACAGACGGAAACCAAACAGACGGAAACCAAACAGACGGAAACCAAACAGACGGAAACCAAACAGACGGAAACCAAACAGACGGAAACCAAACAGACGGAAACCAAACAGACGGAAACCAAACAGACAGAAAGCAAACAGACAGGAAGCAAACAGACAGAAACCAAACAGACAGAAAGCAAACAGACAGGAAGCAAACAGACAGGAAGCAAACAGACAGGAAGCAAACAGACAGGAAGCAAACAGACAGGAAGCAAACAGACGGAAACCAAACAGACAGGAAGCAAACAGACGGAAACCAAACAGACAGGAAGCAAACAGACAGGAAGCAAACAGACAGGAAGCAAACAGACAGAAACCAAACAGACAGAAACCAAACAGACAGAAACCAAACAGACGGAAACCAAACAGACAGGAAGCAAACAGACAGAAACCAAACAGACAGGAAGCAAACAGACGGAAACCAAACAGACGGAAACCAAACAGACAGGAAGCAAACAGACAGAAACCAAACAGACAGGAAGCAAACAGACAGGAAGCAAACAGACAGGAAGCAAACAGACAGGAAGCAAACAGACAGAAACCAAACAGACAGAAACCAAACAGACAGGAAGCAAACAGACAGGAAGCAAACAGACAGGAAGCAAACAGACAGGAAGCAAACAGACAGGAAGCAAACAGACAGGAAGCAAACAGACGGAAACCAAACAGACGGAAACCAAACAGACGGAAACCAAACAGACGGAAACCAAACAGACGGAAACCAAACAGACGGAAACCAAACAGACAGAAACCAAACAGACAGAAAGCAAACAGACAGGAAGCAAACAGACAGGAAGCAAACAGACAGGAAGCAAACAGACAGAAACCAAACAGACAGGAACCAGAGACAAAAGGGAAGGGTGTAGTTATCCCTTATGTGTCTGGTTTATTTGAAAAACTTAAAAGGATTTTCTACAAACACAACATTCCAGTCCACTTTAAACCTGGGAACACTCTGCGTCAAAAACTGGTCCATCCTAAAGACAAGACCCCCACAAACAGAGTAATGTAGTTTATACAGTTCAGTGAAGAGTGCAGTGACAGTTATGTTGGAGAAACAAAACAACAGCTTCACAAGAGGATGTCTCAGCACAGAAGTGCCAATCCTGGAGGACCTGAGTCTGCAGTCCACCTCCACCTCAAAGAGAAAGGACAGTCCTTTGAGGACAGCAATGTCCGGATTTTGTCCAGAGAGGATAGATGGATTGAGAGAGGGGTGAAGGAAGACATTTTTGTAAAAATAAAAAAAAAGCCTTCTTTGAACAGAGGAGGTGGCCTCAGATTCATGTTGCCTAGTATTTATAACGATGTTTTGAAACCTAAAACAAAAAGAGCCTCACTCTAGAACAACAACACCTGAATGGAACAGTGTCACTAACGACTCTCACATCAGGAGTTACACTTCCCTTTCAGAGCCTACGACTATGAGACCAGATCAGCCTGGTCCAATCACAGTTAGTTTCAGGTTAAACTCCTCCCTCTAGAGATAAAGCTCAGATCTCTTACAGTTGATCTCAGAATTGACAAAGTCTCTTGGAATTAGAGTCCAGATGCTTTTACTTCAACCTTTTTTTTTTTGAGTCTTAGACTCTTTTTTAATAAAGTCTGTCTCAATATTGTTAACTGTTAACAGTGCGCCCCCGTGAGCAGACCCCCGTGTACGAGTCCTGGCTTTGGTCTGTGTACTTGTTAGTACATAGCATTAGTGATATTGGTCACAAGGGGCGCCACATAGACACTGAGTGTGGGGTTTAGTTTGAATGTATTAAAACTGAGCATGAACCAATAAGTTACTTCACACTGACTTTAGTGCAAGTTTCCAGAGACCTTGTGAGAAAGTGCTCAGTTCACTGCGAGGGTCAAAAAGGGTTATTCTCCTCTGTCCACTCAACCAGAGACAGAAGGCCACTTATTTTCAGAAGAGTTAGAAATGTTGGAGGAGGCTACAGTTTCTCCTTCAGTTTGTCCGGCTCTGAGCCCACACTGTGCTGTCCTGTCTGCAGTGATGAATGTATTTCTGTTTTTTAAACTTTTGGTGGAAAACAAATTCCCGAAGACAGTGTTTCATTATTGTTTTATAGATTACTGAATATAAACAGACTCTGAATAAATAATGACCCATTGAGAGCAGACATTAATACATTACCCATCAGCCCCTGCTCCCAGACGCCATTTTCTAAAACATCCCACACATGCAGCGTTACCACATTTACCAAACATTAGATGTGATATAAAAAAGCCCCGCCCCTCACTGTCCACCCCATCCATATGCGTCCAATCAGATCGCAGCTCCAGCAGGACCAGGACCAATCAGGAGCAGCGTTGACAGGGTTCAGACCTGCACAGACTGCTTTAGACCAGGGTTTGGAACCCTTTTGGTCCTGGTCAAGAACCAGTTTAGCCCTGGTCTTGAGTTCGTCCAAAGACTCTTCCCGAAGCAGAAGCCAATGCATGTGACGTAGTGATGTCATAATGGCACATCCAGTAGCTTCTGGTGCAGATACTGCTTTACCTCTTCGATGCCATTCAGCTTCTCCAGCTCATGGTATGGGAGCTGCAAATGGACAAAAACAGAAACTAACAAAATCCATCCTCAACCTGTTCCAACCCCCCCGAAACCCATTCAAATCCAACCAAAAGGATTTAGGACCAGGATGGCTAATAAGTCTTTAAAAAGTAAGTTGTCCCATGTGCAGTGGATATTTTGAACACAGCATAAATGAATTTGAAAGATGCCACACTCAAAAATGGACATTGTTTTTAGATTAGACCTACATTAGAGTCAAACACACATACCTAAGCCTTTTGGTTAAAACTACAGTTTACTGGAACATCTACCCTCTTCTTCCTCTAAACAGAGACGCCTCTACTCTGAGCTCCTCACCCTGTCTGAGGGAAAACTCACACCAGGGCCACTCTGTGCAAATGAACGAGTGAGGAAAGACCTGCACTGACTTACACATAAACACGCGTCTTACTTACAGCTTTATACATCCATGCTTTAAATATGCTCTACGGTTAATGTGTCTTTTTAATGAGCAGCGCAAAGTCCATCAGCACTTTGTAAAACTGCTATTAAAATAAAAAATCTGAATCTGGAGCGGCCATAAACCCTTGCAGTTCGTTTGGGTCCGAGTGTGAACTGCACAGCACCGGCCCCACAGTCCTTTATAATAAGCTGTCCTTTGGGTTTTTTGAACTGCTCTGTTTGTCTCAGAGGCATTTATTCCCAGACAACACTGGGATTGTTCAGGACCAAACCCCTCCACCACACGATGAGGAGGGGGTTCAAGGAGAACAAACCAAACAGCTCAGAGTTTATTTTTAAAGAAACAGTACAGATTTAGGCCTTTCTACTCAACACAGATCTCAGGTGAGTCTCAGGTGAGGGACAAGTGAGGGACAAGTGAGGGACAGGTGAGGACAGGTGAGGGACAAGTGTGGTACCTGGAGGATGAGGTATCCCAGAAGGCTCAGGTGTCGGTCTCTCATGGCTCTGGATCCGACCAGGACCTTGGAGTTGTGACAGTAGTGCCACTTATCGTTCACCGACAGCACCAACCTTAAAAAGAACCAGACCCGGTTTAGACCTGGATTAGTCCAGGTTTAGACCTGGTTTAGACCTGTAAATGTCCTGGTTTAGAACTGGTTTAGTCCCGGTTTAGCCCCGGTTTAGACCCGGTTTAGCCCCGGTTTAGCCCCGGTTTAGTCCCGGTTTAGCCCCGGTTTAGTCCCGGTTTAGACCCGGTTTAGACCCGGTTTAGACCCGGTTTAGTCCCGGTTTAGCCCCGGTTTAGACCCGGTTTAGCCTTGGTTTAGCCCCGGTTTAGCCCCGGTTTTGCCCCGGTTTAGCCCCGGTTTAGCCTTGGTTTAGCCCCGGTTTAGACCCGGTTTAGCCTTGGTTTAGTCCCGGTTTAGCCCCTGTTTAGACCCGGTTTAGCCCCGGTTTAGCCCCGGTTTAGCCCCGGTTTAGACCCGGTTTAGACCCGGTTTAGACCCGGTTTAGCCCTGGTTTAGCCCGGTTTAGACCGGTTTAGCCCGGTTTAGCCCGGTTTAGACCGGTTTAGCCCGGTTTAGACCCGGTTTAGCCCCGGTTTAGACCCGGTTTAGCCCTGGTTTAGCCCCGGTTTAGACCCGGTTTAGCCCCGGTTTAGCCCCGGTTTAGACCCGGTTTAGCCCCGGTTTAGACCCGGTTTAGCCCCGGTTTAGACCCGGTTTAGACCTGTGAATGTCCTGGTCCTTGTTCGGTGCTGTGTAGTAGTCTGCGCCGTAGAACGGGATCATGTGATGCAGGAAAGCCCCGCCCTCAACAGGAGGCTCCTCTCCCGGCACAGGAAGTGCCTCCTCTGTAGTCTCCGCCTCCAATGCTGCTGTCGCCGCAGGAGGAGGAGCGAATGGAGAAAACTTTTGGAAATCTGAGGCGAGTCCAGACGAGTCCAACTGCCAGCCCTTCACAGTAAAACACAGAAATAAAAAAATAGGGTTGGGCGATATGATTTTTTTCAGCCAATATTGGCCGATGTCGCCGATTACACCTTTGCTTTATTGAATCAAATTTATATTATTCTTTTTTTTATTGAAAATGCACAGTTATCCTTAAACTGTACACTTAGAATATATATATAGAATATAGTATTTGGCGCTGCAAAATATTGCCCCACGCCTGAATCTTGGTTGCCACGGAAATAAAAGGTCTCCTTAGCAGTGAGCTAAAAAAAAGCTAACTTTATGTAGCAAGTTTGTTGGAGTTTTACAAACTCCTCCCTCTGAGCGTCACCATGGAGACCCTGACATGCCTTTACTCCCCAATATGACCTATATTAGGTGAGCTTTGATAATGAGCTGTTGTTGTAGTACTACTTATTTATTAATTCAATAAAAACATAGGCTATACCCTGGTTTGTTCAATGAAGGTAGAGCTGTATAGGTTTCATCACAAACAAAGCATGATATAAATATAGAATATTTAATTATCACTCGTCCTTCTGTTGATACTGTAGGTCCACAGTTTAGCTTAATAAGCAGAGAAAATAAGAGTTTAAAATGCATTTAGTCTCTGCAGTAAGATATTGTGGACTGTATGTTGGATGAATTATTACTTTGACCCCTCCCTGCTCCCACCCCAGGAGGGGACTCAGGAGGTCCCTCAGAGGCTTCAAGACTCAGGAGGTCCCTCAGAGGCTCTTGGACTCAGGAGGTCCCTCAGAGGCTCCTGGACTCAGGAGGTCCCTCAGAGGCTTCAAGACTCAGGAGGTCCCTCAGAGGCTCCTGGACACAGGAGGTCCCTCAGAGGCTCCTGGACTCAGGAGGTCCCTCAGAGGCTCCTGGACTCAGGAGGTCCCTCAGAGGCTTCAAGACTCAGGAGGTCCCTCAGAGGCTCCTGGACTCAGGAGGTCCCTCAGAGGCTTCAAGACTCAGGAGGTCCCTCAGAGGCTCCTGGACTCAGGAGGTCCCTCAGAGGCTCCTGGACTCAGGAGGTCCCTCAGAGGCTCCTGGACACAGGAGGTCCCTCAGAGGCTCCTGGACACAGGAGGTCCCTCAGAGGCTCCTGGACTCAGGAGGTCCCTCAGAGGCTCCTGGACTCAGGAGGTCCCTCAGAGGCTCCTGGACTCAGGAGGTCCCTCAGAGGCTTCAAGACTCAGGAGGTCCCTCAGAGGCTCCTGGACTCAGGAGGTCCCTCAGAGGCTCTTGGACTCAGGAGGTCCCTCAGAGGCTTCAAGACTCAGGAGGTCCCTCAGAGGCTCTTGGACTCAGGAGGTCCCTCAGAGGCTTCAAGACTCAGGAGGTCCCTCAGAGGCTCTTGGACTCAGGAGGTCCCTCAGAGGCTTCAAGACTCAGGAGGTCCCTCAGAGGCTCCTGGACTCAGGAGGTCCCTCAGAGGCATCAAGACTCAGGAGGTCCCTCAGAGGCTTCAAGACTCAGGAGGTCCCTCAGCGGCTCCTGGACTCAGGAGGTCCCTCAGAGGCTCCTGGACTCAGGAGGTCCCTCAGAGGCTCCTGGACTCAGGAGGTCCCTCAGAGGCTTCAAGACTCAGGAGGTCCCTCAGCGGCTCCTGGACTCAGGAGGTCCCTCAGAGGCTCCTGGACTCAGGAGGTCCCTCAGAGGCTCCTGGACTCAGGAGGTCCCTCAGAGGCTTCAAGACTCAGGAGGTCCCTCAGAGGTTCTTGAACTCAAGAACTCTAGGACAGACTTTGTGGTGGTTTCTTCTGACCTCTTCGGTCATATGTCTTCTTGATCTTTAGACAGATTTTCAGAATAAAACCCATTCTGACAGATTCCTTTCACTTTAAGACGTTACCGTGGCGATAGAAGGATCACATGGTTTGGTTGAGGAGCGAATGGGAAGAACACGTCGAGACGAGTTGATCCATAACAGGAAGTCTGCAACAGAGACAGGAAACTGTTACAGAGTGAGGGAATATAAAGGATTTAATTCAGGTCTAGTCCTGGTTAAGTCCTGGTTTTACTTGTACCTGTGTAGTACCCCGGAGCCAGGATCTGGTCTTGTTTGTAGTTCTGTTCTCCGACCAACTGCCTCAGAGCCTCAGCTACCAGCCCTTTATAACTGAAACACACCAGCCAATCAGAGAGCAGCTAACAGACCGGCCAATCAGAGAGCAAGTCTGTAGACACTTTGACATTGGAAATCATAATCTTTTATTTAACCTCACAAATGGACAGTTGAATTAGCCAAATAAATGTAGTATATTGTCAATGGTATTCGCTCGTCTGCCTTCCCACGCATGAGTGACATTTACATTTAGTCATTTACAGACACTTTTATCCAAAGAGACTTGCAAGTGAGGAAAACAATGGAAACAATTTTAACAACACAAGGTACAAAAAGCATAAGTGCACCAAAACTAGTCAGTTTAAACCCAGCACAGTTTACAAAGCTAAGGATAGGAAGGTTTTTTTTATGTGAAGAAAAGGAATACATAGAAAGGAAGTAGAATTTAGTGTTTGTCAATTAGGTGTTGATGGAAGAGATGTGTTTTCAGGCGTTTTTTAAAGATGGCTACAGAATCTGCTGATCTTGTAGCAGCAGTAGATCATTCCACCAATGTGGAACAGATCCAGAGAAGGTACGTGAGAGTGATTTTTTTCCTTTTTGGGACGGTACCACCAGACGTTGTTCATTTGCAGAGCGCAGGGATCTGGTAGGAACGTAGGTCTGTATTAGTGAGTGAAGATATGAGGGGGCGGAGCCAGTGGTGGTCTTGTAGGCCAAGAGCATAGCTTTGAACTTGATGCGGGCGTCAACCGGGAGCCAGTGTAACCTAAGACCACTCTTCTTCTGGATCAGCTGCAGAGGTTTGGTTGTGCAGCAGGGAGTCCAGCCAGTAGAGCATTGCAATAATCTAGTTTGGACAAGACAAGAGCCTGGACTAGAATTTGCGTAGAGTGCTCTGATTGGAAAGGTCTAATTTTCCTAATGTTGTAGAGGATGAATCTACAGGACCGGGTGGTGCTGGCGACATGACTTGTGAAGTTTAGCTGATCATCAATTACCACTCCCAGATTTCTGGCAGTGCTGGACGGTGTAATGGTTGATGGGCCTAGTTGAATGGAGAGGTTGTGGTGGGTCTTTGGATTGGCCGGAATCACAAGCAGTTCTGTTTTTGCAAGGTTCAGCTGCAGGTGATGGTCCTTCATCCAAAGTGAGATGTCGCTCAGACATGCCGAGACACGAGCAGAGACCGTCGGATCGTCAGGTTGAAATGACAGGTGGAGTTGAGTGTCATCTGCAGCAGTGATAGGAAAAGCCATGCTTCTGGATGACAGAGCCAAGGGATGTCATGTATATGGAAAAGAGTAGCGGTCCAAGCACTGAGCCCTGTGGCACCCCTGTATTGAGATGTTGGGACTCAGAGACCTCGTTTCTCCAGGATACTCTGAATGACCTATCCGAGAGGTAAGACTTGAACCATGGCAACGCCATTCCAGAGACACCCATCGCCCTGAGAGAGGACAGGAGGATGTGATGATTAACAGTGTCAAAAGCAGCAGACAGATCCAGTAAGATGAGTACAGATGACTTGGATGTTGCCTTTGCCAGTCTCAGAGCTTCGATGACTGAGAGCAGGGCAGTTTTGGTGGAATGTCCGCTCTTGAACCCAGACTGGTTCTGGTCCACTGATGTTTGACGAGAAGGCCTGGCTCGCAGTCTCCGCTCCAATTCATCCCAAAGGTGTTCTATCGGGTTGAGGTCAGGACTCTGTGCAGGCTAGTCAAGTTCGGGACACAGACATTTATCACATTAAGCTTAAGATCTGACATTTTATTATCTGTAAGGCAACTATGGACTAGGAACTATTGGTGTTAAAGCCTGTTTTTAATACAAATTGGATGTTTGCTTTGTATTTATTGGATGACAAAATAATGTTTACAAATACATTTATGTGGTCTAATTATTAGATATTATTTCACACACACACAATACCTGTACTTCCGGTTGACCTCATCAGCAGTCAGGGCGTGGTCAAACATCAGGACTTTGTGGGACTGGTTCAGACGAGGACCGGTGTAGTCCCTAAACTCCAGCTCCACTGCCGCATCCAAGAGCGATAGGTACCGGCGCACAATCACCACATACGGGCTGTCTGCAGGAAACAGGTCAGAAACTGGGGTCAGACCGGGGTCAAACCAGGTCAGGTCCTGGTCCGGTCCAGTCCTTACTGGTGAGGTTGCTGATGAAGGAAGAGCAGAAGACCCGGCTGAGAACTCTCTGGGGGAAGTGCTGCAGCTGGAACAGAGACATTAGGATGTTGACTGTGGCCAGAGGAGAGGTCAGGGCCTTCAGCTCTAGCGCCTCCTCCAGGCGACAGAAGAACTGCACCTCATTCGTCGGACGATAGTTCATCCTGCTGAACGGGAAAACCAGCCTCTGGATTACCTGCAGAGACCAGAAAAGACTGTGCTTAGACCCAATCCTCTAACGTAGCCCCTTTGACCTGCAAATGAAGGGGTAAGAGGCAGGGCTAAGATTATAGGCTACTCCTACGAATTGGGACACCACACCTGTACTGAAGAAGAAGATGGTGATGAAGAAGAAGATAAAGAGGATGAAGATGATGAAGAAGAAGATGACGAAGAAGATGATGAAGAAGAAGATGATGAAGGGTAGGCTTGGGCGGTATTACGGTAATATGGTATACCGCGGGATCTAAAGATAGCAACGGTATCAGTTTCAATACCGTCATATTTAAGCGCCAAAGTCGCACAAGCAACTTAACAGGAAAAAACAGCCACTACTTCCGGTTTATGTGCTAAATTATGCTTCCACTCCCTTCCACCAGATGTCAGACACCCTGTACTTTGTTTCTAGTCCACTATTACCATGTGTTGCCTTTAAAAACAATTGTAGAAGAAGACCTCAAAGACGTGTCTCAGTGGGAGTGTCAGAACGGCTCAATGGAAGCCTCATTCTCTACACGCGAGCTGATAAACATGAAAATAACAAATAAAAAATACACCTGTGATGAAGTTTTGGTATTAGTAATGGCTGACTCCGATTCTGAGGGAGAACATCTACCTTTAGAGTCTTTTCAGCCGAGTGAAAGTGAGAATGAGCGAGTGCGTGTGTAACTTGGACAGCGGCGCCGCTGCTCGTGCCTTTCTCAGTGTCTCTCATAAAGCACACGCTGTTTTTCACACATTTTGCCAAACATCAGTGAAAGAAACGGTAGGAAACTAGTCGCTCTGGCCGCGGTAGTGAAGGGGAGGTTGAGAAGGGAAGCCGTGAGCGCATAGCACCTGCAGCTTTACCTTTAGCACCTGCAGCTTTACCTTTAGCAGCTTTACCTTTAGCACCTGCAGCTTTACCTTTAGCAGCTTTACCTTTAGCACCTGCAGCTTTACCTTTAGCACCTGCTGCTTTACCTTTAGCACAGGTGATAGAAGCCGGGGCGGGTGTACTGCCATGGCCGCGGTAGTGACGGGGTGTCGGGAATAATGCGGCTTCTATTGACAGCTGTTTGTGACAAATACGTGTTGGTCATCCTGACACTTTACCCAGTCGAGGAGGGAGAGGCAGGGGTAAACATAGTCAGAGAGAATGCACTAATCAAAGCAGCGATCGTAATAAAAGTGATGGCTGTGTGCTGTGCTTTATGAGAGGTCCCACACTCTAAAAAACTACTAAACTGTTCTGGATGTTTATGTTCATTTAATTCTGTTTGACTCTTGTATTTGCACTTTTTATAAACTATTTGTTGCTAATAAAAGTTGTTTATATTGTTGTGCATGTTATTTTGTTATTGTTTCAGTATTAGTGTTTGGTATTCAGTTTCTGAACAGTTTAGGCACAAGCCAACAGTTTGGTGACGCTGTCTGAGCCTTACGTCATATGTTTTTTAATTATTCACGGTAATACCGTATACCGAGGTAAAATAGGGAGGAGGTTTGACGGTATCAAAATTTGGATACCGCCCAAGCCTAATGAAGGGTTATAAAAGATGCATAACATATAGTAATAATATATTTAATCTATAGATCTAGATCTACAGTGGCATGAAATAGTATCTGTCTGCTAAAGACTTACAGAAATCACACTGGCACAGTCCAATATCTCTGTGCAAACATCGACTTTATGTAAAACACTGGCCAAGAATGGTGTTCATGGGAGGAAGCCACTGCTGTCTAAAAAGAACATTGCAGCACAGTCCACAAAACTTCTGGCAAAATACTTTGTGGACTGATGAAAGGAAAGTTGAACTGTTTGGGAGGAACACACAACATCATGTGTGGAGGAAAAATGGAACAGCTCACCAACATCAACACCTCATCCCCACCGTGAAGCAGGTGGAGGGAGCATCATGGTTTGGGGCTGTTTAGCCTCAGGGCCTGGACAACTTGCAATCATTAATGAAAAAATGAATTCAAAAGTTTATCAGGATTTTTTGCAGGAAAAGCTGAGGCCGACTGTCAGACAGTTGAAGCTAAAAAGAGGATGGATGCTGCAACAGGACAATGACCCAAAACACAGAAGTAATCAACTTCAGAATGGTTTCAGAAGAACAAACGTTCTGGAGTGGCCAAGTCAAAGTCCTGACTTGAACCCCATTGAGATGCTGTGGCATGACCTCAAGACAGAGATTCATGGCAGACATCCCAGAATCTGACTGAACTGCAGCAGTTTTGTAAATGGTCCAAGACTGATCCTGATGCGCCAGGCTGATCTGCAACCACAGGAAACGTCTGGTTGAAGTTATTGCTGCCAAAGGGGGGGGATATTAAATATGATGGTTCAGTTACTTATTCCTCCCCCTTTTGCCATTGTTTGAATGTTATCCTCATTAAAAATATGCCTATAAATGTTTGGGTGGTTTTAGTTAAACCAGACACTGTTTTTTTCATTTGTGTCATTTTGACAAAGATCAGATCACATTTGATGGTGATTTTATGCAGTATATATAGATAAATAGATAGATAACATCTATATCTAGACATATACACAGTCATGTCGAAATTATTCATGCCCATTTCCAATTGTCTTCCAGAAGTTAATAAGACAATGTACAAGAGGCATCGTTGTGGAAATAAATATTTCTCATCTTTTATTTACATTTGAACAAAAAGTGTCATGTCCAAAATTATTCATACCCTTTGCAAATCGTCACAGTCTATGGGCAAATCCAAAGTTCTATACCATTCCAAATAGTCCAAGCTGTTCTAAAGCATCCTAATTACCCTGATTCATTGGGAAAAGCTGTTTTAATCAACTCAACAGGTGAAAAACAGCAGCTCTCTGCAGTTGGTACGTGGACTTTCATCTAAATGTTTTCAAGTTCCAGTAGCTACAGTGCAATGTATTATTAAAAAATACAAGACGTAGAAAATTTCAAAGGACGTGGTTGGAAGCCAAAAGTGACACCTGTGCTGGCCAGGAGGATAGTGAGAGGTGAAAAAGAATCCAAGGATCACCACCAAGGTCATCCTGGTGAATCTGGGCTCTGCTGGTGGCAACGTCTCAAGGCAGACAGTCCAACGGACACTGCACACTGCTGTGGGAAATTATCTTACACCTTCGTTTCAAGTGTGGTCCTCCAAAATCACCATTTAGAAGTGAACAGCCCTAACCCTCGAGCCAAATGAGTATCGAGTATGTTTGAGTATTGTTTGCTAACTTGGTCTCTTGTGAACGCACAAAATAAGGGCTAAAGGGTAGGGCTAAGTTAGAGAATTGGGATTGGACCTTACACTGGGGTTAGACCACATATTGATGTTAATAATAGACTGAGCTTTCAAGCAGTTTCTACTTCCATACTTATTTAATTACTTGTTTAAATTAATGGTTCTGGGCTCACCTTGCTATCCAGGTACTCCGCCTTCTTCACCAGATACTCTGCGATGGTGTCTAAGAGCCGTGTCTCTCGGAGTCGGTGCCGAGCAACATATTTAGCAATCAACGCCATCGTGTGGGGAGTGATGCTGTCCACCTTCTTCGGCAGCTCCTCTGGAACACAGGACCATATCGAATCAGATTTGTGCCAAATTGTCCATCCATCTACTTCCGCTTATTTGGGGCCGGGTCGCGGGCAGCAGTCTAAGCAGAGATGCCCAGACTTTCCCCTCCCCAGACACTTCCTCCAGCTTGTCCGGGGGATACCGAGGCGTTCCCAGGCCAGCCAAGAGACATAGCGGCTCTGTTCTGAGCACCCTGCGGAGGAAACGTATTTCAGCCGCCTGTATACAGGATCTTGACCCACAGCTCATAGGTGAGAGTAGGAACGTATATCGACCAATAAATCGAGAGCTCTTACAGCTCAGCTCCTTCTTCACTACGACAGACCGGTACATTGACCGCATCACTGCAGAAGCTGCACCGATCCGTCTGTCAATCTCACGTTCCCTCCTTCCTTCACTCATGAACAAGACCCCAAGATACTTGAACTCCTCCACTTGAGGCAGGATCTCTCCACCAACCTGAAGGGGACAAGCCACCCTTTTCCGACTGAGAACCATGGTCTCAGACTTGGAGGTGCTGATCCTCATCCCAGCCGCTTCACACTCAGCTGCAAACCGTCCCAGTGCACACTGAAGGTCCAGTCCTGATGAAGCGCACAGGACAACATAATCTCCAAACCAGACTCCCTCCGGCCCCTGGCTGCGCCGAGAAATACTGTCCATAAAGGTAATGAACAGGACAAGGGAAACGCGATGTTGCAGAGGTGTGTCAGCCAAAACTTGAGGTACTCAGGGCGGATCTCATCCACCCCCACAAAGAGCTTCTTAACTACCTCAGTGACTTCAGCTTGGGTGATGAACGAGCCAACATCTGGCCTCTATTTCCTCAGTGGAAGACGTGACGGTGGTCGAAGTATTCTTTCCACCTCCACAACCACCCAGGCTGCAGCCCGCTTGGCCTGCCGGTACCTGTCAGCTGCCTCAGGAGTCCTACAAGCCAACCAGCCTGGTAGGACTCCTCCTTACGCTTGACGGCATCCCTTACCTCCGGTGTCCACCACTGAGTTCTGGGATGGCCGCCTCGAAAGGAACCAGAGATTTTACCTCCACAACTCCGAGTGGCCGCATTGACAATGGAGGTGGAGAACATGGTCCACTCTGACTCAATGTCTCCAGCCACCCTCGGTATCTTGTTGAAGCTCTGCCTGAGGTGGGATTTGAAGATCTGAACTGTTGATAAAAGAGGCACTGGCTAATCAGGAGAAAGCTCCATCAGAGCCAGCCCCATTAAGCTTTGTGATAAAATCGCTAAAAAAAGGTTTGGGAGCGCAAAGGCAAAGGACTGAATGAATGCAAAACTCTGATCATTTCAAGCTAAAAATATATTCTCAAACAAAAGAATGTTTTTTGCAATCACACAAATATTATTTACAAATATTTTTCCTTTGACATTTTTATTTTCTTCAATCAAAAAGTTTCGTTTGATAATTTTGGCACAAATCTGATTTGATAGGACCAGTGTCAGCACAATGCAAGTGGAGCTCACGCACGTGGAGAGGACTGAAAGTCACCTGTCTCTGGGGGCGGGGTCACCAGCACTCACCTGCTAGGCTGCTGATGAAGCGCTCCTGGCGGTTCTGGTGGAACAGGTGTGAGCTGAAGATAAGCTCCAGACTCTTGTTACTGGCTTCTGCAGCACACGCCGCCAACATCTCATCCAACAGCGCCATCTCCTGGTCACGCACCGCACTCACACATGACAGAGTGTGCTTCACCAAACGCAGAATCTTCCTACAGACAAAACTCAGTTTAGTCCTGGTTTAGTCCTGCTTTAGACTTGGTTAAGTCCTGTTAGACCTAGAATGAGGTCTATACAAAGAAGTTAGCCTGGTAGCCTGTTGCTTTCATACAATTTCAAGGGCGGGGTTTACAAGAGGAATGTTAACCAATCAGAGAAACGCTGGACGTGACACTAAATAGCTGTTTGTCAACAAGGAAGTCACGTTAGCGTCGCTAGTTAACATTGCCAGCAGTAGAGCGGCACCAGAGCGGTTTCATCGCTTTTATACTTGCTGGTTATTCAAAATCGAGACAAGAGCAGAAAAACGGTCACTTGGTTGCAGCGTCCGCCATGTTGAATGTTTCGGACTAGCCACATGAGCCGAGTAACTCTTGTTTGACGTGGCCAGCAAACCACACCCTGCTGTGGACAAAACAGATCCACTATTGCACACTCAGAGTGGACACTGCCAATATAAATGTTTTTATTTGTGAATATGTTTGTGTATTTCTATGTATTTTTCAACTGTCCTGGACACATTCCTGCACGGCCTGTCCGTCCTGGGAGTGGATCCCTCCTTCTGTGGTTCTCCCTGAGGTTTCTCTTTTTTCCCGGCTGGGTTTTTTGGAGTTTTTCTGTTGTTGTGATATTGGGCTATACAAAAATAAATGTCTTGGGTTAGGGTTAACCGTACCTGTTGGTGAGCAGCAGTTCGGGATTGGCTGCAGCTGTTGGCGTGTTCGTCCCAGCCTCCTCTGATTGGCTCTGCAGCTCCCTCCAGCGCCGCCTGTAATAGGTGAGCAGCAGGAACAGCGTCTGTGGATGGCGCTCTTGCTCCAGACTTCGCTCCAGTCCCGACACGCAGGCCTCCGTCAGTGCCTGCCTAGTGTCCTGGATCCCCGCCTGGTCCTGGTTTTGACCCGGAGTCTGGTCCTGGTTCTGGACCAGGTTGTGGTGGTGGAGCCTCATGCTGGAGCTGAAGACCATAGACACGTCCTTCTGATTGAACTGGGACAGACGAGACTGGGACTCTGCCTCCAGGACTCGGACAAGAGGAGAGTCTGGGGACAGTCCTGAGAGAGAAGGACGGGGTTAGTACTGGGTTTAAATACAGCCAAAAGCTCAACTGTAAAGGTTCATGAATCCTGGAAAGGCTGCTGTATGAAACAGAAGAAGTCTTTCTGGTTTATTCCCATCACTGCATTTTAAGTTATTCCCATTACTTTAAATGCACTGCACGGCAAAAACACAGACTCACCGTGTGTATATATATATATTTTTTTTGAACCGGCACTCCCAGGATAGCTATATACAGTTACATACCTGTAATACCTGTTATCATTCATATTCTCTGAAAAATGGCTAACACAAAAACCTTTCTTTCACTCATAGTTAGTGTTTTGGTGAAGCCATTTATTGTCAAACAACTGTGTTTACTCTTTTTAAATCATAATGACAACAGTTACTACCCAAATGACCCTGATAAGTTCTTAATATTGTGTATTGCCTTGTGGTAGTTGTTGATGAGGCTCTTTATTTTCTCAGATGTAAAGCTGCTCATTGTTTTTGGCAAAAAGCCTCCAGTTCCTGTAAATTCTTGGTCTGTCTTGCATGAACTGCACGTTTGAGATCTCCTCAGAGTGGCTCAATGACACTGAGGTCAGTCCAGAACCTTCTCTTAATGCTGCTGTAGCCAATGACAGGTCGACTTGTCCTTGTGCTTTGGATCGTTGTCGTGTTCGAACATCCAAGTACAGTATTTTTGATAACATGCTGCATTCTTCTTTTCCTGTGCCTTTGAAGCTCACACATCCCCAAAACATCAGATCCACCTCCATGTTTCAGTAGGACTGTGTACCTTTCATCATAGGCCTTGTTGACTCCAAATGTAACGTTTATGGCTGTGGCCAAAAAGTAAAATTTTGGTCTCTTCACTCCAAATAACTTTGTTCCAGAAGTTCTGAGGCTTCTCTCTGTGCGAGATGCTTTGTGGCATTTGTAGAAATCTTCTGGCGACTCGACAGTGCAGCACATTTTTCTTCAAGTGCCTCCTTACATTTACATTTAGTCATTTGGCAGACGCTTTCATTTAAAGCGACTTACATTCAGGTTCCATTCACCAGTGTCACAGCTGGAACACCACTGGAGGCAAGGTGGGTTAGCCCAAGGACACAACGACAGTATGAGCGGGATTCGAACCGCCTACCTTCCGGTTGAAGGACGACCGCTCTACCACTGAGCTACTGCCGCCCCTTATTGTGCATCTTGAAACAGACACACCATTTTATTTGCATCTTGAACAATTTTCCTGGCAGTCGTGGCTGAAATTTTTGTTGGTCTGCCTGACATTTTCATTTTAAACTTTTTAACACTGCTACCAAGCGTCCGACTGTGGCAAAACATTACTGACCTTATGGACGGAGAGTGAATGTTTATATACAGTTCCTATGCTCTGTGTCAAACCTGAATGACACCACTTTATCCTCCAGTCCACCAGAACTGAACCAGCACTGGAAAGATTAAAAAGAATCTAGCTCAGTGGGAAGTCTGGACCCCTAAAAATGTGGCGAGTTGTGCATTTATGAATTGTGTATTTATGACATGTTTTAAGATGAACCTGGAGCAACTGAGCAGTACCTTATAGTTATTGGAAAAAACTAATGGTAAATAAAAGCTTTTTCTGGACTCCTCACAGTGAGGAAAGGTAACTAAGGGGACCTCAACCAACTTTAGATGAAGAACCCTGCTCTATGGTGACCGCAGACTCACCGAGCGCGGCGGCGGCGTACAGACAGTTGACAACGCTGAAGTTGTCGAACTTGCAGCAGTCGCGGACGATAGCGTCGCACAGAGACAGAAAGTCATCGTGCTCTAGGGTCAGCTTCTTGTTGTCTACTTCTTGTTGTCTAGCCCCACCCCCTTCTGCTGCGGGCAGGGCCTCTGAAGAGGGTGGGGGGGCCTTGATGCTACAGGGGGGCAGGGCCTGCAGCAGCTGAGCGATCCTCTGCAGAGCCACAGCGTAGTGATTGTGAGAGATCTTAGTAGGATTCTGAGAGATCCACCGCAAAACCTGGAACCAAGAGATCCACCGTTAGACCAGAGGTAGAATAGCAAATAAACCCTACCTGGACTTTTATAAAGTCTAAACTCTGTCCACAAACCCAACTGAACCGGATCCAAGTCCTGTCTGGTCTGAACCAAGTACAAGTCCTGCCTAAACCGGTTTCTGGTCCGTACCTCGTCGGGCCGCTGCGAGCGCTCAATCAGACGCTTCATGGTGAAGAAGGTGTCGTAGCTCAGCGAGTCCTGGATAAAAGTCCAGGTCTTCCTCCGTGAGGGGGGCGGGGCACCGTGGGGGCGTGGCCGGGCTGAGGACATAATGCTGGGGGCTGCCCATAGTGAAAAAACACACCCATTGGAGGTTTAGACCCGCCCCCGGCCACGCCCCCTCCGCCACACAGCCTGTACATCCTCAAGAACCGCCCACAAACCTGCATAGTCCAGTCCACCTGAAACCAGGACAGAACAAGGTCTGAACCAGGATTAAACCAGGTCTGAACCAGGACTAAATCAGTAGTTCAGGAATGTTAATTTGGTCTTCCAACAAAGTAAACTATGTTTTCTTATAAATCAGACCAATGTTTTAAAGTGTTTACCTCGACATGTTTCAATGCTAAAATTCCTGAAGTGTTCCTCAGAAGAGTCATGTGATGTTACTGTGACGTGTCTGGAGCTGATTTATACGGGGGGCGTCAACAAAACCTGTATGAATCAGATACGTAGGTGTGTTACATAGATACGGTGCGTTCCAGATGAACTGCGCCTCACCTGGATTGTAGACAACAGCAGGCGGTCGCAGAAGTGGCCGAGAAAAACAGCTGCGTTTAAGTTGGACAGTTCATAAACGAGACCAGCGTGGTTTGGCTCAGATCTCAGCCTCTTGTTGAGAGTATTTGCTAAAAAAAAAAACATTTTATGAATGCACTTTTATTTCAGAAACTGTGTTCAACACACCACTGACTGAAACTATTTATGACGCAGCTGATTGTACTGTTGTAATTGTTGAGTTGACTTTGAAAGCTTTAAGTTTGAAATAAGACAAATCCATCTCATTACGTTGGTTTAAATAATGTGTTCTCCATATCTGATAAAAGCCTAAACAGTTTTCACCGGTTTGTAGTGGGTTGTTTGTCTAGAAAAGATTAAAATGAATAAAAAGGTGTGGATGTGGAGGAAAGGGAGGCAGTGAAGCGTCAGCGCTCAGGTCCAATCACTGCTCACGCTGACAGGACATCTTTTCCCATCATGCACTCAGACCTTGTAGTCCGTGCAGGCGAGCAGAGTTGGTAAAAAGCAACTGTTACTGGCGCAGAGGAAACGTCAGAGCTAGTCGGCAGCCACACTAAACTAACCAGCATGCACTGCTCACCTGTGCAGGCCTGGCTCATCTCAAACGCACCCACAGTAACATGACTCTTCAGAAAACACTGCAGGAAGTTTAGCATCAAAACATGTCGAGGTAAGCACTTAAAAACATTGGTCTGATTATAATTATACAAACCACGCCTGAACCAGGCCTAAACCAGGTCTAAACCTGGACTGAACCAAGATTGAACCAGGCCTAAACCAGGTCTAAACCTGGACTGAACCAAGATTGAACCAGGCCTAAACCAGGTCTAAACCAGGTAAACCAGGCTTAAGCCAGGACTAAACCAGGAACCAGGACTTAAGCAGGTCTACACCAGAACTAAACCGGGACTAAAGCAGGTCTAAATTAGGACTAAACCAGAACTAAAGCAGAACTTAACCAGGACTGCCGTCAGTAGCTGTTAGCTGCCAGCCTGTCCTCCAGCAGCTGGTTCGGGCCTGGTTCCTCGGTTGAACGGGGCCATGACAGCGGCCGGACGCACCTCATCTCTCTGAAACACGGGAAGCTCGGCTCCTGGGGCACCACCCGGACCTCTCACAGCGCACGTACACCGGGAAACATGCAGCAGTCAGCGGCTTGATTCCTCCACACTCTCTACGGACCCCATCTTTCCTCTGCGGTTCGTCAAATCAATCACATTAGGGGCTATGAGTAGTATCAGCGCCCCCTGCTGGTCCCGGAGGACTGCTGCACTACACAGATCTAGATTTAGACCTGGTTAAGTCCTGGTTTAGATCTGGTTTAGTCCTGGTATGTATTAATGAATTTATGTATTTATTTTTGGTGACAAAAAACAAACAAAAAAATAAATGTAATAAACTTTTGAAACTTTACTGTTTAAATATTTCCCGCGCCAGACGCTGTTGGCGCTGAATCTTATCAACTGCAGAGAACATCCCACGAAGAAGAAGCGCTGCGAGGAAAGATGGCGGCGGAAGGTGATTACAGAACACGATACATAAACAAGCCTCTGGACAACCTCTAAAACACGGTTTCTGTTGTCCTCGTGACTCGGGTCCCCGCGGACATGGCTCACCTTTTCCTGCGGCTGTCCGCGCGCTCCAGGTCCGTGCTCACGCTGCTGCTGCCGCCCCGTACTTCCCGGCCCCCGGTGAGTGCTCACGAAGGGGGGACTAAAGCCCCGGTCCACAGCATGCACTTTTTCAACTGCACCAAACCTAAAAACAAGGCGTTTGTCAGAAACGCTCTGATGGAACTTGCGGTCAATCCATCCCTCTTTCGCCAAACGCCAGCCCCGTCTTGATTTCGGAGTGCTTCAGGCTGTATTAGATGCTTTACGGTAAATGCAAGGAAACAGCACCTAGATGTCCTCCTGAACTAATTAATGTTTTTTTTATAAAAAAATTTTTATTCTTTATTTAACCAGGTAGGTTCTGTAGCATAACAAAATAAAAGCCTCATCAATTCATAACTGGTGTTGTTTTTTACACCAAAATTATATAAAATACCCGACCCACGGGTGACCCACAGGTGACCCTCAAGTGACCTACAGGTGACCCACGGATGACCTTTAGGTGACCCACAGCCGACCCACGGGTGACCCTTAGCCGACCCACGGGCAACCCTCAGGTGACCCTCAGGTGACCCACAGGTGACCCTCAGGCGACCCACAGGTGACCCTCAGGCGACCCTCAGGTGACCTTCAGGTGACCCACAGGTAACCCTCAGGTGACCCTCAGGCGACCCACAGGTGACCCACAGCCGACCCACAGGTGACCCTCAGGCGACCCTCAGGTGACCCACAGCCGACCCACAGGTGACCCACAGGTAACCCTCAGGTGACCCTCAGGCGACCCACAGGTGACCCACAGCCGACCCACAGGTGACCCTCAGGCGACCCTCAGGTGACCCACAGCCGACCCACAGGTGACCCTCAGGCGACCCACAGGTGACCCTCAGGCGACCCACAGGTGACCCTCAGGCGACCCTCAGGTGACCCACAGCCGACCCACAGGTGACCCTCAGGCGACCCACAGGTGACCCTCAGGCGACCCTCAGGTGACCCACAGGTAACCCTCAGGTGACCCACAGCCGACCCTCAGGTGACCCTCAGGTGAACCACAGGTGACCCTCAGGTGTGGGTGTGTTTTGTTGCATACTAGTTACACTTGTTCTACCTTCTACCTCAACTGAGTCACTTGAAAGGTTACAAACTGAGAATTACAAAATGAGTACACTAGTACCAGAGTATGTGTCCACGCTCAAAGTATTTCATAATTACTCCGCTCAAGCTCCGCTCTGGGTGTACAATTTTCCGCTCCTCGCTCCCTCCCCCACTCCGTCCCTTACACGTTTCGCTCCAGGGTATTTTTTATATATATATTTTTTTTAATAACACCAGTGTCTTATCAGAAGATGCATGTAGTGTAAAACTAATACGCAGTACTAAGAGTCGTGATCGGTAATTGAGCGATAGTGGAGCGTTTCGGAGCGGGAGAAAATCACAATGCTCCAACATTTAAAAACTCCGCTCCTCGCACCTGGCAAAATCACACAACTCCGCTCCTCGCTCCGCTCCCACTCCGCACCGCTCACATACTCTGACTAGTACACAGTTTTAGTCTCTGTAGTGCTACTACTATTTTGATATTACTAGTTTTAAAATTAACCGGTTTAAAATGATATAGTAGTACTAGTACCACTAGTGGACTGTAAGAAGATGACAGAGTGAAGAACCAATTGTAAGGCACAATTTATGCTCCTGTCCCGCCTCCTACTCAGAATATAGTGGCACTTGTGCAACTAGTAATACCAGTGACTGATTTTAGACCTCACTAGGAGACAAAACACTGTGTTACTAGTAGTACTAGTTGGTGTAGGGATACGCACCAGTCACTCTAGTGATGATTTTGAATCTCAAAAGTAGTACATGTAGACAAAGTTAGTCTTACTAAAAAATGAGAATAAATAATAAAATAATGAGCTGGTTCTCAGTTGACCTACCTGGTTAAATAAACAATAAATTAAAAAAATCTAGGTGCTGTTTCCCATTTACCGCAGGGGTATCAAACTCAAATTACTTGGGGGCCGCAGGAGGCAGAGTCTGGGTGAGGCTGGGCCGGATCAGGTATTCCACAAAAAAGCTTTGTTAAATCCTCTCAAACGTCATTACTAACAATTCTTTAACTTCAATGGGTTCTTCTGAACCTGAGCTGTCCTGAACTTAAATGGAATATTGAAGAACATGAATGAGCTGGCTGAGTGGCGCCATTGGATGTCCACTCCCCTCGGTGATATCGTCAACATAACATCGGCGTAAATTTGCAGATTCGTCATGATAACAAATCCGCATGGATAGTGGCGACCAAATTGCCATCAACTTTCAAACAAGTCAGCCCATTTCAAATGATGGGAAAACAAAATACAATCCGCATGATGCCAAATCCAATGCCAGTAACATTAACTTTGTCCAGCTCAAGGTCAAACATGTTAATTTCAAACACAGTAAGAAGCAGTAATTTTATGACCGCTATGTGATGTTACACGGGCTCCTCCATAGTTGTGAAATGTTTCTCTGCCTGCATCAAGCCCAGCCAATGCCCCCCCAGGAGCCATATACTCCACTGTGATGGTAGGTTGGTTCAGTTCCAGTTTGCACAAAAAGGAACCTTCCACACACAACGTGTTAACGTGCCATTCATATAAAACTCGCACTAACATTAAACTTTCATATCATCCTGAGGGCCACAAAATATCGTCCGCAGTTTGTGTAAAATATATTTTTGAACCGACACTTCTAGGACGGCTACGTCTACACGCGTGGGTCCTCGGGTTACTATGGTTACGGACAGAGTAGCGGGAAATTCAACTTCTTTTGTGTAGCCTCAAAAATGAGTTGGAAACAACTAAAATCTAAAAGTTGAGCCTTTGCAAAATATTACGGACCTTCACTGACGTTATGGACGAGAGGGAACGTTTGTTTTAATTTATTCAGCTCCGTGTCAGTGTCAAAGCTGAACAGCCCTTTATCCTCTAGTCCCGACTCCTTTGATAATCAGAGAATGAATTCAGAACTGAACCAGGACTGGACAGTTTTCATGTCAGGATTAAAAAGACTCAGAGGGAAGTGTGGATGTCTAATAATGTGTGAGTTGTACATTTGTCTGTCAACTTCTTTATTCTGTCGTAGGTTAAGTATTGACTCGTTAGTCGCATATTTGACCTCATTTACAAACAACGTGAGTAATTAGCATTCACGTTCATTTGAACCTAACGTGTTCATTTGGGTGATTAAAAACAGAAAAGGTGTGAAAGGAGGGTTTGGAGTTGAGTGACACAGGTTAAATCTTCCTTAAGTTGTGTCAGTTTCTGTGTGAATCCTAAATCCTGTTACAGAACTAATCAGAAGCATTTTAATTAAAATGTTACCTCACACAGGGAAAAAAACGCGAGCATCGCGCCAGCCTCCGGTCAGCTGAGAGAAAATGACGCATGTCAAAAGATCCTACTAACCTCTGTATCTACCAGTCTCTCCTCTCTACTTTCTCCGCTGATGTCACCTCTGCAAAAACTGTCTACTACCATTCTAGGCTGATCAACTCACCTGACTCGCACACTCTCTTTAAAACCTTTTCTGCCCTCTTTTGTCCGCCTGCTCCCCCACCTTCATCGGATTTGAAGCAGATGTTTCCAAGGTCATTAGTTCTAACCACCCTACTACCTGCCCGCTGGATCCCATCCCCACACATCTCCTTCAGGCCATCTCTCCATCTGTCGTGCCTGCTCTCACCCACATCATCAACTCATCTCTTTCCACTGGGTCCTTCCCCACAGCTTTCAAAGAGGCCCGCATCACACCACTACTGAAGAAACCCACTCTTAACCCTACTCTGCTTGAAAACTACAGACCGGTTTCCCTCCTTCCCTTCATTGTCAAAGCTCTGGAGCGAGTTGTGTTTACTCAGCTCTCATCCTTTCTCACACGGAACAACCTCCTGGACCAGAACCAGTCTGGGTTCAAGAGCGGACATTCCATCGAAACTGCCCTGCTCTCAGTCATCGAAGCTCTGAGACTGGCAAAGGCAACATCCAAGTCATCTGTACTCATCTTACTGGATCTGTCTGCTGCTTTTGACACTGTTAATCATCACATCCTCCTGTCCTCTCCATAGATAGTATAATTATGGATAATATCCGCCCATTGGTCCCCTATTCACCAATATTGCATTACGAATGGGCAATAAAATGGCCGTTACATCCGGGCTTTTCGGGTTTTACTCCATAGTAAAACAATAGTTTTTAGATAGCATAAACCAACGTAATTTTCAAAAATTCACCCCCCCCAGAGTTGTCACGTAGTAAAAACTTAGCTCTAGAGACCGGAGCCATCTTTTGTACCAGGCTGTAAACATGAGTTTTACTCTTGTAAAGTCGCCATTGGGTTTCTCCTTATATTTCCGCTTTTGGAGCCTGCCCTCTGGTGGACGGATGTATATCGCTGTATTTTGCTGTAAAATCACCGTATGGCGGCGCCCTTACACGACGACCATTTAAGAGGTTCCATGGGAGAGGCTTGGTCCTCTCTCAGGGCGATGGGTGTCTCTGGAATGGCGTTGCAATGGTTCAAGTCTTACCTCTCGGATAGGTCATTCAGAGTATCCTGGAGAAATGAGGTCTCTGAGTCCCAACATCTCAATACAGGGGTGCCACAGGGCTCAGTGCTTGGACCGGCACTCTTTTCCATATACATGACATCCCTTGGCTCTGTCATCCAGAAGCATGGCTTTTCCTATCACTGCTGCAGATGACACTCAACTCCACCTGTCATTTCAAC
Organism: Perccottus glenii; assembly: GCA_024416835.2. Classification (NCBI taxonomy): domain Eukaryota; kingdom Metazoa; phylum Chordata; class Actinopteri; order Gobiiformes; family Odontobutidae; genus Perccottus; species Perccottus glenii. Next base: position 29,256,130 of record CM044557.2, read on the forward strand.
CTGACGATCCGACGGTCTCTGCTCGCGTCTGAGTGTAGCGTATGAGGGTATGTTTGTATAAACATATAGAAGATTAATTTTAATAATTAATTTTGATAATATTAATTTATTAAAATTCATTTCTGATTAAAAGGGGCACCACTTTGATTTTCGACAGGTTCAAAGAAACTGTATAAGCTAGTCTCATTAATCTAAAAGGAAGAGAATTCTCCTAGTTTTCGAACATTTCTTAATATAAACAGAGAAACATTAATGGCAAGGCAAGGCAATTTTATTTATATAGCACAATTCATACACTGGGTAACTCAAAGTGCTTTACAGGAATAAAAGACAATTTACAAGATTTATATTAAGAAACATAAGAAAAAATTAAAAACATTTTAAAAAGAAGAGTGCAGATAAAAGAAAAAACAAACACTTTAGGTTGTAGTGTAGGCGGAGCTAAAGAGGAAGGTTTTTAACCTCCCCTTGAACATTGTTAAAGTTGAGGCTTGTTTTACTTCATCTGGGAGTCTGTTCCAGGTTTTTGCTGCATGAAACTTAAACGCTGCTTCACCCTGTTTAGTTCTAACTCTGGGCACGAGCAGAAGGCCTGTCCCAGATGTTCTCAGAGTCCGAGGAGGTTCATAAGTAACTAGCATGTCAGAGATATATTCTGGTGCTAAACCATTTAGAGACTTGTAAACCAGCAGTGCTGTTTTAAAGTCTATTCTCTGAGCAACAGGAAGCCAGTGCAGAGATTTTAAAACTGGACTGATGTGGTTGTACTTCCTGGTTTTGGTTAGAACCCGAGCAGCGTTCTGAATAAGCTGCAGCTGTCTTAACCCTCGTTTTGAGAGACCAGTGAGCAGGCCGTTACAGTAATCTAACCTGTTGGAGATAAAAGCATGGATAAGTTTCTCTAAGTCTGGTTGAGACATCATCCTTTGACTCTGGAAATGTTTTTAAGGTGATAAAATGCAGATGATGTAATTGACTTAATGTGACTGTGGAAATTCAAGTCTGAGTCCATGATGACCCCTAGATTTCTAACCTGGTTTTTAGATTTTAGAGAAAGAGATGCAAGGTGGCTGCTGACACTTTCTCTTTGTTTCTGTGGCCCAAAGATGATTAGTTCAGACTTGTTTCTGTTGGAGAAAATTATTTTGCATCCACACATCAATCTGTTCGATGCAGTGACACAGTGAATGGATTGGTCCATTTTCACCTGCTGTGAGTGAAATGTAAATCTGAGTGTCATCTGCATAATTATGGTAGGATACGCCACAGCTGCGTATTAACTGGCCTAAAGGAAGCATGTAGAGATTGAATAATAGAGGTCCCAAGATAGACCCCTGTGGAACCCCACATGTCAGGGCCATTTGGTCTGATACAAAGTTACCAACTGAAACAAAGTACTTCCTGTCTTCAAGATAGGACTGAAACCATTTAAGGGCAGTTCCAGTGATACCTATCCATTCCTCTAATCTTTGTGTCAGGATTTCATGGTCCACTGTATCAAAGCGCAGCACTCAAGTCCAACAGAACTAAGACAGAGACTTTGCCTGCGTCAGTGTTCATACGGATGTCATTTGTGACTTTGATAAGTGCAGTCTCAGTGCTGTGATGGGGCCTGAATCCTGACTGAAAAGGATCAAAGCAGTTGTTAAGTAATAGAAAGTCATTAAGTTGCTGATATACAACTTTTTGATGACTTTCCCTAAAAATGGCAGGTTTGATATGGGCCGATAGTTGTTGAGCACTGTAGCATCAAGACTGCTCTTCTTTAGGAGAGGCTTAATGACAGCAGTTTTAAGGCCCTTGGAAATGTTCCAGACTGTAAGGAATTATTGACTATATCAGTGAGTTGTGGTAACAAACTGCTTAGTACTGATTTTAGAAATCTAGTGGGTAAAACATGGAGGCAGCAGGTGGATGAACTCAGGCTGGAGACAGTTTTTCAATTGTTCTGTCATTAATGGGTGTAAAATGTGTTAAACCAACCAAGTGTCTCCTAGGTGGCTGCAGTGTTGTTTTATGCTCTTTGGACTGTAGCATGTTTAATGCCTTGAACCTTGTCGTTGAAAAACAATGCAAACTCATTGCATTTAGTGGTGGAAACTAATTCTGGAGGAAATGGAGCTGGAGGGTTTGTTAATCTGTTCACTGTAGCAAACAGGACACGCAGGTTGTTACTATTGTTGTTGATGATCTCTGAGAAGAATATTTCTCTTTCTTTTTGCAAAGTTTGATTGAAAACATGCAAATTTTCTTTGTATACCTCATAATGAATTAAGAGTTTCGATTTACGCCATTTTCTTTCAGCTTTTCGGCATTCCCTTTTCTGTGCCCTGACAGAGTGAGCATTGCTCCATGAAGCCTTCTGCCTCGTCCTGATCACTTTAACCTTAACAGGAGCAATGGTGTCCATAACATTTAAAACACCTGAAGTATAACAATTCAACAAATCATCAACTTGACCTGATGAGGCATTTTCAAACCTGATTGCCTCCATAAACTGTGTCCTGGTGTTATCGTTAATGTATCTCTTTTTTACAACGGTAGGCCCAACAGCAACTTTTGGAATTATGGACAGATGAAAAAAGACACATAAATGATCAGATAGAGCAACATCAATCACAGTGACATCTGAAATATGAACACCTTTAGTAATGACCAGGTCCAGAGTGTGACCTCTGTTATGGGTCGGCTCATTAACATGCTGACAAAGACCAAAAGTATCAAGAATAGTAGAAAGTTCTTTGGCATTTCTGTCACAAACATTATCCACATGCACATTAAAATCACCAGATATGACTATTTGTTCAAATTCTGTGCAAATAACCGAAAGCATTTCAGTAACTCATTAATAAAATCATGACATTGTTGGGGTGGTTTGTAAAGAACTACATATAAAACAGATGGAGAAAACCTCAACTCCATTTTGAATGACACATACTCAAATGATGAAAACTCTCCAAGTGATAGTTTCTGGATAAGAATATTATCTCTAAGAAAGGCACATACACCACCATTAATGTGTTTTACGGGATTTTATTAAAAATTACACAAATCGATAATGCAGGGCTTAAAGTATTCCGGCACTGTGCCGGATCTCCGGCGTGTGGCCGTGAGGGAAAAAAAAATATTTGAGAGCCTGCACATGCGGTTTAATATTTTCGAGCCAATTTATTTCACCTACCAATCATATGAGAGGAACGCAGATTTAACTAACGTTACAAGCCTATCAGAAGCAGAGAAGGGCGGGTCCTTGTAACACAGTATGGTTGACACCCATACGTCAATGTCACGTTAGCGTTGTCGGAGAAAAAAGCGCAAGTTTATGAAGCCTGGGGATAATGTCCTAGCAGTAGATAAAGGACTCAAAAATAAATGGCGCTGGGCGTGGATTGAAGAAAGTAGAGATGGCGAGCCTTTTGGCAGTTGGTGCAAGAAACTGAGAGAGCCCGGGGCTTGTTTCTGCACGATTTGCTCGAGGAAGCTACTGTATGCCAGCAGCGGTAAGAAAGTGCTTGCTCGTCATGATTTAGACCCCGGTCATAGAGCCGCTGCCCGTGCACTTAAACGTACCACGACGTCCAAATGTCTTAAAAAGAAAGAGTTTGCAGGACTTACAACCCAGAAAAAAAGAAAAAAAAATTAGTGATAATGGCCTTGATTTCAATTCAAATCTTTAGTTTAGCAGTTCAGTTCTTTAGCACTTTGAGCACTTGTTATTTAAGCACTTTAAGAACTTGTTATTGTTGAGAAGAAAACACTTTATTTGACCGTACTTTTAAATAAATGGTGCAAAGCTTAATCATTGAAGAGAGTCATGTCTCAGTCTCAGTTTACCAGTTTTTTAAGCACTTTAAGCTCTTGTTACTGTATTTTTGTTATTATCGTCAATATTTGAAGTAAGTCCGTCTGTGCAGTTTCTCTCCAAACCCCAGTTCAGGCTCAGGATTTTTTTCCACTTTAACCCCTGATAATGGTGAATAAAATGGGAACATGGAAGGGATAAACACAAAAAGGGATAAACACAGGGTTAAACACAGGAATAAACATTTGCTTTCACAGGGTTTGTGAAACAAAGGAAGTATTGATTATTGGACTCCGTTATTACCGAGGGGCTTTTAGGGAGCTTTTAACTGGAACTTAGATGACGGCTTCTGGGCCAAGGCTCTTATGTTTAGACAGTAAACCTATGACGCCAACTTATGTGCCACGTTTAGACTCACCCTGGGGGTCGTGATCGGTACCAGATCTTAGCGACCAGAGGTCCAAAGATTCTTCAGAGCCCTGTCGATGGCTGATGACTCGGGTCGCCTCCAAGATGGCCGCCGTGTACACTCTCCAGAAAAGGGCCGCCGTGCGCCCGAGGAGGGAAGCGTCGTGTTACTGTCCAAACTAGCCAGGCCTTCGGCATCAGTTCCGTGTAAAAATTAAGTCTTTCAAAGTCGTTGCGAGGTCTACTGAAGGAGGTCTTAGCGGCTGTTCTTCTGGGTTAAAACTTGCTTTGAGAAAGCTAGGTTTGGTCAAGCTAACTGGTTTCAGCAGGCAAAAACGGTTTCAAAATGAAGTTAGTTTCTGTCTGCGGCCGAAGGGACGAAACATGTTTGACCAGCTGATTAGAGAGAAAACTTTAGAGTAACAAGCTAAACTTGCTGGCTTTAAAGTACAAAGAGAGTTTACTCGTTCACACGAGGTCTGAAGCTTGTAATGGTTGCATTAACGGTCCTGATGGACCGGCCCTTGTGGAGGCAGAGAAGGCGGAGAGGCAAGAGAAAGAGTTCTTGGCCAGCAGTCAGCTTTATAACCTTTAGGGCTGGGGGCGTGTCTCACGTGTCCTTCCGGACAAAAGGGGAGTCGCTTAGTGAATGAAGTTTAACTAAAGTTAAATGGTTACACGAAGTTTTAAAACATTCCTTTGTTTCACCATATTCTCCCTGGTTCTCATAAAACACACAAAACATTTGTACTTGTAGGATTATACAAAGACAATGCATTTGTCAGGCTTATTATGAAAACATATTCATTACATTTTATTAAAAATAAAACGTAAACTTGTAGAAATGGGATAAGGAATTATTTAGCTTGTAAAACTCAGCGTCCTGGAAACCAACAGTGTAATTCAACACTGTGTACATCAACACAATATATTTCTTTTATACAAATTAACACCCAACTGTCCTTTAGCGAAGTTAGAGCCATTTGTCCATTTGACCACCAGGGGGTAGTGTTTGATCATCCTCGAAGGCTCTGATCAAAGCATTCCTGACCTGGTGCCTGGAAAGGAGATATTTCTGTTAAAGCTGAATACACAACTTTATCAACCAGACTTTACGGTTATGGTGCCATTCTGTCCTGGTCTTGAGTCCATTTGTGACTTTTTTCTTTTTATGATAACAAACAGAGTTGTTAATTATAAGTCCTGAAGACTCGTTCGGTCTTATCCAAGCAAGAAACATCTGTGAGTATTTAAAAAGGGCACGTTTAATCTCCTGTGGGGAATATCTCAGTGTTAGTCCAAACTCCTGCTTGCTGGGGGCGTCTGGAAGTGATAAATGTGGAATTGAGGACTGATCTGCTACACTGAGTGACATCTCACTTTGGATGAAGGACCATCACCTGCAGCTGAACCTTGCAAAAACAGAACTGCTTGTGATTCCGGCCAATCCAAAGACCCACCACAACCTCTCCATTCAACTAGGCCCATCAACCATTACACCGTCCAGCACTGCCAGAAATCTGGGAGTGCTGTCAAGTCATGTCGCCAGCACCACCCGGTCCTGTAGATTCATCCTCTACAACATTAGGAAAATTAGACCTTTCCTATCAGAGCACTCCACGCAAATTCTAGTCCAGGCTCTTGTCTTGTCCAAACTGGATTATTGCAATGCTCTACTGGCTGGACTCCCTGCTGCACAACCAAACCTCTGCAGCTGATCCAGAATGCAGCGGCAAGAGTGGTCTTTAATGAACCGAAGAGAGCGCACGTAACTCCTCTATTCATTAGGTTAAACTGGCTCCCGGTTGACGCCCGCATCAAGTTCAAAGCTCTGCTCTTGGCCTACAAGACCACCTCTGGCTCTGCACCCCCATATCTTCACTCACTAATACAGACCTACGTTCCTACCAGATCCCTGCGCTCTGCAAATGAACAACGTCTGGTGGTACCGTCCCAAAAAGGTAAAAAATCACTCTCACGTACCTTCTCTGGATCTGTTCCACATTGGTGGAATGATCTACTGCTGCTACAAGATCAGCAGATTCTGTAGCCATCTTTAAAAAAAAAAGCATTTCTATTGATTCCTTTTCTTTAAAAAAATTAATAAATAAATAAAAAAACCTTCCTATCCTTAGCTTTGTAAACTGTGCTGGGTTTAAACTGACTAGTTTTTTGTGCACTTATGCTTTTGTTCCTTGTGTTGTTAAAATTGCTTCCATTGTTATCCTCACTTGTAAGTCTCTTTGGATTAAAAAGTGTCTGCTAAATGAATAAATGTAAATGTATTTAAAACGTTCTCACACATTTAGGGAGTATAAAGCATTAATATGCAGGATTCCAGGATGTTGTCAATAAACAACCAGGTCTTGAGCCTTAGCTTTGGCCTCTTTTGATTTTGTAGTTTTTTTGTCTGTGAGCTGTGTTGGTGAAAGCTAAACACTCAAACATCCTCCTCAAGTAAACAAAGGAGAAAACTGTGGATTACCTACATTCATCTCCATATTGTTTAAGAGGCTGTAGGTGTGGAATAAATGAGACTTTACTTAAAGAATTAAACTCAAACACATATTCTTTAGTTTAAATTTTCTGTAACCCTCACGGTGAGGAAAGTTAACTAAGCGGACCTCGACTGATTTTAGTTGAAGACCCCTATCGTAAAGCACCTAACACAAGAGCACTCCGACATCAAGACGGGGCTGGTGTTTGGCAAAAGGCGGATGGCTTGACTGCAGTTGATGGAAAAAGTTCCGGCTCAGCTCTGTCTCTCTGAGTTTGGGGTAGTTTTTCCCGAAACCACAGCCTCACAGAGACGAGACCATTTTTTTCCCTCTGTGTTTGGATTCAGGTGCTGCCTCCAGGTGCACAGGTGAAGAGGGGGCGGAGCCTGTGGAGCGAGCTGCTGGGAGCCACACACCTGAGCTCCAGACCTCCCAAAGGTGAGACCAGTGCGGCGTCTGTCCCGCTCCAGTCTGAATTAAGTGACTCTGTTTCCCACAATGCATCGAGACAAGAAAAGAATAACATTTATATTAAGTGTATTATTTGGCCAGACCAGGATCAAGCTGCTCAGGATCTTGTCCAAAAGTTATTTGAAAGCCTCTGATTCATCAGGATCAGCCCTGCTTCACTTTACGCAGCGCTCCACAACAGGACCATGACCAGAGCCACTGAGCTCCAGCAAACGTGCTCGTGCACACAATGAAAAAAAAGAAATGGCATTTATTTTATAACAATACTTTTGCTTAAATGATTATATCCAAATAACACAGATGTTTTTAAAGAGAAATTAAATTTAAAAAACTATATCAAACAGTAATTTTTCAAACCTGCTTCAGTTCATCACCTCACCTGTGGGTCACCTGAGGGTCACCTGGGGGTCACTGGTGGGGGTCACCTGTTAGGATTGTTGCAGCTCTAGTGTTGAGGGATTAAAATCGGGCGTCTGGTAGTGATTGCGCAGAGAAACACCGTGCATCCTTCTTGTTGTAGTCAGTGATGCATTTGATGGGTTTTTGATTTGAATGTGTCTCATCTGTAGTAAGCCCAGTTTGTTCGAGGAGAAGTGACGGATTAGCCGGTCTGGTAGTTTAAGCTCTCAGCCCTCTGAGCCGGAGTCTCACTGCAGAGCACTGTCCTTGGCTAAGTTGAGCTATAAATATTATCAATACAAAATATAGACAAATCAATTAAAATATATATCAATATATATATATATTTTGAAAAATAAAAAATCAAATTTGAAAGAATAAAGTCTAACCATAGATTGTAAATAAACATGTTGTGAGCTCATTTTTTTTTTTTTATTCAATTTATTGTCATTACAGATGTAAAAGTACACTATAACGAAAAGCTTATTTAGTGGTGCAACATATTACATTTATACATGGATAACACAAAAGGTTGCAAGGCCACACCAGTACGCTATTACAGCGCGCCGATGATCCTCCGGAAAATGAAATAAAGTATTGCACAAACATAGCAAACATCACATGTACAGACATAACAGACAGGTAGTTATAACAACAGTAGCAGTTACAACATAAACAACAGTAGCAGTTTCAACAAAACAAGTAATAGTACAGGGTCAGACAGATGTAAAAGTGGCAGACTGTTGGTTTGGGCTGGTGTTAGGATAGGATAGGAGTCCAAGGCCTCTGTGGGCGGTGAATAGGCAGTCTGTTGGAGTGAGAGTCAGTGGCCTTGGTTGGGAACGGAGAGTCTCAAGCGGATAAGATAAGACCCCAGCTGCCGGCTAGGCTTCCAAGAGGGAGGGGGGGGGGAAGGGGGGGAAGCACAGCAGAGATTTGTAATTTATATATTTGATCTTCGGTAATTTCTCTGGATCGTGATCAATCAGTTCTGGTCCTCAGCGTCAGTTTCGTGAGTCCATGTGGAGTAACCTTGATGTATCTTTCATTATATGCAGCCCAGAAACACTACGTAGCAGCTCACCGGTCAGTTTCTCGATGATGTCCACTCTTTTCTGAGTGTCCTCAGATCGGGCCAAGATGGTGCGAATCAGCTCTTCGATTCGTGTGCCCCATTGATGTAATCCCTTCACATCAGTTAAGCCGCACAGTAGCTCTCCAGTCTGTCTTTCGGTGTTATGAACACTTTTATGTATGTCAGCAGTCCGTGCTGAGAGATCTCGGTCAGCTCCTCGGACTGCGCATCTCTTTGATGTAGCCCTTTCAAACTTTCACCCGTCATGAAAGCACTTTTTAATTTCAGTAGACAGCGGCTGGGTAGATTTGAAGGCAGCTGTCTTGCAAATTTTCCGATAGTTAAAGGCATTCCCAGACCAATAAGGAGGAATCCAGCTATCATGAATCCAAACATATAGATGTCCTCTCCTCAACCGACAGAGCTTCCAGACACAGAACCTGCCAGTTCTTCCAGGCGTCCTGTGCGTAGCCTGCGGCAAAGGTTCCGCCAGGGCAGGTGGGTTCCCCCGGAGCACCCTTCTTTTGTGAAAAAATAGTGTCAATAGCGCTCAGAGACCAGGTAATTAAATCCATAATCGGTTCTTAGGAGCCCGGCAGGCAGTAAAGTCCAAGAAGAACAGAGAAAAATGACGAAAAAATGAAGACACGAGACAGGAGGAACTTATACTGATAACAGAGAGCAAGAGCACAGAGGGAGCAGAGGGAAAACACGTCCGCCTTGTCTGAAGGACAGAGAAGAAGAGATTTGCTCCCCCATTCACGATATAGGCCTAAGTACAGGGCAATAAAACAGAATCCAGGCTTTTCGGCCTGTACTTCATAGTAAAACAATAGTTTTCAGATAGCATAAACGGACATATTAATCAATACACTTGTAAAGTCACCATTGGGATTCTCCTTATATTTCCGCTTTTGGAGCCTGCCCTCAGGTGGACGGCGGTGCCCTTTCTCGGCGTGCTTTTAAGGGTTTCCATGAGAGGGGCTTGAGTCGAACGCACCTACAAAAGAAAGAAACAGCCGGACTGGACTACCCCAGACCGGACCGGACTGGTCCGGTTCACTCAATCTAAACCTTACGCAAGATCAGCAGATTCTGTAGCCATCTTTAAAAAACGCCTGAAAACACATCTCTTCCGTCAACACCTGACTGACAAACACTGAGTTCTACTTCCTTTCCATCAATTCATTTTCTTTAAAAAAACCTTCCTATCCTTAGCGTTGTAAACTGTGATGGGTTCGAACAGACTTCTTTTTAAAGCACTTATGCTTTTTGTTCCTTGTGTTGTTTAAACAATGCTTCCATTGTTTTCCTCACTTGGAAGTCGCTTTGGATTAAAGCGTCTGTAAATGACTAAATGTAAATGTAATGCAACGTCTGTTTTACAGGATTTGAGAAATACTTCCCTGAAAATCAGAAAAGTCCAAAGACCGAAGCCGAGACCAGCACAAAAGGTAGACCTGCTTTACATCTGGTTAAGTCCAGGTTTTAGACCTGGTTTAGTCCAGGTTTTAGACCTGGTTTAGTCCAGGTTTTAGACCTGGTTTAGTCCAGGTTTTAGACCTGGTTAAGTCCAGGTTTTAGACCTGGTTTTGTCCTGGTTGTCCTGTTTTTGTAGAGCCGGAAGAGAAAACATCTGAAAAAACAGAAGAAACAGGAAGTGGCGGAGGAACAGGAAGTAAAGGAGGAACCGGAAGTGGAGGAGGAACCGGAGTGGTGGAGGACTCTCATTGGACAAGCCGTCTGCAGAAGGTGGGTCTGTGAATAAAGTCCTGGTCCTGGTCTTGGTCTTGATCCTGGTCTTGGTCCTGGTCTTGATCCTGGTCCTGGTCTTGGTCTTGGTCCTGGTCTTGATCCTGGTCTTGATCCTGGTCCTGGTCCTGGTCTTGGTCCTGGTCCTGGTCCTGGTCCTGGTCTTGATCCTGGTCCTGGTCTTGATCCTGGTCCTGGTCCTGGTCCTGGTCCTGGTCTTGGTCTTGATCCTGGTCCTGGTCCTGGTCTTGGTCTTGGTCTTGGTCTTGGTCTTGATCCTGGTCCTGGTCCTGGTCTTGGTCTTGGTCTTGATCCTGGTCCTGGTCTTGGTCTTGGTCTTGATCCTGGTCTTGGTCCTGGTCTTGATCCTGGTCTTGATCCTGGTCCTGGTCTTGGTATTGGTCCTGGTCCTGGTCTTGGTCTTGGTCTTGATCCTGGTCCTGGTCCTGGTCTTGGTCTTGGTCTTGATCCTGGTCTTGATCCTGGTCTTGGTCCTGGTCTTGGTCCTGGTCTTGATCCTGGTCTTGATCCTGGTCCTGGTCTTGGTCTTGATCCTGGTCCTGGTCTTGGTCTTGATCCTGGTCCTGGTCTTGGTCCTGGTCTTGATCCTGGTCCTGGTCCTGGTCCTGGTCTTGGTCTTGATCCTGGTCCTGGTCTTGGTCTTGGTCTTGATCCTGGTCCTGGTCTTGGTCTTGGTCTTGATCCTGGTCTTGATCTTGGTCTTGGTCCTGGTCTTGGTCCTGGTCTTGATCCTGGTCTTGGTCCTGGTCTTGGTCCTGGTCTTGGTCTTGGTCTTGATCCTGGTCTTGATCCTGGTCTTGGTCCTGGTCTTGGTCCTGGTCTTGATCCTGGTCTTGATCCTGGTCCTGGTCTTGGTCTTGGTCTTGGTCTTGGTCTTGGTCCTGGTCTTGATCCTGGTCCTGGTCCTGGTCTTGATCCTGGTCCTGGTCCTGGTCTTGGTCCTGGTCTTAATCCTGGTCTTGATCCTGGTCTTGATTCTGGTCCTGGTCTTGATCCTGGTCTTGATCCTGGTCTTGATCCTGGTCTTGGTCCTGGTCTTTATCCTGGTCTTTATCCTGGTCTTGATCCTGGTCCTGGTCTTGATCCTGGTCTTGGTCCTGGTTCTGGTCCTGGTCTTAATCCTGGTCTTGGTCTTGATCCTGGTCCTGGTCTTGATCCTGGTCTTGGTCCTGGTCCTGGTCTTGATTCTGGTCCTGGTCTTGATTCTGGTCCTGGTCTTGATCCTGGTCTTGATCCTGGTCTTGGTCCTGGTCTTGGTCCTGGTTCTGGTCTTGGTCTTGATCCTGGTCTTGCTCCTGGTCCTGGTCTTGATCCTGGTCCTGGTCTTGGTCTTGGTCTTGATCCTGGTCCTGGTCTTGATCCTGGTCCTGGTCTTGATCCTGGTCTTGATCCTGGTCTTGCTCCTGGTCCTGGTCTTGCTCCTGGTCCTGGTCTTGATCCTGGTCCTGGTCTTGATCCTGGTCCTGGTCTTGGTCCTGGTCTTGGTCTTGGTCTTGGTCCTGGTCTTGGTCCTGGTCTTGATCCTGGTCCTGGTCTTGATCCTGGTCTTGATCCTGGTCTTGATCCTGGTCCTGTCTTGGTCCTGGTCCTGGTTTTGATCCTGATCCTGGTCTTGGTCCTGGTCTTGATCCTGGTCTTGGTCTTGGTCCTGGTCTTGATCCTGGTCCTGGTCCTGGTCTTGGTCTTGATCCTGGTCTTGCTCCTGGTCTTGGTCTTGATCCTGGTCCTGGTCTTGATCCTGGTCCTGGTCTTGGTCCTGGTCTTGGTCCTGGTCTTGATCCTGGTCCTGGTCTTGATCCTGGTCTTGGTCCTGGTCCTGGTCTTGGTCCTGGTCTTGCTCCTGGTCCTGGTCTTGGTCTTGGTCCTGGTCTTGGTCCTGGTCTTGATCCTGGTCCTGGTCTTGGTCCTGGTCTTGATCCTGGTCTTGATCCTGGTCTTGGTCCTGGTCCTGGTCCTGGTCTTGATCCTGGTCTTGATCCTGGTCCTGGTCCTGGTCTTGATCCTGGTCTTGGTCTTGGTCCTGGTCCTGGTCTTGATCCTGGTCTTGGTCCTGGTCTTGGTCTTGGTCCTGGTCTTGGTTCTGGTCTTGGTCCTGGTCTTGATCCTGGTCTTGGTCCTGGTCTTGATCCTGGTCTTGATCCTGGTCTTGGTCTTGGTCTTGATCCTGGTCTTGGTCTTGGTCCTGGTCTTGGTCTTGATCCTGGTCTTGGTCTTGGTCCTGGTCTTGGTCTTGATCCTGGTCTTGGTCTTGGTCCTGGTCCTGGTCTTGATCCTGGTCCTGGTCTTGGTCTTGATCCTGGTCTTGATCCTGGTCTTGGTCCTGGTCTTGATCCTGGTCTTGATCCTGGTCTTGGTCCTGGTCTTGATCCTGGTCCTGGTCTTGATCCTGATCCTGGTCTTGGTCCTGGTCCTGCTCCTGGTCCTGGTCTTGGTCCTGGTCTTGATCCTGGTCTTGATCCTGGTCCTGGTCTTGATCCTGGTCCTGGTCTTGATCCTGGTCTTGATCCTGGTCTTGATCCTGGTCCTGGTCTTGATCCTGGTCCTGGTCTTGATCCTGGTCTTGGTCCTGGTCCTGGTCTTGGTCCTGGTCCTGGTCCTGGTCTTGGTCTTGATCCTGGTCTTGATCCTGGTCCTGGTCTTGATCCTGGTCCTGGTCCTGGTCCTGGTCTTGGTCCTGGTCCTGGTCCTGGTCCTGGTCTTGATCCTGGTCCTGGTCTTGGTCCTGGTCCTGGTCCTGGTCCTGGTCTTGGTCTTGATCCTGGTCTTGATCCTGGTCCTGGTCTTGATCCTGGTCCTGGTCCTGGTCCTGGTCTTGGTCTTGATCCTGGTCTTGATCCTGGTCCTGGTCTTGATCCTGGTCCTGGTCCTGGTCCTGGTCTTGGTCTTGATCCTGGTCTTGATCCTGGTTCTGGTCTTGATCCTGGTCTTGATCCTGGTCTTGATCCTGGTCCTGGTCTTGATCCTGGTCCTGGTCCTGGTCTTAATCCTGGTCCTGGTCTTGATCCTGGTCCTGGTCTTGATCCTGGTCTTGATCCTGGTCCTGGTCCTGGTCCTGGTCCTGTTCCTGGTCTTGATCCTGGTCCTGGTCTTGATCCTGGTCCTGGTCTTGATCCTGGTCCTGGTCCTGGTCTTGATCCTGGTCCTGGTCTTGGTCCTGGTCCTGGTCTTGATCCTGGTCCTGGTCTTGATCCTGGTCCTGGTCTTGATCCTGGTCTTGATCCTGGTCCTGGTCCTGGTCTTGATCCTGGTCTTGATCCTGGTCCTGGTCCTGGTCTTGATCCTGGTCCTGGTCTTGATCCTGGTCCTGGTCCTGGTCTTGATCCTGGTCCTGGTCTTGATCCTGGTCTTGATCCTGGTCCTGGTCTTGATCCTGGTCCTGGTCCTGGTCCTGGTCTTGGTCCTGGTCCTGGTCCTGGTCCTGGTCTTGATCCTGGTCTTGGTCCTGGTCCTGGTCTTGATCCTGGTCCTGGTCCTGGTCCTGGTCTTGATCCTGGTCCTGGTCTTGGTCTTGGTCCTGGTCTTGATCCTGGTCTTGGTCCTGGTCTTGATCCTGGTCCTGGTCTTGATCCTGGTCTTGGTCCTTGTCCTTGTCCTGGTCTTGATCCTGGTCCTGGTCTTGATCCTGGTCCTGGTCCTGGTCCTGGTCTTGATCCTGGTCCTGGTCCTGGTCTTGATCCTGGTCCTGGTCTTGATCCTGGTCCTGATCTTGATCCTGGTCTTGATCCTGGTCCTGGTCCTGGTCTTGATCCTGGTCCTGGTCCTGGTCTTGATCCTGGTCTTGGTCTTGGTCTTGGTCCTGGTCTTGATCCTGGTCCTGGTCTTGGTCTTGGTCTTGGTCCTGGTCTTGATCCTGGTCCTGGTCTTGGTCTTGGTCTTGGTCCTGGTCTTGATCCTGGTCTTGGTCCTGGTCCTGGTTTTGGTCTTGATCCTGGTCTTGATCCTGGTCCTGGTCTTGATCCTGGTCCTGGTCCTGGTCTTGATCCTGGTCTTGGTCCTGGTCTTGATCCTGGTCTTGGTCCTTGTCCTTGTCCTGGTCTTGATCCTGGTCCTGGTCTTGATCCTGGTCCTGGTCTTGATCCTGGTCCTGGTCTTGATCCTGGTCTTGGTCCTGGTCTTGATCCTGGTCTTGGTCCTTGTCCTTGTCCTGGTCTTGGTCCTGGTCCTGGTCCTGGTCTTGGTCCTGGTCCTGGTCTTGATCCTGGTCCTTGTCCTGGTCTTGATCCTGGTCTTGATCCTGGTCCTGGTCTTGATCCTGGTCCTGGTCCTGGTCTTGGTCCTGGTCCTGGTCTTGATCCTGGTCCTGGTCCTGGTCCTGGTCTTGATCCTGGTCTTGATCCTGGTTCTGGTCTTGATCCTGGTCTTGATCCTGGTCCTGGTCTTGATCCTGGTCCTGGTCCTGGTCTTGATCCTGGTCTTGATCCTGGTCTTGATCCCGGTCCTGGTCCTGGTCCTGGTCTTGATCCTGGTCCTGGTCCTGGTCCTGGTCCTGGTCTTGATCCTGGTCCTGGTCTTGATCCTGGTCCTGGTCCTGGTCTTGATCCTGGTCCTGGTCTTGATCCTGGTCCTGGTCCTGGTCTTGATCCTGGTCTTGATCCTGGTCCTGGTCTTCATCCTGGTCCTGGTCCTGGTCCTGGTCCTGGTCTTGATCCTGGTCCTGGTCTTGATCCTGGTCCTGGTCTTGATCCTGATCCTGGTCCTGGTCCTGGTCCTGGTCCTGGTCTTGATCCTGGTCCTGGTCTTGATCCTGGTCCTGGTATGTTTCAGGGCGAGGTGCCGTGGGACGACAGAGAGTTCCGGATGTACCTGCTCAGTGGCGCCGCCTTCTGGTTCACAGTGGGATACTTTTTCCTGTGGAGGGATGGGGGTCGAGAGGTCACCTGGAAGGACTTTGTCAACAGTTACCTGTCCAAAGGCGCCGTACGTATGGGTCTGTTCGGTCTTGGATCTGGATTATCCCGGTCTTTACTCTCTCTCTGCCACAGGTTGAGCGTCTGGAGGTCGTCAACAAACGATTCGTCAAAGTGGTCTTCTTCCCCGACAAGACCCCTGTGGACGGAGTAAGTCCTGGTTTAGTCCTGGTTTAGTCCTGGTTTAATATTCACAAATATTCAATCTGTAATATATATTTTTTTAATAAAATATTCAAATTTTGCTGATTTATTTAATTATAGAAATAAAATAAAAAAAATTGCTGGCCACTAATGAAATAAATCCATAATGAGAAAAGAGGCTTTTGGCAGTGTTCTGGTGAACTGCAGTAATACACACGGCTCGTCCTGTTCCTGCTCTGTTCTGTCGCCGAGTCACGTGATGACACGGCGACACACACCTGTCCACCTGTCCACCTGTCCACAGGATCTGTGTGAAAAACGTACAGCTCGTAGCCTAACTGCATCTCCCGTCTTAAAACGAGTTTGTGTTTGTGAACATTATGGCGTCCTTCTCTAAACGCATTGAAGTTTTAATTACTTTGAACAAAATAATCAGACTGTTAAGTTATAGACAGATAAGTTATCACAATAGCAACACTGTTGGATTTTCTGTACGTAGCCTGTAACTTTGTTTCTATATATATAGAAATATATCTCATATCTGAATATATCTCAATACACTTGTTCAGGAAATAAGGTTCAGTAACGCTTTTCATAAACGCCTCTCTCATTAAACTTCATGTAAAGGTGCATTACGTACTTTCAATGGCTTAAATAACATTTGGAGCTGGTTTAGTCCTGGTTTAGTCCTGGACTAGAGGTGGCACACTAGTACAAAAACTCTGGATCTAAAATATCTATTTTAAATAGGTTACATGTCTAATTTCATTCAAATTTTGCTTATATATTTGTAATGTATTTAAAATGTGATATGGCATTTTGATAACGGACTTATCAGTTATTATAAAACCACCCGCCACATTTGAACTAATACTGACACACTACTGACAATTTATTCAGACAACAACATGGTCTGACGAAATTCACGGTTAGAGTCTAGTATAGAAGTCTTCTTTGGTTTCTCTGCCTTTTCTTTCGGGAAATGATTCTATGCTGTAAATTTATCATAATTTTCAATAACAATATTCATAAAGCAAGATCAGTGCTGGCATTTTGCCATCGCAATTATGACGTACAGATGCATGTTTATGATGTAAACATTGCTTTAAACGCCCTACGGCTGATCCTGACCCGGTTCTGTTCCCGCAGCAGTACGTCTGGTTCAACATTGGCAGCGTGGACACCTTCGAGAGGAACCTGGACTCGGTCCAAACGGATCTGAACATAGAGTCTGAAAATAGAGTCCCAGTGGTTTACGGCACCGAGAGCGACGGGTAAGACCAGACTCAAAACCAGACCAAGTCTAGACCTCAGACACCAGGGCTAACCTTGTGCTCCCTCCAGGACGTTCTTACTGAGCATGCTCCCCACTGCGCTCATCATTGGCTTCCTGCTGTTCATGCTAAGGAGGGGCCCCGCGGGGGGCCGTCCTGGCCGCGGCGTCGGGGGCCTCTTCAGCGTCAGCGAGACAACGGCCAAAGTCCTCAAAGACCACATCGACGTCAAGTTCAAGGACGTGGCCGGCTGCGAAGAGGCCAAGCTCGAGATCATGGAGTTTGTCAACTTCCTCAAAAACCCAAAGCAGTACCAGGACCTGGGAGCCAAGATCCCCAAGGTTTGTCCAGGACCGGGACTGAGGGGGTTTAGGGGGATTTGAACTGGTTTTACAAACCCGATTACCAAAAGGTTTGGACACTGTACAAATGTTATATTAGGGTTTTCCACACATTAAGGAATTGTTTCCAAATAAGTTGTAAATTTAATATCAAATTTGGGCGTTGAATTTTGCGGCAGTAAATTATGTTCATATTCAGAGGAGACGGCTTCTCTTGACAACCGAGTGAAACTTTAGCAATCCTTCTCTGACAAAGTGGAGATATGTTGGTAATAGTTGTAGCCACATCCGGGTCTAATAGAAAGCCTTAGACATCGAGGCCAGATTTAGAGAACTGTGTCACCGACTGGAGTCTTAAGGTGCGTTCACACCAAACGCAAATGAAGCGTTAAGCGCGAGAGATTTACATGTTAAGTCAAAGCAAAGACACGATTAGACGTACGTGGAAATGCTGTGGCTTGATTTGCGCAAATGAGGTGGCGGAAATTGACCGAATTAAGCTTCATTCGTGCGAGTTGAAAAATTTGAACTTTGGTGATTATTCGCGCAGCATTAACCAATCAGAAGCTTGCTCTAGTAGTGACGTGCTTACGACGTAACGAACAGAGGCGGTCCATAGAGGCAGAAATCCAAAACAACAATGGAGCCAGTCTGTGGGATACGATAGATCTTCATCATTTTACAGAGCCAGGAATCTTAAATGATCTTGCTCGAAGGAAAGTACTTTACAACAAGTTTTCCACAAACGAGTTTACACACGTGGACAAAATTGTTGGTACCCTTCGGTCAATGAAAGAAAAACTCACAATGGTCACAGAAAAAAACTTTATTCTGACAAAAGTAATAATAAATAAAAATTCTATGAATGTTAACCAATGAAAGTCAGACATTGCTTTTTAACCATGCTTCAACGGAATTATTTTAAAAAATAAACTAATGGAACAGGCCTGGACGTAGTCCCGGCCTGTACGACCACTACGACTCTTCTGAGGAGCTCTCTCTTTTAAACACTAACACCGCCACCGACACTCTGTGCTCCACGCTTACATCCTGCTTGGACAACTTATGCCCCCTTACATCTAGACCAGCCCGTACATCCTCGTCTGCCCCCTGGTTATCTGATGTTCTACGCGAGCACCGCGCCAGCCTCCGGGCAGCTGAGAGAAAATGGCGCAAGTCTAAAGATCCTACTAACCTCTCTATCTACCAGTCTCTCCTCTCTACTTTCTCCGCAGATGTCACCTCTGCAAAAACTGTCTACTACCATTCTAGGTTAATCAACTTACCTGACTCGCGCACTCTCTTTAAAACCTTTTCCGTCCTCCTTTGTCCGCCTGCTCCCCCACCTTCATCGGATCTAACAGCTGATGATTTCGCGTCTTTCTTTGTAAAGAAAACGACCGCCATCATCAGTCATTTTTCTGCACCACCACCTATCGAGCTCATTCAGACCCCTGATATGTGTTTGCTCACTTCCTTCTCTCCTCTAACTGAAGCAGATGTTTCCAAGGTCATTAGTTCTAACCACCCTACTACCTGCCCGCTGGATCCCATCCCCACATCTCCTTCAGGCCATCTCTCCATCTGTCGTGCCTGCTCTCACCCACATCATCAACTCATCTCTTTCCACTGGGTCCTTCCCCAGCTTTCAAAGAGGCCCGCATCACACCACTACTGAAGAAACCCACTCTTAACCCTACACTGCTAGAAAACTACAGACCAGTTTCCCTCCTTCCCTTCATTGCCAAAGCTCTGGAGCGAGTTGTGTTTACTCAGCTCTCATCCTTTCTCACACTGAACAACCTCCTGGACCAGAACCAGTCTGGGTTCAGAGCGGACATTCCACGAAACTGCCCTGCTCTCAGTCATGAAGCTCTGAGACTGGCAAAGGCAACATCCAAGTCATCTGTACTCATCTTACTGGATCTGTCTGCTGCTTTTGACACTGTTAATCATCACATCCTCCTGTCTTCTCTCAGGCGATGGGTGTCTCTGGAATGGCGTTGCAATGGTTCAAGTCTTACCTCTCGGATAGGTCATTCAGAGTATCCTGGAGAAATGAGGTCTCTGAGTCCCAACATCTCAATACAGGGTGCCACAGGGCTCAGTGCTCGGACCGCTACTCTTTTCCATATACATGACATCCCTTGGCTCTGTCATCCAGAAGCATGGCTTTTCCTATCACTGCTGCAGATGACACTCAACTAGGGGTGCACCGATCCGACTTTTTCAGTACCGATACCGATACCGATGCCTGGGCTTTGTGTATCGGTCGATACCCGATACCGATCCGATACTATTGTTGAATTAATAATAAACAGTATACCTTCCACCTTATACCTTCCTTGAAGAGACTAAAGGCATCAGATTTTACTAACTTAACAGAACTAAGACAAAATAACAGTTGTATGTAAAGTGCTGAATTCTTATTTATTTAAAAACAATTGTGCATTCAAATCTAAAATAGAATGTAATCAAACTCTTAAATTAAAATAAATAAAATGTAGCCATAAGAAACAAAACAGTGCATTGGTTGAACATACAATAGTAATCAAACAGTAACCAAACATTGTAAACAAAAATATAAAGTGCAAAGTCCTGCAAACACTAATACTGAAACAATAACAAAATAACATGCACAACAATATAAACAACTTTTATTAGCAACAAATAGCAGTTTATAAAAAGTGCAAATACAAGAGTCAAACAGAATTAAATGAACATAAACATCCAGAACAGTTTAGTAGTTTTTTAGAGTGTGGGACCTCTCATAAAGCACAGCACACAGCTTTGATTAGCGCATTCTCTCTGACTATGTTTACCCCTGCCTCTCCCTCCTCGACTGGGTAAAGTGTCAGGATGACCAACACGTATTTGTCCCAAACAGCTGTCAATAGAAGCCGCATTATTCCCGACACCCCTGTCACTACCGCGGCCATGGCAGTACACCCGCCCCGGCTTCTATCACCTGTGCTAAAGGTAAAGTTGCAGGTGCTAAAGGTAAAGCTGCTAAAGGTAAAGCTGCAGGTGCTACGTGCTCACGGCTTCCCTTCCCAACCTCCCCTTCACTACCGCGGCCAGAGCGACTAGTTTCCTACCGTTTCTTTCACTGACGTTTGTCAAAATGTGGGAAAAACAGCGTGTGCTTTATGAGAGACGCTGAGAAAGGCACGAGCAGCAGCGCCGCTGTCCAAGTTACACACGCACTCACTCTCGCTCATTCTCACTTTCACTCGGCTGAAAAGACTCTAAAGGTAGATGTTCTCCCTCAGAATCAGAGTCAGCCATTACTAATACCAAAACTTCTTCACAGGTGTATTTTTTATTTGTCATTTTCATGTTTATCAGCTCGCGTGTAGAGAATGAGGCTTCTATTGAGCCGTTCTGACACTCCCACTGAGACGGAAATATCTCCACACCGCCGACTCTCTGGGATGCTCCATGTTGCTTCTAGCATGCGACACCGTGAAGCTGACGAATGGCGTAGGTCCTGCAGCGGCGTGAAAAAAACCTGGATCGGCCCGTGGATCTGTTAATTTTTCCGATCCCGATCCAGCTATTTTGTCAGTATCGCGGCCGATATCCGATCCTAATATCGGATCGGTGCACCTCTACACTCAACTCCACCTGTCATTTCATCCTGACGATCCGACGGTCTCTGCTCGCGTCTCGGCATGTCTGAGTGACATCTCACTTTGGACCATCACCTGCAGCTGAACCTTGCAAAAACAGAACTGCTTGTGATTCGGCCCATCAAAGACCCACCACAACCTCTCCATTCAACTAGGCCCATCAACCATTACACCGTCCAGCACTGCCAGAAATCTGGGAGTGGTAATTGATGATCAGCTAAACTTCACAAGTCATGTCGCCAGCACCACCCGGTCCTGTAGATTCATCCTCTACAACATTAGGAAAATTAGACCTTTCCTATCAGAGCACTCTACGCAAATTCTAGTCCAGGCTCTTGTCTTGTCCAAACTGGATTATTGCAATGCTCTACTGGCTGGACTCCCTGCTGCACAACCAAACCTCTGCAGCTGATCCAGAATGCAGCGGCAAGAGTGGTCTTTAATGAACCGAAGAGAGCGCACGTAACTCCTCTATTCATTAGGTTAAACTGGCTCCTGTTGACGCCCGCATCAAGTTCAAAGCTCTGCTCTTGGCCTACAAGACCACCTCTGGCTCTGCACCCCCATATCTTCACTCACTAATACAGACCTACGTTCCTACCAGATCCCTGCGCTCTGCAAATGAACAACGTCTGGTGGTACCGTCCCAAAAAGGTACAAAATCCCTCTGGCTCTGTTCCACATTGGTGGAATGATCTACTGCTGCTACAAGATCAGCAGATTCTGTAGCCATCTTTAAAAAACACCTGAAAACACATCTCTTCCGTCAACACCTGACTGACAAACACTGAGTTCTACTTCCTTTCTATCGATTCCTTTCTATAAAAAAAAAAAAAAATTCTCTTATCCTTAGCATTGTATACTGCGCTGGGTTTAAACTGACTAGTTTTTTGTGCACTTATGCTTTTTGTACCTTGTGTTGTTAAAATTGCTTCCATTGTTATCCTCACTTGTAAGTCGCTTTGGATAAAAGCGTCTGCTAAATGACTAAATGTAAATGTAAATATAAGAATTTAGTTTGTCATAGAGACATGAAATTTGGTACACACATCTCTTATGTCATGTGAGCATAAAAATAATGACAACCACCCCTATCTATAAATGTGTTGCCATAGCAACGTCCCAAATATGTGGAAAAAGTCAATGGGAAGTGAAATTTTTAGTTTGTGTAGGCAAATGAAACTTGGTACACACATCCAGTATGGGCTTATGAACAAAAAAAGCCAATGGGGACCACACCTATCACACACAGGAAGGCGGCCATTTTGAATTGAAAATGTGAATCCGACTTAGAATACACCTCTTTTTAAAAAACAACAAAATAGCTGCTTCATTCCACAGACACCAAACTTGGGCAAAATGAGCTAAACACATGTATGTAAAATAGACAGGCGTTTTTCTTGTCGTTTTTGCTTGAGTTATATTTTTTTTAATTATAATTCGGTATATATTTAGGCCCGAGCCGGTGATGACCGGGAGGGCCTATTATTTCGATTTTTTTTTTTTTTTCTTCCGACCAAATGATCCTAAATTTGACCCAGTGAACATGCACGAAAAGTCATTTTTATTGGTCCCAGACTTCAAGCTCGGCGAAAAATTTATGTATTTGAAGTCGCCGAAAAAAAATTACGAAAAATGACTCAGTGGCGACCCCTACAAAAGTCAAAATACATTGGGCCTATGGAAAGTGAAAGTAACTTTTTTCCAATGTAGAAAAATGAAACTTGGTACATCCATAGGACACCTCAGGGCAAACAGAAAAGTCAATGACAGCAACACCTAAACTTAACAGGAAGTCCGCCATGTGGGGTGAAGCAGCGTAGCCACTAAAATCGCACCCTTGCGAAAAGATGCAAATCATTGTGTTTTAATCTAAATGGCCCCAAATTTGGTGAGTATCATCTAGACACATGTGCCAACCAAAGTTGTGACTTTGTTGTTGATATCTTATCGGTTATGGGTGTGGCAAGCCTGTAACGAGGTGGCCATTTTTGTGAAAATTAAATGTCTCTTCACTCTCAAACGCCTTCTCGGATCGAGTTGGACCCAAAAAGGCGTTTGTGCACATTCATGACCTGAACACAAAGATATGTAAATAAAGGGTTATCTTTAGAAATGGCTCTCCAGCGCCCCTACAAACTTATAATGGGACCCAAGAATTTAGTTTGTCATAGAGACATGAAATTTGGTACACACATCTCTTATGTCATGGCGAGCATAAAAGCCAATGACAACCACCCCCTATCTATAAATGTGTTGCCATAGCGTCCCAAATATTTGGACAAAGTCAATGGGAAGTGAAAATTTTAGTTTGTCGTAGGCAAATGAAACTTGGTACACACATCCAGCATGGGCTTATGAACAAAAAAGCCAATGGGGACCACACCCTATCACACACGGGAAGGCGGCCATTTTGAATTGAAAATGTGAACCGACTTAAAATACACCTCTTTTTAAAGTACACAGAAAATAGCTGCTTCATTCCACAGACACCAAACTTGGGCAAAATGAGCTAAACACGTGTGTAAAAGAGACAAGCGTTTTTCTAGACTTTTTTGCTTGAGTTATATTTTTTTCAATTATAATTTGGTATATATTTTTTTAGTATAATTTTTCTGCAAAATGATCCTCAATTTGACCCAGTAAACGTGCAACTAAAAGTCATTTTTATTGGTCCCAGACTTCAAGCCCGGCCAAAAATTTATGTATTTGAAGTCCCGAAAAAAATATGAAAAATGACTCAGTGGCGACCCTAGAAAAGTCAAAATACATTGGTTCTATGGAAAATGAAAGTAAATTTTTCCAATGTAGAAATACAAAACTTGGTATATCCATAGGACACCTCAGGGCAAACAGAAAAGTTTATTACAGCCATACCGTAAACTCAACAGGAAATCTACTATGTTGGGTGGAATGCGTGACCACCTACATCGCACCCCTTGTGTCTAAAGGCTTTTATCTAAATCAGCTCCAAATTTGGTGAGTATCATCTAGACACGTGTGCAACAAAGTTATCAATTTGTTTTTGATACATTTGTGGCTGTGGTCGTAATGAGTCTGTGAAGAGGCAGCCATTTCTTTGGGAAATAAATGCCATTTCCCAATTGCCAGGATCCTTCCTTTAGGAGGCCCCTCCAGAGCCAAGCCTAGAGTCTTAGAAAACTCCTCAGAATCCTTTGGAACTTGTAAACTTGTACTTTTAGACAAGTTATATTTACATATTGCCTTTTTAAACAGGGGTGCAGCGATTCCTGAGTCATCTCAAATCTCCAGCCAGTACTTTGTTTTCGCCTTAGCCCAAGCATAATCTATTATTTTCAAAGGTTCAGACAGCTCCCAGGAAAACCAGGGATTGTGGAGACCTTTAACTCTAAATTACAAGGTGGTGTAGCAGGCCCCAGCAGTAGCACAGGCCCGGTTATTTGACATTACCGTGAAGTTTACGCTTTAAAGCACGAAATGCAATCCTCCGAGTGCATGTGTCCCAGACCTCAAGGAGGCGAGGGCCTTTATCGCGCTTGCGGCTTTAATTAGGCCGAGCGGTGATGGCACGGGAGGGCCTATTGTTTTGCTTTCGGATTTTTTTTTTTTTTTTTTTATCTTTCTTGTCGACCTATGATCCTAAATTTGACCCAGTGAACATGCACGAAAAGTCATTTTATTGGTCCCAGACTTCAAGCTCGGCAAAAAATTTATGTATTTGAAGTCCCAAAAAAAATACGAAAAATGACTCAGTGGCGGCCCTAGAAAAGTCAAAATACATTGGGCCTATGGAAAGTGAAAGTAACTTTTTCCAACGTAGAAAAATGAAACTTGGTATATCCATAGGACACCTCAGGGCAAACAGAAAAGTCAATGACAGTCACACCCTAAACTTAACAGGAAGTCCGCCATGTGGGGTGAAAGGCGCGGCCACTAAATTCGCACCCCTTGCGCAGAAAGATGCAAATCATTGTGTTTTAATCTAAATGGCCCCAAATTTGGTGAGTATCATCTAGACACGTGTGCCAACCAAAGTTGTGACTTTGTTGTTGATATCTTATCGGGTATGGGTGTGGCAAGCCTGTAACGAGGTGGCCATTTTTGTGAAAATAAAGCGTCTCTTAACTCTCAAAGCGGCTTCTCGGATCGAGTTGGACCCAAAAGGCGTTTGTGCACATTCATGACCTGAACACAAAAATATGTAAATAAAAGGGTTATCTTTAGAAATGGCTCTCCAGCGCCCCCTACAAACTTATAATGGGACCCAAGAATTTAGTTTGTCATAGAGACATAAAATTTGGTACACACATCTCTTATGTCATGACGAGCATAAAAGCCAATGACAACCATCCCTATCTATAAATGTGTTGCCATAGCGTCCCAAATATTTGGAAAAAGTCAATGGGAAGTGAAATTTTTAGTTTATTTGTAGGCAAATGAAACTTGGTACACACATCCAGCATGGGCTTATGAACAAAAAAGCCAATGGGGACCACACCCTATCACACACGGGAAGGCGGCCATTTTGAATTGAAAATGTGAACCGACTTAAAATACACCTCTTTTTAAAAAGAACTCAGAAAATAGCTGCTTCATTCCACAGACACCAAACTTGGGCAAAATGAGCTAAACACATGTATGTAAATGAGACAAGTGTTTTTCTAGACTTTTTGCTCGAGTTATATTTTTTTATTATAATTCGGTATATATTTTTATCATATTTTTCTGCAAAATTATCCTCAATTTGACCCAGTAAGCGTACAACTAAAAGTCATTTTTATTGGTCCCAGATTTCAAGCCCAGCGAAAAATTTATGTATTTGAAGTCCCTGAAAAAAAAATACGAAAAATGACTCAGTGGCGACCCTAGAAAAGTAAAAATACATCGGGCCTATGGAAAGTGAAAGTAACTTTATTCCAATGTAGAAAAATGAAACTTGGTACATCCATAGGACACCTCAGGGCAAACTGAAAAGTTTATTACAGCCATATCGTAAACTCAACAGAAAATCTACTATGTTGGGTGGAATGCGTGACCACCTAAATCGCACCCCTTCTGTCTAAAGTCTAAACAGCTCCAAATTTGGTGAGTATCATCTGAACACGTGTGCAAAAAAAGTTATCAATTTGTTTTTTGATACATTTGTGGCTGTGGTCGTAATGGGTCTGTGAAGACCCATTACGACCACAGGGCGGCAGTAGCTCAGTGGCCGCTCAGTGGGTAGAGCGGCCGTCTTTCAACCGGAAGGTAGGCGGTTCGATTCCCACTCTCCCCACAGTTCATACTGTCGTTGTGTCCTTGGGCAAGACACTTAACCCACCTTGCCTCCAGTGACTGTAACACTGGTAATGTAATGTAAGTCGCTTTGGATAAAAGCGTCTGCTAAATGAATAAATGTAAATGTAAATGTAAGAGGCAACCTTTGGGAAATAAATGCCATTTCCCAATTGCCAGGATCCTTCCTTTAGAGGAGGCCCCTCCAGAGCCACGGCTAGAGTCTTAGAAAACTCCTCAGAATCCTTTTACCGTGAAGTTTACGCTTTAAAGCACGAGTGCATGTGTCCCCGCGGTCTCAAGGGAGGCGAGGGCCTTTATCGCCGCTTGCGGCTTTAATTTTTTATTATAATTTTTCTGCAAAATGATTCTCAATTTGACCCAGTAAACCAACAACTAAAAGTCATTTTTATTGGTCCCAGACTTCAAGCCCGGCAAAAATGTATGTATTTGAAGTCCCTGAAAAAAAAATAGGAAAAATGACTCAGTGGCGACCCCTAGAAAAGTCAAAATAATTGGTTCTATGGAAAATGAAAGTAAATTTTTCCAATGTAGAAATACAAAACTTGGTACATCCATAGGACACCTCAGGGCAAACAGAAAAGTTTATGACAGCCATACCGTAAACTCAACAGAAAATCTATGTTGGGTGGAATACATGACCACCTAAATCGTACACTTTGTGCTAAAGGGTTTTCATCTAAACAGCTCCCAATTTGCTTTAAAGCACGACATGCAATCCTCCGAATATATGTGTCCCCGCGGTCTCAAGGGAGGCGAGGGCCTTTATCGCCGCTTGCGGCTTTAATTATTATTTTTTTTTTTTTTCTGCAAAATTATCCTCAATTTGACCCAGTAAACGTGCAACTAAAAGTCAAATTTATTGGCCCCAAAATTGATGAGATACACCCTGAGTACCTCAAGTCTCTGGATGTTGTAGGGCTGTCTTGGTTGACACGCCTCTACAACATCGCGTGGCGGTCGGGGACAGTACCTCTGGACTGGCAGACCGGGGTGGTGGTCCCTCTTTTCAAGAAGGGGGACCGGAGGGTGTGTTCCAACTATAGAGGGATCACACTCCTCAGCCTCCCCGGGAAAGTCTATGCCAGGGTACTGGGGAGGAGAATGCGGCCGATAGTTGAACCTCGGATTCAGGGGGAACAATGCGTTTTTCGTCCCGGTCGTGGAACACTGGACCAGCTCTATATCCTCTCCAGGGTGCTGGAGGGTTTATGGGAGTTTGCCCAACCAGTCCACATGTGTTTTGTGGATCTGGAGAAGGCATTCGACTGTGTCCCTCGTGTCGCCCTGTGGGGGGTGCTCTGGGAGTATGGGGTCCGGGGCCCTTTGCTAAGGGCTGTCCGGTCCTGTGACGACCGGGCAGAGCTTAGTTCGCACTGCCGGCAGTAAGTCAGACCTGTTCCCAGTGCATGTTGGACTCCGGCAGGGCTGCCCTTTGTCACCGGTCCTATTCATTATCTTTATGGACAGGATTTCTAGGCGCAGCCAGGGGCCGGAGGGAGTCTGGTTTGGGGACCACGGGATCTCGTCTCTGCTTTTTGCAGATGATGTTGTCCTGTTGGCTCCATCAAGCCAGGACCTTCAGTGTGCACTGGGACGGTTTGCAGCTGAGTGTGAAGCGGCTGGGATGAGGATCAGCACCTCCAAGTCTGAGACCATGGTTCTCAGTCGGAAAAGGGTGGCTTGTCCCCTTCAGGTTGGTGGAGAGATCCTGCCTCAAGTGGAGGAGTTCAAGTATCTTGGGGTCTTGTTCACGAGTGAGGGAAGGAGGAAACGTGAGATTGACAGACGGATCGGTGCAGCTTCTGCAGTGATGCGGTCAATGTACCGGTCTGTCGTGGTGAAGAAGGAGCTGAGCTGTAAGGCAAAGCTCTCGATTTACCGGTCAATCTACGTTCCTACTCTCACCTATGGTCATGAGCTTTGGGTCATGACCGAAAGAACAAGATCCGGGATACAAGCGGCTGAAATTAGCTTTCTCCGCTCCCTTAGAGATAAGGTGAGGAGCTCGGTCACTCGGGAGGAGCTCAAAGTAGAGCCGCTGCTCCTCCACTTCGAGAGGAGCCAGCTGAGGTTGCTCAGGCATCTGTTTCGGATGCCTCCTGGACGCCTCCCTAGGGAGGTGTTTCGGGCATGTCCAACCGGGAGGAGACCCCGGGGAAGACCTAGGACACACTGGAGGGACTGTCTCTCGGCTGGCCTGGGAACGCCTCGGTATCCTCCCGGAAGAGCTGGAGGAAGTGTCTGGGGAGAGGGAAGTCTGGGCGTCTCTGCTTAGATTGCTGCCCCCGCGACACGGCCCTGGATAAGCGGTAGAAGGTGTGTGTGTGTGTGTGTTTGCATGTGTGTGTGTGTTTGTACATGTGTGTTTGCGTGTGTGTGTGTTTGTACATGTGCGTGTGTGTATGTACGTACATGTG
>CM044557.2:29289550-29504550 GCA_024416835.2 Perccottus glenii
TATAAACAACATAACCAATAGGATGTGTTTGTGCACATAGTCATCATGATTTATATTTGTCACAAAAACATTTCAGACTGGCTTATTTATAATGAAATACAAGAGTTTATAATGTTCAGTGTTTAAGACTAGATTACTTATGGTTAACATTTGTTCATTTTACAGTAGGAAAACAGTTATGACTGGACCAGTGTTGTGGTATTAATGAGAAACAAGCCATGAGTCAGAGATTCCTTTTGGAGGCAAACATAAACACAAATAAGAGATACAACACTGTTATAAAATGTAAATTTACAGTGTATATATTATACAGTACGATTTACAGTTTTATAGGCGTAATACTATATTGACTGTACTGATAACTGTGTTCATTAGACTGTATTTGACCACATTAATTACTCATAATCACACCAAATATTGACTGGAAACGGAGGGACAACAGGTCATCTAACTGGGGCCGGCTCAGTGGGAAGTACGGCTGAAAGCGGCCGTCATCCAGGCGCAGCTGATGAGTTGGGTTCACCTCTGAAGCATCCAAAGGACCCCCGCACAGCACCAAATGGGTTCACAACGTTTTTCAGTCCTCTAAAGTTAAGAGTCTATTGACAAAATCCCTCTCAAGCATTCTTTAGCAAGACCGGAAGACAACCCCCCCGGCAGAAGCCATAAGTGAATTTCATGCGCGAATGAAGCGAGTAAACTTAAAATGCTCAAGCGTCCAACTGCAATTTATTTGCGCAATTTGCGTTTGGTGTGAATGCTCTATTACTGTAAATGCCAAAAGCAAGGGGGCGCATAAAAAAAATGTGAAGGCGACATGTTGAGGGTTACCAGACTTTCAAACCTCAAAACTGGGACACTTGAATTTTATAAACACAAATCAAAGGACTGCACCTTAAAAGAAATAAAATCAATATACCACCAGTATACACTAAAAAGGCGTGAACTGATTGCATTGACTAGCTTTTTTTTCTTGCATACACCCTCCTCCAAGGCCTCAGCTCCAGGTGCAGAAGTCCCATGGCAAACCATGTCTCTAGTTATGTCTACTCCATGCTTGGACTAACATGGAGGACATGACATGATTTGACATGACCTGTAGAGAACTATGAACACCCAGTAACTATCACCAATATAAACAATTATAATAATAAAAATTATAACAATGACAAAAAATCAGGACACTCAGGACAGGAAGAGGAGAAACTGGGACATTTTGTGTTTTTGAAGAAAATCCCCAGGATACGGGGCTTAAAAACGGGATTGTCCCAGCTAAAACGGGACATATGGTCACTCTAAACATGTTCTAAACTCCCGCTCTGCACCCTCCACTGCGCCGTTGCATTTGACAAATTAAAAACCCGCCTCTCCCTGTTTGTGCTGCCACATCATTGGTCACAAGAGACCGGTTGGTTTGGCGCAATACAAGATGGATTTACGCAAGTTTGTAAACTCCCAAATCTCGCACGAATCCAGCTGCAGCGCAAGGCAAAGTTAACGCAGTTTTTGGGGATCAGTAGCAGCCCCTATGTTAGCCTCATGGCTATCCCAGGAGTTTGAGCCGAACTGTGGTTGTAAAGTCTGGGGCAGCTACTGAACGCTCCCTGCTACACAGACAGGCGAGAACAAAGTTGGGGGAGCTCAGTAACAATAACAATAATGGATTAGATTTATATTGCACTTTTCTCCCAAGGGACTCAAAGCGCTTACAGGCCATCCATTCACTCCACGGTCAAACACTGGTGGTGGTAAGCTACGTCTGTAACCACAGCTGCCCCAGGTCCGAATGACGGAGACGTGGCAGCCATTTTGAGCCTACAGACTCTCCGACCACCACCCAACACTCTCACACATTCATTCACCAGAGCAGTGGCACTGGAGGCAAGGAGGGTCAAGTGTCCTGCCCAAAGACACAATGACAGTATGTACTGTGGGGCGAGCGGGATTCAAACCGCCAACCTTCTGGTTATAGGACGATTTTTCTCTACAACTGAGCCACAAGGCAGGAAGGCCAGTTTAGAACATGTTAACACTGCATTTTCTGATGCACCTCTCTTTCTTGTCCTTATTATCTTGTGGCTGCATTACTCTCGCTCTTGATGTGAGACTCCTGCACCTGCCCATCGCTCTAGTGACAGCGGGCGGGGCACATGCACCTGGTGGGCACAAAAGTCCTTCAGAGGATTTGTTCGAAAACATAAGTGTTTAACAAATTTTAGTTGTAATTGCCTTATTTTGTTAATCTCCTGTGTTCATTAAACATTTTATTCAATTTGATGTATCTAAATTTGCACTTTTTGAGAAAAACAAAGCACAATAAAACACACACACACACAGCACACTTTTCTTGTTATATTTTGCCTGTTGACTCCTAATTTTCTTATCATATTACAATATAATAACCATTTATTTTTTTTGTTATTTACATAGTGGTTTTCCACCTAGTAGGCACTCAAAGCACTTTACCAGAGTTACAGCTGGAACACCACTGGAGGCAAGGTGGGTTAAGTGTCTTCCCCAAGGACACACGGATGATTTGGGATGTTTCGAGCCGCCCACCCGCCGGTCGAAGGACGACCGCTCTACCACTGAGCCACTGCGCCCCCCCAGTTGGTTCTAACTAGTTCTGAGCTGGTTCTAGCTGGACTGAACCTGTTTTTTTTTTTTTTTTGTTCTAGGGGGCAATCCTGACTGGACCTCCTGGGACCGGAAAGACTCTTTTAGCCAAAGCCACAGCAGGAGAAGCCAATGTCCCGTTCATAACCGTCAACGGCTCGGAGTTCCTCGAGATGTTTGTGGGAGTGGGTCCGGCCCGGGTAAGATGAAATATTAAACAGTGTGTCCCAGTGAAGCTCTCACTCGGCTCGACTCCCTCTGATCCTGGTTCTGGTCCTGGTTCTGACCCAGTGCTGGGTGTTTCCAGGTGAGGGACCTGTTCGTGTTGGCGAGGAAGAATGCTCCCTGCATCCTTTTCATCGACGAGATTGACGCCGTGGGCCGAAAACGAGGACGAGGGAACTTTGGAGGTCAGAGCGAACAGGAGAACACCCTGAACCAGCTGCTGGTTGAGATGGACGGTAAGGGTTAGGAGGACTGGAACGGGTTTAGAAGGGACTGGGTAGCAGCTTTGGGCCTGAGGCGGGGTACACCCTGGACAGTTAGTCGCAGGGCTAACATTTATAGATAGACAGTGACAGACAACCATTCACTCTCACATTCATTCACTAGGAACACTTTAGAGTCACCATTTAACCTGTACATGCATGTGTTTGGACGGTGGAAGGAACCGGAGTACCCGGAGAGAACCCACAGTAACACGTGGAGGACATGCAGACTCTTCACAGAAAGACCAGAGTCGGCCGAGAATGTTTGAGTCGGCCGGGTTTTGAACTCACAACCTTCTTGCTGTGAGGCAGGAGTGCTAACCACTCTGACATGTGCACTGTACTTGACCTGTTTCTTCTCTGTCCTTAGGGTTTAACACTGCCACTAATGTGGTGGTTTTGGCCGGGACCAATCGTCCGGACATTCTGGACCCGGCTTTGATGAGGCCCGGTCGCTTTGACCGACAGATCTACATCGGTACCACTTCATTTCACACCAACACAGAGGGTTTGAGACTGTAACAGAGGGAGGGGTCTGAGACTAACAGAGGGAGGGGTCTGAGACTGCAATAGAGGGAAGGGTCTGAGACTGTAACAGAGGGAGGGGTCTGAGACTAACAGAGGGAGGGGTCTGAGACTATAACAGAGGGGGGGTCTGAGACTGTAACAGAGGCAGGGGTCTGAGACTAACAGAGGGAGGGGTCTGAGACTATAACAGAGGGGGGGTCTGAGACTGTAACAGAGGCAGGGGTCTGAGACTGTAACAGAGGGGGGGTCTGAGACTGTAACAGAGGGAAGGGTCTGAGACTGTAACAGAGGGAAAGGTCTGAGACTGTAACAGAGGGGGGGGGTCTGAGACTGTAACAGAGGTAACATTATTATATAATTATGGACTCTTTGTTTGTAAAGAACATCAGACGTAACTCAAGAATTAGCATTAGCTCAAAATATCACAAACTGTGCAGAAACATTGGGTATTTTAATAAGAGTCTCATTCAGGCTGTACTCTTTCAGGTCCTCCAGACATCAAAGGCCGGGCGTCCATCTTCAAAGTTCACCTTCGACCTTTGAAACTGGAGCCAACCATTGACAAAGACGCTCTCGCCAAGAAAATGGCCGCCCTCACGCCAGGCTTCTCCGGTAACTCTTCCTTTTTAAATTACAATCTGGTTACAAACATTGGTTGTGATTGGTTTCTCTGTCTGTAACTCTTTCAGGGGCAGACATCGCTAACGTCTGTAACGAAGCAGCGCTGATTGCCGCTCGACATCTTTCAGACGCCATCGACCAGAGGCACTTTGAGCAGGCCATCGAGAGGGTCATTGGAGGTGAGCGCATACCCAACCCAGACTGAATCCAAAACCCAGACTGAACCAGACCAGAGTCCAGACTCTGTACACTTATGTTTATTTTTTTGTTAATTTAAGGGTGCCCATTAGACTTTATTCACATTTACTCAACGTTTAAGATGACATACACATATATATATACATACACACAGTTAACATGTTCATAACCTGTATTATTAGGCCCGAGCGAGTGATGACCGGGAGGGCCTATTGTTTTTGCTCGGATTACATTTTTTTTTTTTTTTTTTTTCTGCAAAATGATCCTAAATTTGACCCAGTGAACATGCAGTCCCCGAAAAAAAATTACAAAAAATGACTCGGCGTCGTTTTTGCTCGAGTCATATTTGTTTTTATTATGATTTTTCTGTAAAATGATCCTCAATTTGACCCAGTAAACGTGCAACTAAAAGTCATTTTTATTGGTCCCAGACTTCAAGCCCGGTGAAAATTTACATTTTGCCTTTTTAAACGGGGGTGCAGCGATTCCTGAGTCATCTCAAATCTCCAGCCAGTACTTTGTTTTTCTCGCCTTAGCCCAAGCATAATCTATTATTTTCAAAGGTTCAGACAGCTCCCAGGAAAACCAGGGATTGTGGAGACCTTTAACTCTAAATTACAAGGTGGTGTAGCAGGCCCCAGCAGTAGCACAGGCCCGAATCAGTTTAAGGAAATATTCAGCACCAACCATAACAAAAAATACTGTTCATTATACTTTCAGTCTCAAACATTGACTTTTTTGTTTTGTTTTCTACACTGTGCACAATTATTAGGCAAGTTGTATTTTTGAGGATTCATTTTGTTATTGTACAACTACAGTGCTCTTGATAGATAGATTCAAGATTCAAGATAGACTTTATTGGTCCCCAAGGAAAAACTAGTCTTGTGTGGTTCATATTATATGGAAACATAAATTGAAACAACAAAGATTACAAGCCACACTATGAAGCCCATTTTTTCTACTTTTTATCTTCAGGAAAATGAAATGGAGCATTGTACAGACAAACCAACATAACATACGTAGGCACAACTACAGTTGTCGTTACAAGATACGTAACATAAACATATAGACATCAGACAACAGCAGGAGAACAGCACACATGGTCACGTGATGGGATTTTTCAGTGGCTTTTTTACGTGAAGAGTCAGGCAGATGTCAAATGGCTGACAGTTGGTTTGGGATGATGTTGATAGGATAGAAAGGAAGGCGTCTGTGAGATGATAAGGCGATGATAAGGCGATGTTCAGACGGCGCTGGTGGAGTGAGCCAGTGGCCTTGTTCTTGATGGGAGTACAGGGAGTACTAGGGCTAGGCCGATAAACGATATCACATCTAATCGCGATAAAATTTTAATCGATAGCGATGATAAGCTCCGGACATTTTCACTCGATATGGATTGATCCAAGAACCAATCACACAGCAGAAATATGCGACAGCAGCGTGGGCGTCAGTACACAGTCCGCAAGCGAACTCGAAACAACGACAAAAGACCCCAAAAATGAGTGGAAGTAGCGACGAAAGTGAAACTAACCTCGGGTTATCATCAACAAATGACGAAATTGTTGACAAAAGGGTATACGAATTCCGTAATATGGAAGTGGTTTGGTTATCTAAAAGTGAGCGCAGATTAAAGCGATCTGTAAACTATGTCGTCAGTTTGTAAAAACCAAGACTGGCAACACAACCAACCTATTCCATCACCTAAAAAAGTATCACCCAAACGACCACGCCGAGAGCATGAAAATGCGGGCCGATGCTACTCCGTCAACAACAAGCAGGGCTAGCAGTGGGGCTGTACCAAAGCAAAAATCGATCGTGTTGTCTTTCGTGGCTATTACCCCCTATGAGAAGAGTTCCAAAAGGAGCAAGGGACATAACCAGGGCGTTTCTTACTTTTTAGCAAAGAAATGATGCCCCTAAGCACAGTGGAACAAGACGGGTTTAGGAAATTGGTTAAAGTGCTTGACTCACTGATGCGAACTCCCTGGCAGAAAATACTTTTCCAAAACCGCACTGCCTCAGCTATATGAAGAGTGCGCGAAAGCTGGAAAATAATCTAAGAAGCGTGAAATATTTTGCCACTACCTCCGACCTATGGTCGAGCAGAACATCCGAGCCATATATGAGCCTCACCATTCATTACATTGGCGAGGAGTGGTGTCTGCAATCAAGATGCTTGCAAACTGCATATTTTCCGGATGACCATACTGCGGAAATACTTTCTGCGGGTCTGGAGGATGCACTCGCATCTTGGGGCCTTAGCGAGGACCGCCAGGTGTGCATCACAACAGACAATGGGCGCAAAACATCGTCAAGGCTGTCTCGATTAAAAACTGGACTCGTCTGCAATGTTTTGGTCACGGCTACATCTAGCCATTGGTAAGTTAACCATCTAAAAATTTAAATTTTCAGTGCTAAACAGCATATGAGGATTTATAAAATATCCTAATTGATTTCACAGCATTTAAAGCTATATCACGTTTGACTGCATAATTTAGAATATGCTGTCGTATTCACACTGTCCTAACAAACACCAACTTGCGTGTGGTTGTGTGCTGTAAAGGCAGTGATAAATAAATAAATGGTCGTGTAGCCTTGCTTTACGCTATTTGATAAATATGCATATATATTTGTGGTGTCGTGTGGAAGAAAGAAGCCAAATCGTTTATGAAACCGTTGAACAATTTATCAGAACGTGTGCATAATTTTTAAGTCAGTACAAACATAGCCGCATGAGCACACCTCAGCATCTCTCTCTTCTTCTCTTCTACATATCCATCTTTATTAACATCTTTAACATATCCAACCTATCTGAATGAGAAATATGACAACGCTGCCACTGATGATCTTCTGAGCATACCATCCTTTGTTGATCCTCGTTTTAAGACACGCTACATCAAAGATGACAAGGTTGAGGCTGTGAAATCCAGAGCTGTAGCTCAGATGCTGGATGAATGTCAGAGCACATCGCAAGCTGCTCCTGCAGTCCCATCCATTTCACTGGGAGGCAAGGTGACGGTGCTGCTGCTACACCAGCCAAATTGCAGAAGATGACACTGGGCAGCTTTTTCAAGAAGTCCTACACCAAGTCTACTGCAACATCTGATCTCACAGAACAGCAGGCTATTGAAGCTGAACTAAATGGCTACCTGCAAGCTCCTGATGCAGACAGCGAGACCAACCCCCTGGAATGGTGGAAGATCAATTCAGCAATATACCCCAGAGTGAGCCTCCTGGCAAAACATTACCTGTGTATTCCTGCCACCAGCTCACCCTCAGAGCGTGCTTTTAGCACAGGTGGTAATATAGTGTCCTGCCACAGGGCAGCTTTAAAGCCAGACACTGTGGACAGACTAGTGTTTCTGGCAAAAAACCTGTAAAAGTTTACAAATTGTGTGCACTAGCTAGTTGTTGTATATTTTTCATGTTTACGTTTTGCACATTTAAAATACCTATTAAATCCAGACACTTTTTACAGACGTCTTCCTGGCAAAAAAAGAAAAAAAAAATACAACTGAAAGTTTTATAAATTGTGTGCACTTGCTAGAAGTTGTATATTTTTATGTTTATATTTTGCACATTTAATGTACCTCTTAACGCCAGACACTGTTTACAGTTAGTCTTCTGGTTGGAAAAAAACTGTAATGTTTACAAATTATGTTTACAATAGTATTATGTTTACATTTTGGAAATGTGTAATACTTTTAAAGTGTAATTTAATGAACCCTCTCATTTTGTGGCCTCAGTCATTCAGGCATACTATTTTTAAGCTGGAAGCATTAACAACTTGTATCGAAAATCGTTATCGTTCAATATGGATATTTTATTTCGAGATCACATTTTTGCCATATCGCCCAGCCCTAGGGAGTACCGTCTCTTTGATGCAATTCCTTCAGTCTGTCACTCACGTCACAGAAGCACAGTTTAATTTCAGCAGACATCGGCCGAGTAGATTAAAAGGCAACTGTCATACACATTTTCCAATAGTTTAAGGCATGGCCGCGGGAAGTGGGGGTGCTGGGGGTGCTGCAGCACCCCCTAGAGACGAGAGGGAGATTTAAAAAAATGTAGACCTATTAAAATATTTTGCACAATTTATAAATTCCTTATGAATATTTTAGAAAATGATTTTGACACACGTAGGCTATTACGTATTCTTTTGGATTTTAATTTCATATTTTGAGGCCTAATCATCAGGTTCGGAAGTTACGTTGTCAACGTCAGGCAGGCAGGTCACCGCCTTGAACTCCAGCTCAAAATGCTTAGGCCAAGCATCGCCAAGCAGCTTGCCGATGTCATAAAAGACAGAGGGTTTATGTGTGTCACAGTCCAATATGTAGCATCATGTTTGATAAAGCTCCAGCCACAAA
This sequence comes from Perccottus glenii, assembly GCA_024416835.2. NCBI lineage: Eukaryota > Metazoa > Chordata > Actinopteri > Gobiiformes > Odontobutidae > Perccottus > Perccottus glenii. The sequence continues at coordinate 29,298,372 of CM044557.2, forward strand.
CAAGAGCCATGTTTTCAGAGATAGAAAAACTGATCGAGTTATGTCTGTGCCTACCCATCTCGAGGCCTCATCCGAGCACTGTCTCCGCCTTGCGTTTTGAAGACATGGAGTACGCAGCACCATGACCCAGAAAAGACTCACACACCTTTCACTGATGCATACCAACACAGACATTCTGAACTCCCTGGACATTCGTCCCCTCATGAGAGACTTTATCTCCACGATCCCAGAGCGCACCTCGACATTTGGACACCTGTAACCACACTGCAGGGCACCCCGCCTGCATGTAGCTCAGGTAAGAGCATGGTGCTGCCTTGTAACATTTATTTTTTTGGCAACAAGTGTGGGATGAGCTTTGACTAGCAAAGCAATTGTAAGTAGTACACTATAGTATTTTTGTAAGGTGGTGGGGATGGAGATGGAGAGTATTATTTTGTTCGTGTGTTCTTTGCGTAATGGTTGTGGAGAACTGTTAAAACCCGTTTAAATAGTCGGAGATTATTTCCTTGTGGTTTGTGTAAAAAGGTTGGAGATGGAGACAGAAAGCTTTATACTGTGCGTGTGTTCTTTGCGTAATGGATGTGGAGAACTGTTCAATAAACAAATTGCTTAAATAGGCAGAGATTATTTCCTTGTGGTGTGCGTAAAAAGATTTTGGAGTTAATAGAGTTGCGTGTGACAAACGTGCAGTACGTGACTCAAGCCAGCTGACCAAAATTGTCAGCGTTGTTTTAGCGTTATTGTGAAGTTTGATTAATATTATATTTTGTTGTAATATTATTTGTTGTATCTAAATAAGTTGCATGTATGTATAGGCTATCTGAAATTGAAAGTAATTATTTCATTTTCTTTCGATTATTAAACTATTATTTCTGATTCTGCTTCTGCTTCAGATTAATAGCGCATCGCGCATATCTGAGAACTGATGTCTGTGTTTCAGACCCTGGCTGAAGTGTATATGACAATAAAGTAGTAAATCTCAGTGTATTTATTTTTAAAATGTATTTTAAATAGGCCTATAGGCTCATAGGTTTTTTGTCAAAAAAAAAAAAAAATTCACAGCACCCCCTGTTCAAAATTACTTCCCGCGGCCCTGGTTTAAGGCAGTCCCCAGACCAATATGAGTATTACAGGATACAAAGATAGAATCCACACCCATACCCTCCCTCTTATCTAAATTTCATCTGATATAAAGCCTTACAGCTTGGGCTTGTTCCACAGCATCTCTATATAAAGTGATCAGTAACTTTTGATTATTTCAGTGCTTAGAGTCCAGTACCCTGCTTTTAGTTTTAGAGGCATTTGATTTTAACATGTTTTCTGTATACTGCTCTCTCTAAATGACCTTTTGTCTGTCTAGTAGTTCTGCACATGCTCAGTGCAACTCTGTGTGCAGGTCTGGAAAAGAAGACGCAGGTGCTGCAACCCGAGGAGAAGAAGGTGGTGGCGTATCACGAGGCGGGACACGCTGTTGCAGGATGGTTCCTGGAACACGCAGACCCTCTCCTCAAGGTTAATCCAGCTTTGTACTTGTTTTATGGTGGATTTGACCTGGTCTCATCTGGGTCCATTTTCTGCAGGTGTCCATCATCCCCCGGGGGCGTGGCCTGGGTTACTCTCAGTACCTGCCGAAAGAGCAGTACCTGTACACACCCGAGCAGCTGATGGACCGGATGTGCATGACTCTGGGCGGCCGCGTGTCGGAGCAGCTATTCTTCAAACGCGTCACGACTGGAGCTCAGGATGACCTTCGCAAGGTCACGCAGTCGGCCTACGCTCAGGTACGAGTCCAGAGTCACGCAGACGCCCTATTTATATAAATGATTTACGTCTTGTGTCAACTGAAATAAAATTTGGCCTATTTGCTGACGATCCCACTGTAGTGTATTCAGGTAATGACATACAACTAATGGTACCTGAGATTACAACAGAGTTAAACAAAATGAACCAAGGGTTCAACTGTAATAAGTTGTCATTGATTTGATTGAAACTGATGTAAAAATAGAGTTAAAGAACATATATCTGTGAGTGATCCTCAGCAGTGGTGGACGAAGTACACAAACCAAGTACTTGAGTTAAAGTACAGATACACTAGGTAAAATATTACTTCAGTTAAAGTACTCCCTTTTAACTTTCACTTGAGTAAAAGTACAAAAGTATTTGCCTTCAAATGTACTTAAGTATCCAAGTATCCATTTATTATGGCTATAATGCCCTTATAATTGTTGTCAGTCTCTTGCCCCCTTTAGGCGCCAGGGTTTATTTTAAAAAATACAGATTTTTGAGATCCAAATTTCAAAAGGCTGTGGTTTGAAAATGATAAGAGATAGAGTCCTACTCTAAACTAGAAAAATGTCAGGTATGACCCAAAGTATATAAGTAATTAAATTTTAAGCATCTAATTTGCATATAATTTGCATACCAGTGTATGTAATCCTTGTCTCTTTGAGCTTATAGTGCCGTGTTATTGCTGAGAAACCGCGCAGTGTGTTTACTACGACCCTGTCACGTGCTGCACCGGCGTCTATTCTCAGCTGCAGCGGGCTAGTTTCGTTTGAGTTGTTTGTGGCCGTGTAGAGGCGTGACCTGCTGAATTTAATTACTTGAATAGAAGGATATTTAAGTGGGAGTAACCACCGCGGCAGCCGTCATCGCGTGAAGACCGAAGAGAGTAAAGACCATCGACTCTACCTGCACACGACTCCACCGAGCAGGGACACACCGACAGAGGACCTGAGTATTGCACTTCTTTTTTGTACTAATTGTTTGCACTTATAATTTATTATTCCTACTATTACTTTCTTCTTGTATATTTTTCCTCTGCTGTCTCTTCTGCACTCCACTCTTCTGAGGAGCCCATCCCCACACATCTCCTTCAGGCCATCTCTCCATCTGTCGTGCCTGCTCTCACCCACATCATCAACTCATCTCTCTCCACTGGGTCCTTCCCCACAGCTTTCAAAGAGGCCCGCATCACACCACTACTGAAGAAACCCACTCTTAACCCTACACTGCTAGAAAACTACAGACCAGTTTCCCTCCTTCCCTTCATTGCCAAAGCTCTGGAGCGAGTTGTGTTTACTCAGCTCTCATCCTTTCTCACACGGAACAACCTCCTGGACCAGAACCAGTCTGGGTTCAAGAGCGGTCATTCCACCGAAACTGCCCTGCTCTCAGTCATCGAAGCTCTGAGACTGGCAAAGGCAACATCCAAGTCATCTGTACTCATCTTACTGGATCTGTCTGATGCTTTTGACACTGTTAATCATCACATCCTCCTGTCCTCTCTCAGGGCAATGGGTGTCTCTGGAATGGCGTTGCAATGGTTCAAGTCTTACCTCTCGGATAGGTCATTCAGAGTATCCTGGAGAAACAAGGTCTCTGAGTCCCAACATCTCAATACAGGGGTGCCACAGGGCTCAGTGCTCGGACCGCTACTCTTTTCCATATACATGACATCCCTTGGCTCTGTCATCCAGAAGCATGGCTTTTCCTATCACTGCTGCAGATGACACTCAACTCCACCTGTCATTTCAACCTGACGATCCGACGGTCTCTGCTCGCGTCTCGGCATGTCTGAGTGACATCTCACTTTGGATGAAGGACCATCACCTGCAGCTGAACCTTGCAAAAACAGAACTGCTTGTGATTCCGGCCAATCCAAAGACCCACCACAACCTCTCCATTCAACTAGGCCCATCAACCATTACACCGTCCAGCACTGCCAGAAATCTGGGAGTGGTAATTGATGATCAGCTAAACTTCACAAGTCATGTCGCCAGCACCACCCGGTCCTGTAGATTCATCCTCTACAACATTAGGAAAATTAGACCTTTCCTATCAGAGCACGCAAATTCTAGTCCAGGCTCTTGTCTTGTCCAAACTGGACTATTGCAATGCCCTACTGGCTGGACTCCCTGCTGCACAACCAAACCTCTGCAGCTGATCCAGAATGCAGCGGCAAGAGTGGTCTTTAATGAACCGAAGAGAGCGCACGTATCTCCTCTATTCATCAGGTTACACTGGCTCCTGTTGACGCCCGCATCAAGTTCAAAGCTATGCTCTTGGCCTACAAGACCACCTCTGGTTCTGCACCCTCATATCTCCACTCACTAATACAGACCTTCGTTCCTACCAGATCCCTGCGCTCTGCAAATGAACGTCGTCTGGTGGTACCGTCCCAAAAAGGTACAAAATCACTCTCACGTACCTTCTCTGGCTCTGTTCCACATTGGTGGAATGATCAACTGCTGCTACAAGATCAGCAGATTCTGTAGCCATCTTTAAAAAACGCCTGAAAACACATCTCTTCCGTCAACACCTGACTGACAAACACTGAGTCCTACTTCCTTTCTATCGATTCCTTTCTTTAAAAAAAAAAAAAAAAAAAATTCTCTTATCCTTAGCTTTGTATACTGTGCTGGAGTCTAACTGACTAGTTTTTTTGTGCACTTATGCTTTTTGTACCTTGTGTTGTTAAAATTGCTTCCATTGTTTTTCCTCACTTGTAAGTCTCTTTGGATAAAAGCGTCTGTTAAATGACTAGATGTAAATGTACCATGACATTATATATTGGCGGTTATGTTATTTACAGTACATACACACTAATGAACATATAATAGTTTTTTTTGTTATTCTGAAAAATAAATTTTTATAACAGTAATTTGAAAAAGCAACATTACCAAAATAAAGAATAACTACAACTTCTAATAAACCATAACAAGTAAAACGTATGCAAATAGTTATGAGAAATATACACATGTACTGTATGTGTGTGGTTGCAGTTGCTTTATCTTTTCTTATCCATCCATGTGGCATAGTTAGTAGTTTTTTAGAGTGTGGGACCTCTCATAAAGAACAGCATTCTCGTGCATTCTCGCTGACTATGTTTACCCCTGCCTCTCCCTCCTCTACTGGGTAAAGTGTCAGGATGAACAACACGTATTTGTGTTTTTGCAAAATGTGGGAAAAACAGCGTGTGCTTTATGAGAGACACTGAGAAAGGCACGAGCAGCGGCGCCGCTGTCCAAGTTACACACGCACTCACTCTCGCTCATTCTCACTTTCACTCGGCTGAAAAGACTCTAAAGGTAGATGTTCTCCCTCAGAATCAGAGTCAGACATTACCAATACCAAAGCTTCATCACAGGTGTATTTTTTATTTGTTATTTTCATGTTTATCAGCTCGCGTGTAGAGAATGAGGCTTCTATTGAGCCGTTCTGACACTCCCACTGAGACGCGTCTTTGAGGTCTTCTTCTACAAAAGTTTTTAATGGCAACACAAGGAATGACTAATTTTGCAAAATGTAATTGAGTAAAAAGTAAGATATTTGACTTTGAAATGTAGTGAAGTTAAAGTAAAAAGCATCCCCGAATGGAAATACTTAGTAAAGTACAGATACTGGAAAAAACTACTTTAGTACAGTAAGGAACTACATTTACTTCGTTACTGTCCACCACTGCTCCTCAATCAGTGTTAACTGGAAACTACAAATTGGTAATATTTGTTCAGAAATGGCTAAAAGCGATGCTCTAATGGGCAGGTGTAGCTACAGGGGCGCAACTACCCAGTGCTAGAGAGGTATGCAGCATCAATTTTGGCGCCCCCCCCCACCATTAATATACGGTATTATTAACAAAGTTAACAACTAACAAAAACAGTCACAAAATGACAAGCATTAACGTTATGATCAGATTCCAATAAAGAACCGAAAAGAAGAAAAAGAATCTCAATTATTTTATACTCGTAACAATTAGGGTTGGGCGATGTCATCTAAATCGACAGCTGACGATGTGTACAGTAAAACATCGCGATGAACGATGATATCGTCTGGGAGGGGTAATAATAAAATTTTTGTTATTATTAGTAAAAAAGACAAGATTCTAACAATGTCAAGATCAAATGCCTGACACGGTAGGCTATTTTCACAGACTAACACACTACGGTATTTAAAATAGCATATGCATTAGTTATATTCTCAACTTAATTTACAGAGCAATCCCTGCAAATATTTTAGGTTAACTGTAGTCTATAGAAGAGAGTATGTGAGCGGAGTAGGAGCTGCGAGATTATGAATGGAGTGAGGAGCAGATTTTTTAAAAGTCGGAGCCTTGTGGTTTTCACTCGCTCTGAGAGCACTGCCGCTCCATCACGAGTACAATTCATGCCAACGGGCGGCACATAATAACTACATTTTAGCCAGAACTAGAGCTTAGATCGGCTCAAAAAAAATCAGGCGGGACCCTACCGAGCCCGTGCACCGAGAGACCGGCCCTGCCCGACACATTAACTTTAATTATGAGCCCGAGCCCAATTTAAACCCGACCATTTTTTTATACGCGGGCGTTCTGAGGAGAACGAGCCTGTAATGACTAATGAGCGGAGCCGGTGTGACTCAATAATCCGCAGGCCCGCGCTCATGAACCCACCTGTAAAATGATGTTTGTTCAAATCCAGCTCAGACATGACATAAATCTGTAGCTTACTATACTTGTTGTAGCCATTAAACAATGTTTTTTTTCTTTTATATTTATGTTTAAATATTATATTATTATTTTTAAATTTCATCTGATAATAGACTATAAGTGCAAAGATGCGAGTGGGTCAGAAATGATTTTGGTGGTTATATTTATTTTAATATTAAGTTTTGTTTTGTAAAGCCTTTCTTTCGTTTTGTACAAATTGTCTCTTAATTTTAATAAAGGTTTCTTCGGCCAATTGAAGCAAATAAGTAGAAGCGATCGCTTTCATTGCTCATGAACTGGAGCGCGTCTCAAATAAACTGAAACTCAGCAGGTTTGCCTTACAGACATGAGAAATATGTAGCCTCATATGTGTAGAGACGAAAAGATTTAAATAAGCATAGTGCAGTGTTCAGAACTCACACGGTAAACAACCAGCTTGATACAGATGATCACCACTTTAGCAGTTAGCCGCAAATTTCCTCAGAGCGAAGATGGAGCGGTGTTTCTGATATCAGTGAGCGAGGAGTGGAGCGGGGAGCGGGAGATGGAAAACCTGGAGCTGGAGCGGAGTGATTCTTGAATGCATAGAGGGGAGGGGAAATTGCCGCCGCTCCACTCCGCTCACATACTCGCAGCGGGGGGGGCGGGGCATCACGATGGTGTTTCTCCATCGTGATGTTGGTCAGCCATCACGATGGACGATGATATCGGCCATCTGCACAACCCTAGTAACAATGCACTCTCTGACGTGTTTTAATACATACACATGACTGGCTTTTGGATAGCTCAGCTGGTAAGGACAGGACTTATCACATGAGTGACCCAGGTTCGAATCCTCCTCGGGACGATATGAACAAACCTTTGTGGATTAGTTGTTTTCCAAATTATTGTAATTTATTGTACATGGCATGCTGCCTTATATTTTCCAGTTTTCAGCTCAGTAACCTCAGTTTTGCACATTTAAGATAGCCTTAATTTAAACCCCATTTGGCTGCTACATTCCCAGTGTTAGCAAACGCTAGCTACTCTGTTAACATGAATATTACAAGCCACCAGAGGTCTCACTTTAAATCCTACCTGTTGCCTGTTTATCAGCTGTCCCATAACTTGAAACACCATCTCCTTTTCCCTCTTTCTTTCTTTTTTTTTTAGCCCCAAAGACAACTGTGTGCTACTGTGACAACTAACATATAACGTTAGCTGCGCGCTCACGGCGCCCCCGCAGGCCACGCCCACTCGCGATATTCCATTAATTCTATTTATGGAATCTAATGAGGGGCCTACTGTAGCCTGTTAGTCCTCTAAAATGTTATATAGTATTGAGGAAATACTGAAATGATTTAGAAACACACAACAGCAGCTAAGCTACATTTAGGAAATAAATGTATAAAAATAAATAAAGAGCCGTTTATAGACTTTATATAGACTCCAGAAAAAAGCCATCAGAATTGTACACTAACACAATATTTTTTAAAATCATATACCCTAAAACCTGAAGATTTAGTTTGGTATTAAAGCCAGAAACAATCAGCTACCCAGTAATATTCAAAAAAAATGTTTTTGTTGTATCAGATAGTGTTTTTTTTTTTTTTATGTTTAAAAACATAAACATAACACAACATAAACATTTTTTTGACTTCAGCCTTCACCCTTTCGGTCAACATAAGTTATGTTTAAATTAAACTGTTGTATTCTTTTTTTGTTGACCAGAATAAAATAAAATAAACACAGCCGTCACGCTGGTTTTCGCTCAGTGGCTCTGTTCTGTCTCTGCTTTTGTTTTAGATTGTTCAGTTTGGGATGAACCCCAGAGTAGGCCAGGTGTCCTTCGACCTGCCGCGTCAGGGAGAGATGATCCTGGAAAAACCCTACAGCGAGGCCACAGCCCGACTTATAGACACCGAGGTCCGAGCCCTGATCCAGGAGGCCTACAGCTGCACCATGGACCTGCTGACTGAGCACCGAGAGGCCGTGGAGAAGGTAGTCTGACACCAGCTCTAATCCCAATAAAACCAGCTCTAATCCCAATAAAACCAGCTCTAATCCCAATAAAACCAGCTCTAATGCCAATAAAAACAGCTCTAATCCCAATAAAACCAGCTCTAATGCCAATAAAAACAGCTCTAATCCCAATAAAACCAGCTCTAATGCCAATAAAAACAGCTCTAATCCCAGTAAAACCAGCTCTAATCCCAATAAAACCAGCTCTAATGCCAATAAAAACAGCTCTAATCCCAATAAAACCAGCTCTAATGCCAATAAAAACAGCTCTAATCCCAATAAAACCAGCTCTAATCCGAGTAAAAAAAACAGCTCTAATCCGAGTAAAAAAAACAGCTCTAATCCCAGTAAAACCAGCTCTAATCCGAGTAAAAAAAACAGCTCTAATCCGAGTAAAAAAAACAGCTCTAATCCGAATAAAACCAGCTCTGATCCCAATAAAACCAGCTCTGATCCCAATAAAACCAGCTCTGATCCCAATAAAACCAGCTCTGATCCCAATAAAACCAGCTCTGATCCCAATAAAACCAGCTCTGATCCCAATAAAACCAGCTCTGATCCCAATAAAACCAGCTCTAATGCCAGTAAAAAACAGCTCTAATCCCAGTAAAAAAAACAGCTCTAATCCCAGTAAAAAAAACAGCTCTAATCCCAGTAAAAAAACAGTTCTAATCCCAGTAAAACCAGCTCTAATCCCAGTAAAACCAGCTCTAATTCCAATAAAATCAGCTCTAATCCAAATAAAACCAGCTCTGATCCCAATAAAACCAGCTCTGATCCCAATAAAACCAGCTCTGATCCCAATAAAACCAGCTCTGATCCCAATAAAACCAGCTCTGATCCCAATAAAACCAGCTCTGATCCCAATAAAACCAGCTCTGATCCCAATAAAACCAGCTCTAATGCCAGTTAAAAAAACAGGTCTAATCCCAGTAAAACCAGCTCTGATCCCAATAAAACAAGCTCTGATCCCAATAAAACCAGCTCTAATCCCAATAAAACCAGCTCCAATCATAGTAAAAAAACAGCTCTAATCCCAATAAAACTAGCTCTAATCCCAGTGAAACCAGCTCTAATCCCAATAAAACCAGCTCTAATCCCAGTAAAACCAGCTCTAATCCCAATAAAACCAGCTCTAATGCCAATAAAAACAGCTCTAATCCCAATAAAACCAGCTCTAATGCCAATAAAAACAGCTCTAATCCCAATAAAACCAGCTCTAATCCGAGTAAAAAAAACAGCTCTAATCCCAGTAAAACCAGCTCTGATCCCAATAAAACCAGCTCTGATCCCAATAAAACCAGCTCTAATGCCAGTAAAAAACAGCTCTAATCCCAGTAAAAACAGCTCTAATCCCAGTAAAAAAACAGTTCTAATCCCAGTAAAACCAGCTCTAATCCCAGTAAAACCAGCTCTAATTCCAATAAAATCAGCTCTAATCCCAATAAAACCAGCTCTAATCCAAATAAAACCAGCTCTGATCCCAATAAAACCAGCTCTGATCCCAATAAAACCAGCTCTGATCCCAATAAAACCAGCTCTGATCCCAATAAAACCAGCTCTGATCCCAATAAAACCAGCTCTGATCCCAATAAAACCAGCTCTGATCCCAATAAAACCAGCTCTAATGCCAGTTAAAAAAACAGGTCTAATCCCAGTAAAACCAGCTCTGATCCCAATAAAACCAGCTCTGATCCCAATAAAACCAGCTCTAATCCCAATAAAACCAGCTCCAATCATAGTAAAAAAATAGCTCTAATCCCAATAAAACTAGCTCTAATCCCAGTGAAACCAGCTCTAATCCCAATAAAACCAGCTCTAATCCCAGTAAAACCAGCTCTAATCCCAATAAAACCAGCTCTAATGCCAATAAAAACAGCTCTAATCCCAATAAAACCAGCTCTAATGCCAATAAAAACAGCTCTAATCCCAATAAAACCAGCTCTAATCCGAGTAAAAAAAACAGCTCTAATCCCAGTAAAACCAGCTCTGATCCCAATAAAACCAGCTCTGATCCCAATAAAACCAGCTCTAATGCCAGTAAAAAACAGCTCTAATCCCAGTAAAAAAACAGCTCTAATCCCAGTAAAAAAACAGTTCTAATCCCAGTAAAACCAGCTCTAATCCCAGTAAAACCAGCTCTAATTCCAATAAAATCAGCTCTAATCCCAATAAAACCAGCTCTAATCCCAGTAAAACCAGCTCTAATCTCAGTAAAACCAGCTCTAATCTCAGTAAAACCAGCTCTAATCCCAGTAAAACCAGCTCTAATCCAAATAAAACCAGCTCTGATCCCAATAAAACCAGCTCTGATCCCAATAAAAACAGCTCTAAAACCAGCTCTAATCCCAATAAAATCAGCTCTAATGCCAATAAAACCAGCTCTAATCCCAATAAAACCAGCTCTAATCCCAGTAAAAAAAACAGCTCTAATCCCAGTAAAACCAGCTCTAATCCCAATAAAATCAGCTCTGATCCCAATAAAAACAGCTCTAAAACCAGCTCTAATCCCAATAAACTCAGCTCTAATTCCAATTTAAAAAAACAGCTCTAATCCCAGTAAAAAAAACAGCTCTAATCCCAATAAAACCAGCTCTAATCCCAGTAAAACCAGCTCTAATCCCAGTAAAACCAGCTCTAATCCCAATAAAACCAGCTCTAATGCCAGTAAAACCAGCTCTAATCCCAATAAAACCAGCTCTAATCCCAATAAACTCAGCTCTAATCCCAATAAACTCAGCTCTAATTCCAATAAAATCAGCTCTAATCCAAATAAAACCAGCTCTGATCCCAATAAAACCAGCTCTGATCCCAATAAAATCAGCTCTGATCCCAATAAAATCAGATCTGATCCCAATAAAATCAGCTCTAATACCAATAAAATCAGCTCTAATCCCAATAAAATCAGCTCTAATCCCAATAAACTAAGCTCTAATCCAAATAAAACCAGCTCTGATCCCAATAAAACCAGCTCTGATCCCAATAAAATCAGCTCTGATCCCAATAAAATCAGCTCTGATCCCAATAAAATCAGCTCTAATGCCAGTAAAAACAGCTCTAATCCCAGTAAAACCAGCTCTAATCTCAGTAAACCCAGCTCTAATCTCAGTAAAACCAGCTCTAATCTCAATAAACCCAGCTCCAATCCCAATAAACCCAGCTCCAATCCCAATAAAACAAGCTCCAATCCCAATAAACCCAGCTCCAATCCCAATAAAACAAGCTCTAATGCCAGTAAAAACAACTCTAATCCCAGTAAAACCAGCTCTAATCTCAGTAAAACCAGCTCTAATCTCAGTAAAACCAGCTCTAATCCCAATAAAACCAGCTCTAATCCCAATAAAACCAGCTCTAATCCCAATAAAACCAGCTCTAATTCCAGTAAAACCAGCTCTAATCTCAGTAAAACCAGCTCTAATCTCAGTAAAACCAGCTCTAATCCCAGTAAAACCAGCTCTAATCCAAATAAAACCAGCTCTGATCCCAATAAAACCAGCTCTGATCCCAATAAAAACAGCTCTAAAACCAGCTCTAATCCCAATAAACTCAGCTCTAATTCCAATTAAAAAAAACAGCTCTAATCCCAATAAAACCAGCTCTAATCCCAGTAAAAAAACAGCTCTAATCCCAGTAAAACCAGCTCTAATCCCAATAAAATCAGCTCTGATCCCAATAAAAACAGCTCTAAAACCAGCTCTAATCCCAATAAACTCAGCTCTAATTCCAATTAAAAAAAACAGCTCTAATCCCAGTAAAAAAAACGGCTCTAATCCCAATAAAACCAGCTCTAATCCCAGTAAAACCAGCTCTAATCCCAGTAAAACCAGCTCTAATCCCAATAAAACCAGCTCTAATCCCAATAAACTCAGCTCTAATCCCAATAAACTCAGCTCTAATTCCAATAAAATCAGCTCTAATCCAAATAAAACCAGCTCTGATCCCAATAAAACCAGCTCTGATCCCAATAAAATCAGCTCTGATCCCAATAAAATCAGCTCTGATCCCAATAAAATCAGCTCTAATACCAATAAAATCAGCTCTAATCCCAATAAAATCAGCTCTAATCCAAATAAAACCAGCTCTGATCCCAATAAAACCAGCTCTGATCCCAATAAAATCAGCTCTGATCCCAATAAAATCAGCTCTGATCCCAATAAAATTAGCTCTAATCCCAATAAAATCAGCTCTGATCCCAATAAACTCAGCTCTAATCCCAATAAACTCAGCTCTAATCCAAATAAAACCAGCTCTGATCCAAATAAAACCAGCTTTGATCCCAATAAAATCAGCTCTGATCCCAATAAAATCAGCTCTGATCCCAATAAAATCAGCTCTAATGCCAGTAAAAAAAACAGCTCTAATCCCAGTAAAACCAGCTCTAATCTCAGTAAACCCAGCTCTAATCTCAGTAAAACCAGCTCTAATCTCAATAAACCCAGCTCCAATCCCAATAAACCCAGCTCCAATCCCAATAAACCCAGCTCCAATCCCAATAAAACAAGCTCCAATCCCAATAAAACAAGCTCTAATGCCAGTAAAAACAACTCTAATCCCAGTAAAACCAGCTCTAATCTCAGTAAAACCAGCTCTAATCCCAATAAAACCAGCTCTAATCCCAATAAAAACAACTCTAATCCCAATAAAAACAACTCTAATCCCAGTAAAACCAGCTCTAATCCCAGTAAAACCAGCTCTAATCCCAGTAAAACCAGCTCTAATCTCAGTAAAACCAGCTCTAATCTCCGTAAAACCAGCTCTAATCCCAGTAAAACCAGCTCTAATTCCAATAAAATCAGCTCTAATTCCAATAAAATCAGCTCTAATCCAAATAAAACCAGCTCTAATCCCAATAAAACCAGCTCTAATCCCAGTAAAACCAGCTCTAATCCCAGTAAAACCAGCTCTAATGCCAGTAAAACCAGCTCTAATCCCAAAAATCTCAGCTCCAATCCCAATAAACCCAGCTCCAATCCCAATAAACCCAGCTCCAATCCCAATAAACCCAGCTCCAATCCCAATAAAACCAGCTCTAATCCCAGTAAAACCAGCTCTAATTCCAATAAACTCAGCTCTAATCCAAATAAAACCAGCTCTAATCCCAATAAAACCAGCTCTAATCCCAATAAAACCAGCTCTAATCCCAATAAAACCAGCTCTAATCCCAGTAAAAAACAGCTCTTACAGTGACTAAGAGGAGGTTATTAAAGACTCTGCGTCTAAGCCTGCTGGAGTAAAATAAAAAAATCACTCCCGCACATAGGGGGGTTGAGAGGAGGGGGAGGTGAAAGTAATAATAATTAACCTAACACATCTTACTGCAGAGACTAAATGCAATTAAATAAACACAAACTCGGGGTCTCCATCGCTCAGGAGGAGGAGTTTGTGAAACTCCAACAAACTGTTGCTACATTAAGTAAGCTTTTCTTTAGATTGCTGCTAACAGGCTACTTTCTGAACAACTTTAAAATGGACCAAACGGCTGAATATCATCTCACCATCATCTCATCTGACTGTCGGTCTGCCCACACAGCTCCATTTACTCGGCTCCTGGTGCTGTCGGCTCAGAGGGAGCGCAGTGTGTGATGCTTTGTACTTTGTACAAAAGGCAGTTTAAATGTAATAAACAAAACTCCTCACAAAATATAGACCAGGAGCCAGACCCCTCCCTCGGGATGTTTTTCTACCTTTTTTCACCATTATTTAATGTTAGTCTATACTTTGGTTCATTATGAGTTCATAATATGAATAATATGTCCTCAATGACTCTCCACCTCGCAGACGGAGGTGGAGTGTGTTAGAGTGGAGGACGTCTTGTACGAGAGCAGACGGAGGTGGAGTGTGTTAGAGTGGAGGACGTCTTGTACGAGAGCAGACGGAGGTGGAGTGTGTTAGAGTGGAGGACGTCATGAACGAGAGCAGACGGAGGTGGAGTGTGTTAGAGTTGAGGACGTCTTGTACGAGAGCAGACGGAGGTGGAGTGTGTTTGAGTGGAGGACGTCTTGTACGAGAGCAGACGGAGGTGGAGTGTGTTAGAGTGGAGGACGTCTTGTACGAGAGCGGACGGAGGTGGAGTGTGTTAGAGTGGAGGACGTCTGTACGAGCGGACGGAGGTGTGGAGGTGTTAGAGTGGAGGACGCCTTGTACGAGCAGACGGAGATGGAGTGTGTTTGAGTGGAGGACGCCTTGTACGAGCAGACGGAGGTGGAGTGTGTTAGAGTGGAGGACGTCTTGTACGAGAGCGGACGGAGGTGTGGAGTGTGTTTGAGTGGAGGACGTCTTGTACGAGAGCAGACGGAGATGGAGTGTGTTTGAGTGGAGGACGTCTTGTACGAGAGCGGACGGAGATGGAGTGTGTTTGAGTGGAGGACGTCTTGTACGAGAGCGGACGGAGGTGTAGAGTGTGTTAGAGTGGAGGACGTCTTGTACGAGAGCGGACGGAGGTGTAGAGTGTGTTAGAGTGGAGGACGCCTTGTACGAGCAGACGGAGGTGGAGTGTGTTAGAGTGGAGGACGTCTTGTACGAGAGCGGACGGAGGTGGAGTGTGTTTGGGTGGAGGACGTCTTGTACGAGAGCGGACGGAGGTGTGGAGTGTGTTTGAGTGGAGGACGTCTTGTACGAGAGCAGACGGAGATGGAGTGTGTTTGAGTGGAGGACGTCTTGTACGAGAGCGGACGGAGGTGGAGTGTGTTTGAGTGGAGGACGTCTTGTACGAGAGCGGACGGAGGTGTAGAGTGTGTTAGAGTGGAGGACGTCTTGTACGAGAGCAGACGGAGGTGGAGTGTGTTAGAGTGGAGGACGTCTTGTACGAGAGCGGACGGAGGTGGAGTGTGTTTGGGTGGAGGACGTCTTGTACGAGAGCGGACGGAGGTGTGGAGTGTGTTAGAGTGGAGGACGTCTTGTACGAGAGCGGACGGAGGTGTGGAGTGTGTTAGAGTGGAGGACGTCTTGTACGAGAGCGGACGGAGGTGTGGAGTGTGTTTGAGTGGAGGACGTCTTGTACGAGAGCGGACGGAGGTGTAGAGTGTGTTAGAGTGCGAGAGCAGACGGAGGTGGAGTGTGTTTGGGTGGAGGACGTCTTGTACGAGAGCGGACGGAGGTGTGGAGTGTGTTAGAGTGGAGGACGTCTTGTACGAGAGCAGACGGAGGTGTGGAGTGTGTTTGAGTGGAGGACGTCTTGTACGAGAGCAGACGGAGGTGTGGAGTGTGTTAGATCACGTTGCCTGTTCACAAAGTAGTTGAAATCCATTGTACACCTCCCTGTGGTGTCCTGCAGGTGGCGCTGCGGCTGCTGGAGAAGGAAGTGCTGGACAAAGGGGACATGGAGGAGCTGCTGGGAAAGCGCCCGTTCGCAGAGAAGTCCACATATGAGGACTTTGTGGAAGGAACAGGCGGCGAGGATGAGGACACATCGATCCCAGACGGACTGAAGGACTGGAACCAGGAACGACCTGATCCCAAAGAGGAGTCTCCGGATGAGCGTGTGGCACGGCAGATCTCCAGAGGCATGCCCTTTTAGACCTACAGACGGACAATAGGTCAAACACTTTAAACTTTCAGACCCGGGTCAAAACCACTGCTGAGCAGTCGGCGCTACTTTCCCATCATCAACTTTCCCTTTAGCCAGTGTTTCAACATGAACTTCTTCTCAGTTTCAGTCTGAAATCTAACTGACGACCAGACCTGAAGTTAAAATGTCTCTTGTGCTTTTTATTCCTTTCCTTCTGATGACACAAAACGGCCAAAGTTAGCTGCTTCTGTACATTTTATTTCCAAAATAAACTGACTTTAGCTTTTGACTTTCTTTGACGACTCTTGGTCCTTTTCTGATGTGTAGGAACTCATTACATTGGTGAAAGACCAACCTTACAATGACATAAGATTAAATAGGATTAATGAGATAATTACTGGTAAATAATGACAGCACACATAACCTTTAAAATATGATGCAAAGCTGAGATGTAAGGAACCGATTATTGGTAATAAAATGAGAACCGGGTATTAGGGAACAGCTAAATTTACGGGAGAGTGTATGAAACTTTAACAGTGAGATATCAACTCTGATGTCAATGTGTGCTTACTTTGCGTCAGAGCCAGGGGTTGGACGAGAGCCAGAGGGTTCCTCAATTATGGTGTGACCAGAAGGGAGGCTTCCGGGTTCTGCAAGCAGGTGTTCTCTGACGAAACATCTGATGACAGCTTTGACGTCTGTCTTAATCAAAAAATCAACAGTTGCTATTATAAATGTCCGCTTATACAGGCCACTAGGCAAGGACTGGTAGGAGGTATGCCACTGAGGATGAAAGGTCAAAGGAGTATAACATTCATTAACACACTGGAGCGGCAGGCTCAGGAAAAACTGAAGGAAAACAAGTTTGGCAAACAAAAAGCCAAAGGGAAAATAATGATGGATGCAGCCACAAAATGAGAGTGAAACTATTGTTGGACAGTTGTATATCATACAAATGCTTATGCTTATCCACATACACTTATGACTTCATGTATTTAGCTGTATCTCCTACTGGCGCAATGCTAATCCAAACAAGACAAAGACATTACTTTGCACTACATCTAATCACTGTTGAGGGACACTCTGTCCTGTACACTTAGTGGTATATACACTGTGTGCACAATTATTAGGCAAGTAATTATTTTGACCATATCATAATTTTATTCATAATTTCCAACTCCAAGCTGTATAAAGTTGAATCCTTATTGGATTTAATGCATATCAGGTGATGTGTATTTGTGTAACGAGGGAGGGTGTGGCCTAAGGAGATCAACACCCTAGATCAAGGTGTGCATAATTATTAGGCAGATTCTTCTCCTCAGGAAAAATGGGCCAAAAAAGAGATTTAACTGACTCTGAAAAGTCAAAAATTGTAAAAAGTCTTTCACAGGGTTGCAGCTCTCTTGAGGTGACGGGCCAGACAAAGAGCGGTTAAAACCCCCTTATGAATAGGACAATATAAAGGACCGTGACGTCGCCCGGTATGACGCAACCGGGGCCCCACCCTGGAGCCAGGCCCGGGGTTGGGGCTCGCATGCGAGCGTCTGGTGGCCGGGTCTTTCCCCACGGGGCCCGGCTGGGCTCAGCCCGAAGGAGCGACGTCAGCCGACCTCCCGTGGGCCCACCACCTGCGGGAGGAACCGTAAGGATGTGGTGCAAAGTGGATTGGGTGGCAGTCAAAAGCGGTGGCCTCGACGACCCAATACCCGGACACGGAATCTGGCGCTAGGGACATGGAATGTCATCTCGCTGGTGGGGAAGGAGCCTGAGCTTGTGCGGGAGGTTGAGAGATACCAACTAGAGATAGTCGGGCTCACCTCCACGCACAGCTTGGGCTCTGGAACCCAAATCCTCGAGAGAGGCTGGACTCTCCACTACTCTGGAGTTGCCTGCGGCGAGAGGCGGCGGGCTGGTGTGGGCTTGCTCATAGCCCCCCAGCTCAGCCGTCATGTGTTGGAGTTCACCCCGGTGAACGAGGGTCGTTTCCCTGCGCCTTCGGGTCGGGGATAGGTCTCTCACTGTTGTTTGTGTTTACGGGCCAAATGGCAGTGCAGAGTACCCGGCCTTCTTGGAGTCTCTGGGAGGGGTGCTGGAAAGTGCTCTGACCGGGGACTTTGTCGTTCAACTGGAGGACTTCAACGCTCACGTGGGCAGCGACAGTGACACCTGGAGGGGCGTGATTGGGAGGAACGCCCCCCCGGATCTGAACCCGAGTGGTGTTCTGTTATTGGACTTCTGTGCTAGCAACAGTTTGTCCATTACGAACACCATGTTCAAGCATAAGGGTGTCCATCAGTGCACATGGCACCAGGACATCCTAGACCGGAGATCGATGATCGACTTTGTAGTTGTTTCATCTGACCTCCGGCCGTATGTCTTGGACACTCGGTTGAAGAGAGGGGCGGAGCTGTCAACTGAACACCACCTGGTGGTGAGTTGGATCCGATGGTGGGGGAGAAAGCTGGACAGACTCGGCAGGCCCAAACGTACTGTGAGGGTCTGTTGGGAACGTTTGATAGAGCCCCCTGTCAGAAAGATTGATGGAGACATTGAGTCCGAGTGGACCATGTTCTCCACCTCCATTGTCGATGCGGCCACTCGAAGCTGTGCCATAAAGTCTCCGGTGCCTGTCGTGGCGGCAACCCCCGAACCCGGTGGTGGACACTGGAAGTAAGGGATGCCGTCAAGCTGAAGAAGGAGACCTACCGAGCCTGGTTGGCCCGTGGGACTCCTGAGGCAGCTGATAGGTACCGGCAGGCCAAGCGGACTGCAGCCCGGGTGGTCGTGGAGGCTAAAACTTGGGTCTGGGAGGAGTTCAGTGAGGCCATGGAGAAGGACTATCGGTCGGCCTCGAAGAAATTCTGGCAAACCGTCCGGCGCCTCAGGAGGGGGAAGCAGTGCCCTGCCAACACTGGTTACAGTGGAGGTGGGAACCTGCTGACTTCAACTGGGGATATTGTTGGACGGTGGAAGGAATACTTCGAGGATCTCCTCAACCACACCGACACGTCTTCCACTGAAGAAGCAGAGGCCAAGGGCTCGGAGGTGGACTTGTCCATCACCCGGGTCAAAGTCACTGAGTTAGTTGGGAAGCTCCTCGTTGGCAAGGCACCGGGGGTGGATGAGATATGCCCTGAGTACCTCAAGTCTCTGGATGTTGTAGGGCTGTCTTGGTTGACACGTCTCTACAACATTGCGTGGCGGTCGGGGACAGTACCTCTGGACTGGCAGACCGGAGTGGTCCCTCTTTTCAAGAAGGGGGACCGGAGGGTGTGTTCCAACTACAGAGGGATCACACTCCTCAGCCTCCCTGGGAAAGTCTATGCCAGGGTACTGGAGAGGAGAATGCGGCCGATAGTTGAACCTCAGATTCAGGAGGAACAATGCAGTTTTCGTCCCGGTCGTGGAACACTGGACCAGCTCTATACCCTCTCCAGGGTGCTGGAGGGTTTATGGGCGTTTGCCCAACCAGTCCACATGTGTTTTGTGGATCTGGAGAAGGCATTCGACTGTGTCCCTCGTGGCGCCCTGTGGGGGGTGCTCTGGGAGTATGGGGTTTGGGGCCCTTTGGTAAGGGCTCTCCGGTCCCTGTACGACCGGAGCAGGAGCTTAGTTCATTGCCGGGAGTAAGTCAGACCTGTTCCCAGTGCATGTTGGAAAGGGTGGCTTGTCCCCTTCAGGTTAGTGGAGAGATCCTGCCTCAAGTGGAGGAGTTTAAGTATCTTGGGGTCTTGTTCATGAGTTCTCCTGTTCTCCTGTAAACCTGACGTTTGAACACTTTTGACAAAGACTCAGACATTCCCAGGAAGGTGTTGTTTCTGTAGAATTCTCCTCAGCACCTTTAATCTGTTGGAATTTAACTTTGTATTTCTGTTAGATGTCGTCTAAAGCAGTATCTGATCCATGTTTTATGGCCTATTACTGGAGAATCTTGCAACACTAGATGACCCCCTGCCCTTCACAACTTAGTGTGACCCCTTCCAAAGTGACTTTAATGACCTCTCTGTGTTTATTCTAATCTCTTACAGACCTTCTTTTCCCCGAACAAGGGTTAACATGTCAACATTGGTTTATGCCTTGTGTCTTCTGTCATTAAAACTGAAGCCTAACATACTCCAGACCATATCGTTCACTCTTAAACCTTTAATCATTTCTCACTCCTCAGTCGATGCGTCGAACACTGCTTTGATAGTTTTTAAACCTGTGCTGTAGTAAAGTTATAATCTGTATTCAGTTTCACAATGCTATATTCTATATATCTCAAAAACATAATAATAACATGAACTCTGCTTTAATAGGTTAATTGTACATCTGTTTTAGCTGTTTTAGTTATTATCTGTTGATTTTATGGCCTGATCATTTTTGTTGCTGGGTTAACTGTCTTACATCTGTTTTTTATTAATTCAGAACTGAAAGTATTATTTCATATATTGTTCTAGTCTGTGTTCAGATGAATTTAGGACTTGTCAGAAATGCGTGTGACTGATGTGTGGTTTACATTGTTACTGGAAAACCCCTGTTTTCACTGAAGCCTTTTTTAAAAGCAGTCATGCCTGAAGCTAATGATCTGTAACACAGTGCTAAACCTTCTTCAATATTGTCTAATTTTGAGCTTTATTAAACTATTGGTTTTCCTACTGCAGTATCTCGCATCAGCACATCTCTCTTTGCTACGTATAGATGGAACAGTTTCTTTATTTTAATCAGAAATCCTAAAGCGGGAGCAGTTCACATACTTTCTTTTAGCGCAGAAAATGCTTTGTCTGCCTCCTCATTTATTTTTTTTAATTGAGCCATTTATCACTTTAGTCTGCAGTTTTGATCAGACTTCTTAAAGAAGCTATTAATACAGAAAAGTTACAGTCCACAGCCTGCTATAACCTGCTCTTTCCAATAATGTTAACATTTGTTAAGCTTTGGTAACAGCCTCGAAGTGAGACGGAGCAATTTTCCTACATTTCTCACTAATCATTTAAACTAAATATTCTACCTCAGATTGACAAAATTATAACTTTTCTTTACTAAGTTTATGTTTCCCAGATGCAGTGTTGGGAAAGTTCACTTTCTACATGAACTAGTTCAAAGTTCAGTTCACAGATTTTAAAATGAACTAGTTCAGTTCATAGTTCAAACTTCAAAATTTTGAACTAAGTTCACAGTTCCAAAAAAATGAACTAGTTCATAGTTTTTTTTTCCATATGTTGCTGCGAGCTATTATTTTTCAAAATTATTGCCACAGCCCATATAGAATCACAGACAGCAATTATAAGCAGAAAAACGTGCTGCTTGAATGGTCTTTTTAATGAGAAATTATTAAAAGAAAAACAGGACAGTAATAAGGTGAAAACGTTTTTCAATTTTAATAATTTTCCATTGTCCACATGCTGAAACAGAATATTGGAATCCTGGAAAAATATACCAGGCAGGTTCAACAAACAAGTTTCATGAATAGTAAAACCCTACTAACACAAACTGAGGTAGGAACCAGGCTGAAGTAGGAAATTAAGGTTGAACTCTTGTCATAAACATTATAAAATTATTTTAAATGATCATTAGCCTTGCTACATGCTGCTGTCGCCTCCATTTTTTTTTTTTTTTTTTTTGATGACGCGTCACGCATGCGGCGGACGGCGGTGCGACACAGGTGGCTGGTGTTGCCAGATTTGGTGTTTTTCCGCTACATATTAAAACCCGTTTACAGTGTGTTTTAGCCGGGTTTTCGCCTGGAAGGCTCTGTAGAAATCTGGCACCCTATTGGACGAAGTTAACCTGAGAGAGCGTGCCGTTCACAGACACCAGAATGAACGAGTTCACAGTAACGTTCATCAGGCAGTAATACAGCACGTTCAGTTCACGTTCACCCAAAATATGAACGAGTTCATGAACTATCGTTCAATGAACGCGTTCAGGCACAACATTGCCCAGATGCTAACGTTTTTAACACTGCGATGGAGTCTAACTCACATCTCTGCTTGGTCAGACTTTAGATCATCTACACTGGCTCACTACGTTCAGGTTTTACAGAGTCAGCCCCAGGTTGAATGGATGGAGATAACTTTAGGTCTTTCAGGAGTCGACTGTAAGACAGACTCTTTTTATGTAAAACATAACAGGCAGCGTGAATCAGGAAAAAATACAGAACATTAATCTATTACCATAAGCCAATTTCAATTTAGGCAGAACATTAGACAGTATTAATGTGTTCAGAAGACAAGTCTCAAACTGGGTAATAAGAGGTACCACCATAGCTTCTTGCCTTTCCATTGCCATTCTTCACAAATCTTTGGTGTTAATTTGTGTCTTTTCTTCTCGACACGTTTCTTGCGACCCTGTTGAATATTTGCTACAAAACCTTTGATGGTTCTGTGATCACGCCCCAATATCTTGGATATTTCAAGAGTGCTGCATCACTGTGAAAGACTTTTTACAATTTTTGACTTTTCAGAGTCAGTTAAATCTCTTTTTTGGTCCATTTTTCCTGAGGAGAAGAATCTCCATAATAATTATGCACACCTTGATATAGAGTGTTGATCTCCTTAGGCCACACCCCTCGTTACACAAATACACATCACCTGATAAGGATTCAAGTTTATACAGCTTGGAGTTGGAAATTATGGATAAAATGATGAAATGGTCAAAATAATTACTTGCCTAATAATTGTGCACACAGTGTATATACTGGCTAGTAATAGAAAAACTTTTGCCATTCTGTTGCTCCTTTCCAATTTCTCATAGTCCATTTTATCTTGTTGTTTGTAAATCACTGAACAGTGTAAACTTGTGAAGTTTTAAATAGTCTTTGTGTTCTTTCCATTTTAGTCCATCTCTGTATTAGTTCTGAATCCTGTGGTCATCTCAGCCAGTACATTACAGATT
The DNA here is from genome assembly GCA_024416835.2 of Perccottus glenii. NCBI lineage: Eukaryota > Metazoa > Chordata > Actinopteri > Gobiiformes > Odontobutidae > Perccottus > Perccottus glenii. The sequence goes on from CM044557.2 coordinate 29,321,222, forward strand.
GAATAATCATTTCTCTTCTGCCCTGCTGTTATGTTAACAAGACCCTCTCTTTCTGGATGTGGCTCACTGCTCACACATCCAGCTCCTCTGGTATCTGATGAATGTTTAATGGGGGTTGGGTGGACTCACCAGACTCTGCTTTAGACCTGTCTCACTCTCTGACACTGCCTCAGACACCTGTCTGTGTGCGTTCCTCTGTATGAGATCCGCTGTGATCTGTTAGAATGAGCTTGTTACAGTGACATCAGCTCTGCTGAAGAAGACTGGAACATAAACACGTGTTCTTCATGTTCCGGGGATGGGCTCCGCTGAAGAAGACTGGAACGTAAACACGTGTTATTCATGTTCCGGGGATGGGCTCCGCTGAAGAAGACTGGAACGTAAACACGTGTTATTCATGTTCCGGGGATGGGCTCCACTGAAGAAGACTGGAACATAAACACGTGTTATTCATGTTCCGGGGATGGGCTCCGCTGGAGAAGACTGGAACGTAAACACGTGTTATTCATGTTCGGGATGGGCTCGCTGAAGAAGACTGGAACGTAAACACGTGTTATTCATGTTCCGGGGATGGGCTCCACTGAAGAAGACTGGAACATAAATACATGTTATTCATATTCCGGGGATGGGCTCCACTGAAGAAGACTGGAACATAAATACATGTTATTCATGTTCCGGGGATGGGCTCCGCTGAAGAAGACTGGAACGTAAACACGTGTTCTTCATGTTCCGGGGATGGGCTCCGCTGAAGAAGACTGGAACGTAAACGCGTGTTATTCATGTTCCGGGGATGGGCTCCGCTGAAGAAGACTAGAACGTAAACAAGTGTTATTCATGTTCCGAGGATGGGCTCCGCTGAAGAAGACTAGAACGTAAACACGTGTTATTCATGTTCCGGGGATGGGCTCCGCTGAAGAAGACTGGAACGTAAACACGTGTTATTCATGTTCCAGGGATGGGCTCCGCTGAAGAAGACTGGAACGTAAACACGTGTTATTCATGTTCCGGGGATGGGCTCCGCTGAAGAAGACTGGAACATAAATACATGTTATTCATATTCCGGGGATGGGCTCCACTGAAGAAGACTGGAACATAAATACATGTTATTCATGTTCCGGGGATGGGCTCCGCTGAAGAAGACTGGAACATAAACACGTGTTCTTCATGTTCCGGGGATGGGCTCCGCTGAAGAAGACTGGAACGTAAACACGTGTTATTCATGTTCCGGGGATGGGCTCCGCTGAAGAAGACTGGAACATAAACACATGTTGTTCATGTTCCGGGGTACCGCAGCTCTAGTCGCTGGTGTTCTCCAGTTACAGACCCCTTTTTATTATGTTCCTTTTCGTGTCTATTGTTCAGTTTGTTCATTTCAAGATTCAAGATTCAAGATTTTTATTCGTCACGTACAAAATTATATACAGCATATATAACCAGCAGTGAAATGTGAGTCAGGTCCGCTCCATGGACAGTGCAATTATTAAAGAAAACACACAGATGAAAATATACATAAATGTAGCTATGTAAGAATGAAATAAAAGTAAACAATAAAAAATATAAGAATAAAATCTAAAAAATATAAAAAGTGTGTAATGTGGGAATAAATCTAGATCGCAAAATAATGTACATGAATGTAAACTGTAGACTTAAAATATAAAAAAATGTACAGGGATGTACAGTGTGCATATATGCATTTAGCTGTGGTCTTAAATATTAAGAATCACATGAAGGTGCAGCAAGCAAATGTGCAAAACAGTTTGTAGCAAAACAGAGTGACACTGTCAGTGTGTCAATGTGAGGTAGCTGGTTTTGAGTTCAAGAGCCTGATGGCCTGTGGGAAAAACTCCTCCTAAGTCTCTCAGTTTTGCCATCAGGCTACGGTAGCGCTTACCAGATGGCAGCAGAGTGAAAATATGATTACTGGGGTGGGTGGAGTCTTTGATGATTTTTGCAGCTCTGCTTCTGCAGCGTTTGTAGATGTCCTGCAGAGAGGGGAGAGCAGACCCTGAAATGCGCTCAGCTAAGCGCACAACTCTCTGCAGGGCTTTGCAGTCTTGACTGGAGCTGTTCCCATACCACACTGAGATACATTGAGTCAATATACTTTCTATAGCTCCAGAATAGAAAGTTTTCAGGATTGCTGGTGAGACCCTGAATTTCCTCAGCTGTCGAGATAGTACAGTCTTTGCCTGGCTTTATTTACCTGAGTTTGAGTGTGAGTAGTCCAAGTCAGGTCCTCAGAGATGTTTACACCAAGGTACTTAAAGCTACTCACCCTCTCCACAGGGGTCCCGCTTATCATAAGAGGAGTGTAGGGCTGCTGCTGCGTCTTCCTGAAGTCTACAATCAGTTCTTTTGTTTTGCTCACATTCAGAGAGAGGCAGTTGTCCTGGCACCATGATGTTAATTTCCCTACTTCATCCAAGTATGCGGTCTCATTGTTGTTGTGAATGAGGCCCAGAACCACAGTATCATCAGCGAATTTGATAATGGATGTGGAGCTGTGCGAGGACACGCAGTCGTGTGTGTAGAGAGAGTAGAGCAGGGGACTCAGGACACAGCCCTGTGGGGCTCCTACGTTCAGTGTGATGGAGCTGGAGGTGTACTGGCCTAGTTTCACCACTTGAGGTCTGCCGGTGAGGAAATCAAGGATCCAGTTGCAAAGTGAAGGATTCAGTCCGAGGTCTATGAGTTTGGAAGCTAGCTTTATGGGGACTATAGTATTAAAAGCTGAGCTATAGTCAATAAATAGCAGTCTTACATAGTTCCTGTTTTGCAGCAGTGTTAGCTTTTTTACCAAACTCTTTTTAGTTTCTTCCTCTTCTGGATTTTCTTTCTTATGATCTGAAAGTAATGTCCAGTTATTTCTGACTGCACTGGTTTTGTTTCAAGTAGTCTCCGTCTCGACTCGTCTCTAAACCATCCCAATATTTCACGTTCTTTTGTACAGATTTCCTTCTGTTTATTACTTTGATCCTTAGCCTTGTAAAGTTTTATCTTACTTCATTGAGGTGCATTGGGTCAAAGCAGCTGTAACAAAGCCCCATGAGTTCTTTTATGCCATTTCTTCATATGATTCCTGATCTGTTTCTTTTTAGTGGGTTTCTGTTTAATAATCACCTCTAATGGAGTCCAAACATCTCCAGTTTTAGTTATTCTTCCTATCTTGACTCCGCTGAAGGAACGAGAATTATTTTTACCTTCTTTTAATTATTCATATTAATACTACTTTTTTCTTTAACAACCTTTGTTGTCTTGAGGGATTTAACACTGTCAGTCATTTTCTAACAGCGGCGATATCAAGCCCTGGATTTGTAATGTCACTAGAAATTCTAAATGTCTAATGGAATAATTGAAATGCTTCCGGTCTAGACCTACTTCGAGATGCAGTAAACTAAACTTTCTTTTTAGACCATAATAATTTTAACAATTTTCCACACAGCGTTTTAGATCGATGATCGACTTTGTAGTTGTTATACTTACGGCTAATTTAACTCGTTCTATTTAACTACTACTATTTCGCACAAACCTCTAAATACTTAGATTACTATATTTGTCTTTCACATATTTAAATAAGTTTGTTCTAACCAAAGATAAGTTCGTAGTCCTTCATTTTATTATTTATTTCTGATGCAAGGTTTTTTTATTATTAGGCCCGAGCCGGTGATGACCGGGAGGATCTATTGTTTTTGCTCGGATTATTTTTTTCTTTTTTCTTTTTGTATTTTTTTATTTTTTTTGCAAAAGGATCCTAAATTTGACTTTGTGTAATGTAATGTGACTTTGTTGTTGATATCTTATCGGGTATGGGTGTAGCAAGCCTGTAACGAGGTGGCCATTTTTGTGAAAATAAAACGTCTCTTAACTCTCAAACGCCTTCTCGGATCGAGTTGGACCCAAAAAGGCGTTTGTGCACATTCATGACCTGAACACAAAGATATGTAAATAAAAGGGTTTTGTAAGTTTTGTATTTCAAATTTTTCCAATGTAGAAATACAGAACTGGTACATCCATAGGACACCTCAGGCCAAACAGAAAAGTTTATTACAGCCATATCGTAAACTCAACAGGAAATCTACTATGTTGGGTGTATGCGTGACCACCTAAATTGCACCCCTTGTGTCTAAAGGCTTTTCATCTAAACAGCTCCAAATTTGGTGAGTATCATCTAGACACGTGTGCAAAAAAAAGTTATCAATTTGTTTTTTGTTACATTTGTGGCTGTGGTCGTAATGAGTCTGTAAAGAGGCAGCCATTTCTTTGGGAAATAAATGCCATTTCCCAATTACCAGGATCCTTCCTTTAGAGGAGGCCCCTACAGAGCCACGGCTAGAGTCTTAGAAAACTCCTCAGAATCCTTTGGAACTTGTAACCTTGTACTTTTAGACAAGTTATATTTACATTTTGCATTTTTAAACAGGGGGGTGCAGCGATTCCTGAGTCATCTCAAATCTCCCACCAGTACTTTGTTTTTCTGGCCTTAGCCCAAGCATAATCTATTATTTTCAAAGGTTCAGACAGCTCCCAGGAAAACCAGGGATTGTGGAGACCTTTAACTCTAAATTACAAGGTGGTGTAGCAGGCCCCAGCAGTAGCACAGGCCCGGTTATTTGACATTACCGTGAAGTTTACGCTTTAAAGCACGAAATGCACTCCTCCGAGTGCATGTCCCTGACCTCAAGGAGGCGAGGGCCTTTATCGCTGCTTGCGGCTTTAATTAGGCCCGAGCCGGTGATGACCGGGAGGGCCTATTGTTTTGCTCGGATTTTTTTTTAATCTTTCTTGTCGACCTATGATCCTAAATTTGACCCAGTGAACATGCACGAAAAGTCATTTTATTGGTCCCAGACTTCAAGCTCGGCGAAAAATTTATGTATTTGAAGTCGCGAAAAAAATACGAAAAATGACTCAGTGGCGACCCTACAAAATCAAAATACATTGGGCCTATGGAAAGTGAAAGTAACTTTTTCCAACGTAGAAAAATGAAACTTGGTATATCCATAGGACACCTCAGGGCAAACAGAAAAGTCTATGACAGCCACACCTAAACTAAACAGGAAGTCCGCCATGTGGGGTGAAACGCATGGCCACTAAAATCGCACTTGCGCAAGAAGATGCAAATCATTGTGTTTTAATTTAAATGGCCCCAAATTTGGTGAGTATCATCTAGACACGTGTGCCAACCAAATTTGTGACTTTGTTGTTGATATCTTATCGGTATGGGTGTAGCAAGCCTGTAACGAGGTGGCCATTTTTGTGAAAATAAAACGTCTCTTAACTCTCAAACGCCTTCTCGGATCGAGTTGGAACCAAAAAGGCGTTTGTGCACATTCATGACCTGAACACAAAGATATGTAAATAAAAGGGTTATCTTTAGAAATGGCTCTCCAGCGCCCCTACAAACTTATAATGGGACCCAAGAATTTAGTTTGTCATAGAAACATGAAATTTGGTACACACATCTCTTATGTCATGACGAGCATAAAAGCCAATGACAACCACCCCCTATCTATAAATGTGTTGCCATAGCGTTCCAAATATGTGGAAAAAGTCAATGGGAAGTGAAATTTTTAGTTTGTTGTAGGCAAATGAAACTTGGTACACATATCCAGTATGGGCTTATGAACAAAAAAGCCAATGGGGACCACACCCTATCACACATGGGAAGGCGGCCATTTTGAATTGAAAATTTGGTCCGACTTAGAATACACCTCTTTTAAAAACAACAAAAAATAGCTGCTTCATTCCACAGACACCAAACTTGGGCAAAATGAGCTAAACACATGTATGTAAAAGAGACAAGTGTTTTTCTAGACTTTTTTGCTCGAGTTATATTTTTTTTTATTATAATTCGGTATATATTTTTTCATTATAATTTTTGCAAAATGATTCTCAATTTGACCCAGTAAACCAACAACTAAAAGTCATTTTATTGGTCCCAGCCTTCAAGCCCGAAAAATTTATGTATTTGAAGTCCCAAAAAAAAAAAAAGAAAATGACTCAGTGGCGGCCCCTAGAAAAGTCAAAATACATTGGGCCTATGGAAAGTGAAAGTAACTTTTTTCCAACGTAGAAAAATGAAACTTAGTACATCCATAGGACACCTCAGGGCAAACTGAAAAGTCTATGACAGCCACACCCTAAACTTAACAGGAAGTCCGCCATGGGGGTGAAAGCATGGCCACTAAAATCGCACCTTGCGCAGAAAGATGCAAATCATTGTGTTTTAATTTAAATGGCCCCAAATTTGGTGAGTATCATCTAGACACGTGTGCCAACCAAATTTGTGACTTTATTGTTGATATCTTATCGGGTATGGGTGTGGCAAGCCTGTAATGAGGTGGCCATTTTTAAGGTGGTGTAACAGGCCCCAGCAGTAACACAGGCCCGGTTATTTGACATTACCGTGAAGTTTACGCTTTAAAGCACGAAATGCAATCCTCCGAGTGCATGTGTCCCCGCGGTCTCAAGGGAGGCGAGGGCCTTTATCGCCGCTTGCGGCTTTAATTATTATTATTATTAAACCTGCCATCGGCTCCACTTCTTCCTCAACTTTAGGGTTCCGTTCTGAACCTATTTTTTATTTTATCCTACTATTATTAAAAAAAAACTAGTAAAGGGTTAGTATTATTTCTCAACCTCAATTGATATTATTTCTTACAGCACTCTTATTTAATTATTCTTTGACTTTATCCTATTATTCTTTATAATTTCTATTTACTTCTTCTTTATATCTCTTTTTTAACAATATTGTTTATATAACTGATTTTTCATCACTTTTAAAACTCTAAATCTTATTAACACTTATTGGCTCCATTATACACACACTTGACTATAGTCCACACGCCGCAGCAGTTCAGCTTCTCTTTCCAGAGATTTCTCTGAACTCTTTAACGGGTCTTGTGTCGTTTTCTGGCTTATCGCAGCACCCAGTTGAATTTTAAGATAGAAAACCAGGGGTGCTCAATACGTCGATCGCGAGGTAGTTTTGGTAGATCGTATGACATAAAAAAAAAAAAAAAGCCAATCATCCATCCAATCTCTTGATTGACAAACAGAGCAGCCAGTCAGATGAAATCTGAATTTTACGCTTAGGTCACTGCGCATGCGCAAACAAGTGCAGCAAAACTAACACGCTCAAACTTTACCCTTAACTTTTAAACCTTGTTTTTTTTTTATGTAAGACAGTGACCACTAGGTGGTGCACTTAAGCTTTGTTTTCAGTAAGAGACTGCGATTGTGTTTTTGGGCCCTTTCATGTCGAAGGTCGGCCACCGTAACAGCAACGCAAAGAGGCTGCTCAGTACAACATGTTTTCCTCTTTGCTCCGTCCTTACTCCGTAAGGTATGCACTGCTATATAGCTTTGTTATCATTTGCCATCTACATGTTTATTGTATTGAGTGTTTTGCCTTGGATGTTGTGGTAGATATTGGTCCTGTTTTTGGCGACCAATATCTGTGAATTGTTTATTTGAATTGTACTTGAAGTTGCGCTAGCGTTGCTCGAGGTACGGTGTTGGTGCTGGTTATAATGTACTTTGACAAGCTAATATTTAATGCGTTTATTTGCACTGTTCAGGATGTCAAATAAGTTTTGGTTTAATATTTGTTACTGTGAATTTAAAGTTGCATGTTGGTAATTAATAAGTATAAAAATTGTGCTAGATTACTAATGTTTTCCTTTTCTCTTTGCTCCGTCCTTACTCCGTAAGGTCTCATGAGTCAAGCAACTGTAAAACACCAATCATCTGCATCTGGAAGATCAAAATAAATGCCACGTTCCACACTCAAAAAGAACCGCCTTGTCTGCTGTGCTCCTCCTCTCTCCACCACACCCTGCCACCCAATACAACACCAAAACACAACGCAGAGTCCATAAGCGAGGTGTGCTGAGACCACTGGGACCACATATAGACAGAGTCAGTCAAAGAGGGTTACATTTACTTAAACTTAAGAAAGGGTATAAAAATGAGTGAGGGAACTGGACCAAGGGAGAAGACAAAAACTTATCGCTTTCATACAGAATGGGAGGAGGACTTTTTTTTACGATGACGTTTTCAAAGTGCATTTGCCTCATCTGTCAGCAGCTACTGTCCGGACTATACATCCCTGGCTGATTCAATTCAGTGCAAGTCATTAGCGTAAACTCAGGTAATGACAAAAATTGTACATAGTCAGTGCTTTAAGTGGGCCCCCACCTCTGGCCCTGGGTACTCGGTACCCTTTACCCCCCCAGTCCGACGCCCCTGGTTACCTGATGTAACTACAGTTCTACGAGTGTGTGCGTAGCCCACCTACGGGCTTCGCTAGTGGTTACCTCTCTCTGGCGCGAGCCAGACTTCTGAGAAAGATCAAAGCATTCACCGCGCCAATCATGCCAGTGTACTGGCACAGCCTCAGGGGCTATATAAACCCCCCTCGCCCAACGCTCTCCCTTCTTCGAACCAGCTCAAAAGAGGGAAGCAGTCCAGCTGGGCCTGAGAGTATGTGGCAAGTATTGGGCTCAAAAGGAGTTCCAGACAGACCATTCAAAACTGTCTGAAGGTCCCAGGGAGGCACCACCTGCCTAGAGGGGGGCCTCACCCTGCGTGCACCCCAAAGAAATCGCTTAACCAAAGGGTGACTACGAGCTGAAAAGCGCCCAAAGCCCTCATGGCCCGTTGTGATGGCTACCGCAAACACCGCCAGAGTAGATGCTGCATGACCACTATCCAGAAGTCCCTGTAGAAATTCCAGGACTACATTGACTGAACAGCTACAGGGGTCCAACGTCCTGTCACCACACCAAGCGGCAAAAAGACGCCAACGGGTGCCTCATGCCCTGGCCGTGGAAGGTGCCCTAGCACACTGGATGGTGGACACCACTGCCGCCCCATTAGTCGTGTAGAGGGCCACCCCAGGACATCCTGTCTGCCCCTGCGTTGAGTGTCCCGGGCACATGCCGCGCCCATAGGGAGGCCAGGTGTGTGTCTGCCCACATTAGAATCTCTGCTGCCCTCCAATGAAGGAAGGGTGACCTGGTTCCTCCCTGCCTGTTCAGGTAGGCCACAACTGTTGTGTTGTCCGACCTGACCATTACGTGATCTCCTTTCAAGCTGGGGGCAAAGTGCAGAAGCACCCTCTGCACCGCCACAATCTCCAGTACATTTATATGGGATAGCGTTGGCTCACAGGCCCCACAGGTCACAGGTCCCAGGCTCGCCCACTGTCAGCCGGCCTAAGGTCCCGCCCCATCCAGTGAGTGAAGCGTCCGTGTACACCTCCACTTAGTGTGGGACGCATCCCATGCGCACTCCCAGTTGGAGACGGGTTGAGCCAGAATTCCAGGTCCTGCCGAGCCCCCGAGGACAGTGAGACCCGGGTCTGTCTGTCCTGCGTGGGATGTAATCGGAGCCGAGCAAACCAGCGTTGGAGCCGTCTCATATGAAGGAGCATGGTCTGTGCATCCAACTCCAGTCCCAGGTATGTCACCTATTGAGCTGGCAACAACGAACTCTTGGCCTGGTTCACGACGAACCCCAGCTTCAAGATGTGACGCAGTACTCTGTCCGTATGCTCCACGGCCTCCTGGCGAGAGGGAGCAAGGATGAGCCAATCGTCTATGTAAGTCAGGATCCTAAGACCCTGATGACGAAGCGGCTCCAGTGCTGCCTCCATGCATTTGGAAAAGATGCGTGGAGCGAGGGAGTAGCCGAACGGGTTGAACTGAAAACACCGCTCCCCGATGGCAAACCTGAGAAATTTCCTGTGCCTCGGCAGGATGGAGACATGAAAATAGGCATCCATCAGGTCGATTGAGGTCATCCAATGCCCCGGGCAGACTATCTCCAGGAGGTGCCTGATTGTTAACATGCGGAACCTTCTGGTGGTCACATACTCGTTCAGGATGCGCAGGTCCAGAATCGTAGAGCTGGCTTACCGCTCGGCCATGGGGTCGATGAAGGTAGCAGGCACATCCTCACCCCGTCTTCAATGGGTGGAACGCCGGTGATCTCATTCCAGGCCTCCACATTACAACAGCCCAGATAGCCCCGGGCGGGGCCTCTCGGCGAGAGCGGGCTCTGCCATTCTCGCTGGGCATAATGGGCGATGGGTGTCATCAGAGGGCAGAGAGTCGCCACACGTGGCCGAGAACGGGTCTGTGACGCTAGCCCCAGTGTGAAGTCCGCCGGAGCCGTCTCAAGTGGCTGGGGCTGGAGCGGGGTCTCCATTCGAACCGCAGCGGAAGCAAACTGCTGCGGCAGGTCATCTAGCGGGTACCGATGAGCTGGCTGGAGGTCAGGGCCGGAAAGAGTGCAGGTGGAGCCAGCGTCCTCGCCGCGTGTCTCCCTGTCCTCACCACTCACTGCCCAATCCAGCTGAGGTGGGGTAGCGGCTGGGGACACCGCAATGGCTTGCGGTGGCAGGTCGGGTTGAGACGGAGAAATTGGACCCATATGAAAGCAGCGCGGCACTCAGACTCCGCTCTGGGAAGGCCGAGGCAGGCGGAGCAGGTAGACCACTCCAGCTGATGACGCCATCCAAGGCAGGTGAAACAACAGTCGTGGCCATCCTCGGGCAGCAGCCAGGCGCAGCAGGAGCGGCAGGAGCGGCAGGAGCGGCAGGAGCGGCAGGAGCGGCGGTGCCCGACACCGGTAGGTGACAAATCTCGGGCACAATCCATTCTTCTAACTACGTATAATCTTCGCTCTTTTAAAGATCTCAGAAGTGCTGAGAGAGAAGAAGGGAGAGCGTTGGGCGAGGGGGTTTATATAGCCCCTGAGGCTGTGCCAGTACACTTGCATGATTGGTGCGGTGAATGCTTTGATCTTTCTCAGAAGTCTGGCTCGCGCCAGAGAGAGGTAACCACTAGCGAAGCCCGTAGGTGGGCGGAGCACACGCAAAGTAGAACGTGCTTTTAGCGTACTGGTACGCTCATTTGGACATCTGTTTTAATAGAGGTTTTAATCCTTTGTCTGCGCTGCCGCTTTCCAGAGCATCCTTCACAATGCACGCTTCCAAATTCGTCCCATCAAGAGCAGAGACTACATTACCCATACACCCCTGAGTTTTACAAGTGAAAAGCTCATGCGTCGCTTTTGCCGCTGTCAGTGTCAACAACTCAACGTGTCCGGAGAGGGGGGGTGAAACCCGCACACTCGGCTCGGTAAAAATACAAATACAGTGAACAACACTTAATATGCTCTCCTGGCTTCAGACTCTGAGCACTAAAAGAACACGGTCAGAATCAGATGACTCGCTGGCTGACACCCCAGCTACTGTTCTATGGTTATGTTATGTTAATTTATTTTATGTACGTTTTGTTAAAAAAAATTCAATACCCTTTTTACGGTGGCCGGAAAGTGCAAAACAACATTACAAAGTGTGAAACACTTTTACAAAGCACGAGACAAATTTACATTTTGGAAAACATTTTTACCAATCATAAAACACAATTACATGTGGAATACACTTTTAAAAAGGACGAAACAAATTTACATTTTAGAAAAAAATTTACAAGACGCAAAACACTTTCACAAGTCCCGAAACAAATTTACAATGACAGATTCTTCACGGAAAGGGAATGTACCACACACCGGAAGTGACGCGGTGAAAAGTGTTGTCGGTGAGCGCGGTAAATTCGTGTTGTGGTTGTACAGTAAATGGCTTAAAGTTTATGGTGACCGAGCATGGACTGCGACCGAGGGATGTTTTGTGGCAAACACATGAGCAGCTTAACGCGGTTTTGCTTTGCGTTTGGTCGGTGTTTGGAGTTCCTAAAGGACGCACCAGACGGAAACACCGGGGACCAGAGTTTCCGCTAGAAAAAAATGGTGCCGGTCAAAGTAATTTTTTCGTTACCATCAACTACCTCACATCTTAGCCATTTGAACTTGTCACTCCATTCCGACCGATATGCCCTACACTTCGGCTTTTTCTCCGGTGGTGGCGGACCGGAGGCGGAGCTGTCTGGCTCTGGACATCTGAGGCTTCAGGCGTTACTGATTCAGTATCCTCCTTCGCGTCTGGCCTCTGAAAAAAACTTTTAAGGCTAGTCTGCCTGGGCCTGGCCATATTTGAAACGTCTCTCAATAGTTCGTGGTTTAGGTCTATATTATAGCCGTTAGGCGTGCGCTTTATTTGAAATGCAACATGCGATGTTGTTTAAAAACTTTCAAACGGTCGATTCAGATTGTGTTGGGGGCGGGGCCGGGGTTATTAGGCAGTTTTAATCTGAATATTTGACCGGAGAGATTTAATTTTGTCGGACATTTAATTTTTTTCCCGGCCAATGACCGGTAATTACCGGACAACGGAACCCCTGCCGGGGACGTCTCGACAGCCGGTGTGACGGATCAACTGGTGAAGCCGGTTTTCTGGCGACATGCAGATGTTTTTTGTGGGCGTTCCTCTCTAGGACCCCACTTTTACAAACCAGGAAATATAACAGTTAGGTATTATTTTGTCTTAAATGACATTGATGTGATTCTTTTTACAGCGGACATGTCTATAATGATGTCTCTTTTAGTGTCGATGAGAAAGAACGAACGTAGACGGCTTTGATTCGAGAGCGGTTTGTGGATTATAACTCGATGTAAACAGCTCTGTCACCAGTTGATCCAGACGAGCTCCGTTTAACTTGTGTAACATGAGAAACAGCCTTTAAATCAAGAAATACTACAGAAGAAATACTACAGAAGAAATACTGTCGTGGACATGGTGCTCATGCTGTGCAACTTCTTTAAAAACTTGTGTAACCTGCAGTCATCGCAATAAATCAGTCCAATGAGAATAAAACAGTCGAGGCTACTCTTACTGTTATTATGTGAGCTCTTGTCTCTGGTCAGCGCTGGAGTCGTACTGGCAACTAAAGCTGTCTTTAAAAAGTTGTTTGTCTCATGTCTTTATGACTGACTCTGCTTTATGTTGTATGTTTGTCTCATGTACTGTGAGCTGAAGGAAACGTTCCACTTTGCTAAAGCTCTATTGTATTTTGTTCATTACACACACTATAATTAAGCCCAAACTCTTATAAATAGATGACCTTAGAGAATAAATAAATAGTATATAAATGTAGATTATGTCTCCCTCTGAAACAATAAAACATTCTTCTTCATAGTTTGTAAAACCCCATAATGATGAAATTTGAATGTTTGCTTCCATTACGTTTCTCCGCTTGACCTTTGACATTAGAGCCTTTGGTATTGTTCACTTATGAGGTCTGTGTTGGATGTAAGAACTTCCACAGGCCTTAGACATTATGAGTTTACATTTGTTCTTTACAATGAACCTCAAGAAAAATACATTTATCCATTAGTTCTCTTTCAAAAGGCAACTCCTCAACATTAAACTGGTTCTGACTGTTCACAGGACATTTATACATTTAATAGTGACACTTTAAAGGCTGGAAACAGAAATGACTATAAAACCAATATTTATGACAATGTCAATATGAACCATATAAAAAAAACATTGTTATAAAAACTTTTCAAAAGGTTTATTGAAGAAAGATTACAACAGAAAACCTACATTACATGTATTTATTTGGTTTAACAGTGTCGACTGCATAACACCAATAAAAATAATCCTAGATCAGTCTGTGTGTGTCCAACAGCAGAATATTAAGGTTCACGTGAATCGTTCTCAGGACGTCTTATAAAAGGGACACTTCCAAACCTTCAGGACACTGTCGGGACACTGTCGGGACACTGTCGAGACTCTGTCGGGACACTCTCTGGACACTGTCGGGACACTGTCAGGACACTGTCGGGACACTCTCTGGACACTGTCGGGACTCTGTCGGGACACTGTCGGGACACTCTCTGGACACTGTCGGGACTCTGTCGGGACTCTGTCGGGACTCTGTTGGGACACTGTCGGGACACTGTCCGGACACTGTCCGGACACTCTCTGGACACTGTCGGGACACTGTCGGGACTCTGTCGGGACTCTGTCGGGACTCTGTCGGGACTCTGTCGGGACACTCTCTGGACACTGTCGGGACACTGTCGGGACTCTGTCGGGACTCTGTCGGGACACTCTCTGGACACTGTCGGGACACTGTCGGGACTCTGTCTGACACTGTCGACTCTGTCTGGACACTGTCGGGACACTGTCGGGACACTGTCGGGACTCTGTCGGGACTCTGTAAGGACACTCTCTGGACACTGTCGGGACACTGTCTGGACTCTGTCGGGACACTGTCGGGACTCTGTAAGGACACTCTCTGGACACTGTCGGGACACTGTCGGGACACTGTCTGGACTCTGTCGGGACACTGTCGGGACTCTGTGGACACTCTCTGACACTGTCGGGACTCTGTCGACACTGTCGGGACACTGTCGGGACACTGTCGGACTCTGTAAGGACACTCTCTGACACTGTCGGGACTCTGTCGACACTGTCGGGACTCTGTCGACACTGTCGGGACTCTGCCGACACTTCTGGACACTGTCGGACTCTGTCGACACTGTCGACTCTGTCGGGATACTGTCGGGACTCTGTCGACTCTGTCTGGACACTGTCGGACTCTGTCTGACACTGTCGGGACTCTGTCGGGACTCTGTCGACACTGTCGACACTGTCGACACTGTCGACTCTGTAAGGACACTCTCTGGACACTGTCGGGACTCTGTCGACACTGTCGACACTGTCGACACTGTCGGGACTCTGTAAGGACACTCTCTGACACTGTCGACTCTGTCGACACTGTCGGACTCTGTCGACACTGTCGGACACTGTCGACACTCTCTGACACCGTCGGACACTGTCGGGACTCTGTCGGACACTGTCGACACTGTCGGACACCGTCGACACTGTCGACACTCTCTGGACACTGTCGACACTGTCGACACTGTCGGACACTGTCGGACTCAGTCGGACTCAGTCGACTCTGTCGACACTGTCGACACTGTCGACACTGTCGGACACTGTCGGGACTCTGTCGACTCTGTCGACACTGTCGACACTGTCGGACTCTGTCGACACTGTCGACACTGTCGGGACACTGTCGGGACTCTGTCGGACTCTGTAAGGACACTCTCTGACACCGTCGACACTGTCGGGACTCTGTCGACACTGTCGACACTGTCGACACTGTCGACACCGTCGGACTATGTAAGGACACTCTCTGGACACTGTCGGACTCTGTCGACTCTGTCGGGACTCTGTCGACACTGTCGGGACTCTGTCTGACACTCTCTGACACCGTCGGGACTCTGTCTGACACTCTCTGACACTGTCGGGACTCTGTCTGGACACTCTCTGACACCGTCAGGACACTGTCAGGACACTCGCTGACACTGTCAGGACACTGTCGACACCGTCGGACACTCTCTGACACTGTCTGACACTGTCGACACTGTCTGACACTGTCGACACTGTCGACATTTCTCTGACACTGTCAGACACTCTCAGGACACTCTCTGACACCGTCAGGACACTGTCAGGACACTGTTAGGACACTCTCGGGACACTGTCGGGACACTCTCTGGACACTGTCAGTAGTCTGTCAGGAATCTGTCAGGACACTGTCAGGACTCTGTCAGGACACTGTCAGGACTCTGTCAGGACTCTGTCAGGACTCTGTCAGTAGTCTGTCAGGACTCTGTCAGGACACTGTCAGGACTCTGTCAGGACTCTGTCAGGACACTGTCAGTAGTCTGTCAGGAATCTGTCAGGACACTGTCAGGACTCTGTCAGGACTCTGTCAGGACACTGTCAGTAGTCTGTCAGGAATCTGTCAGACACTGTCAGGACTCTGTCAGGACTCTGTCAGGACACTGTCAGGACTCTGTCAGGACACTGTCAGGACACTGTCAGGACACTGTGTTATAATATTTTTTTATTATCTCCACAGAAGGAGGGATCCACTTCAGGACTCTGTCAGGACACTCTCAGGACACTGTCAGGACTCTGTCAGGACACTCTCAGGACACTGTCAGGACTCTGTCAGGACACTGACACTGTAGAAGGGGAGTGTCTATGAATTTAATTGATTGTGGTGTGACCTGTTTCATGTACACATGACATGTTAATGATGTTTTACCATCTGTTAACGATTTTATCATCTCTGTTTCAGTTGCTGAGGTTCCATGTGGTGGTAGTGGTGACCCCTGGTGGTGCTCCAGTTGTATATTTTTCTTTGGTTTGCCCATTTTTGTGTGTGTCGTGTGTTTTGGGTGCCCACATTCTCACTGGATGTAGCCTCCTATTCTTTACACTCCCTCACTGGAAGCCTCAGCCCTTTGAATTCATGTAGCTCTTTAAAGATTATTTTGGTCCTTAGAATTGGTACTATATTATTGTAATAAATATTAACGTAAATAAAGAAATCTTGTCTCCTTTATCAGTGAGTGAACCACTGTGTCCTTGTTCCATAATATTCTCTGCCTAAATATATCTGCTCAGTTCGATACACCACATTCTGTTTCGTTTGATCTGGTTTCAAGCTATTAATTTTTAATTAATTTTTTGACTCTGTGCTTTTGGACTCAAGAGCTCAGAGTCCTGTTGGCGTCAGGTTCATACACCAGAGCAACATTCATACACCAAAGCCACATTCTAACACATTCATACACCAGAGCAACATTCTAACACATTCATTCACCAGAAAAACATTCACACATTCATACACCAGAATGACAATCTAACACATTCATACACCAGAGCGACATTCTAACACATTCATACACCAGAGCAACATTCACACATTCAAACACCAGAGCGACATTCTAACACATTCATACACCAGAGCGACATTCTCACACATTCATTCACCAGAGAAACATTCTCACACATTCATACACCAGAGCGACATTCACACATTCATACACCAGAGCAACATTCTCACACATTCATTCACCAGAGAAACATTCTCACACATTCATACACCAGAGCGACATTCTAACACATTCATACACCAGAGCAACATTCACACATTCAAACACCAGAGCGACATTCTAACACATTCATACACCAGAGCGACATTCACACATTCATACACCAGAGCAACATTCTCACACATTCATTCACCAGAGAAACATTCTCACACATTCATACACCAGAGCGACATTCTAACACATTCATACACCAGAGCGACATTCTCACACATTCATACACCAGAGCAACATTCTCACACATTCATACACCAGAGCGACATTCACACATTCATACACCAGAGCAACATTCTCACACATTCATACACCAGAGAAACATTCTCACACATTCATACACCAGAGAAACATTCACACACATTCATACACCAGAGCGACATTCTAACACATTCATACACCAGAGCGACATTCTTACACATTCATACACCAGATAAACATTCACACACATTCATTTAACACATTCATTCACCAGAGAAACATTCTCACACATTCATACACCAGAAACATTCACACATTCATACACCAGAGCGACATTTTAACACATTCATACACCAGAGCGACATTTCTCACATTCATTACACCAGAGAAACATTCTCACACATTCATACACCAGAGCGACATTCTAACACATTCATACACCCATTCTCACATTCAACCAGAGCGACATTCTAACACATTCATACACCAGAGCGACATTCTCACACATTCATACACCAGAGCAACATTCTCACACATTCATACACCAGAGTAACATTCTCACACATTCATACACCAGAGCGACATTCTAACACATTCATACACCAGAGCGACATTCTCACACATTCATTCACCAGAGAAACATTCTCACACATTCATACACCAGAGCGACATTCTAACACATTCATACACCAGAGCGACATTCTTACACATTCATACACCAGAGAGACATTCACACACATTCATACACCAGAGCGACATTTTAACACATTCATACACCAGAGAAACATTCTCACACATTCATACACCAGAGCGACATTCTCACACATTCATTCACCAGAGAAACATTCTCACACATTCATACACCAGAGCGACATTCTAACACATTCATACACCAGAGCAACATTCACACATTCATACACCAGAGCAACATTCACACATTCATACACCAGAGCGACATTCTAACACATTCATACACCAGAGCGATATTCTCACACATTCATTCACCAGAGAAACATTCTCACATTCATACACCAGAGCGACATTTTAACATTCAGATTCATACACCAGAAACATTCACACATTCATACACCAGAGCGACATTTAACAGATTCATACACCAGAGAAACATTCACACACATTCATACACCAGACAATCTAACACATTCATACACCAGAGCAACATTCACACATTCATACACCAGAGCAACATTCACACATTCATACACCAGAGCGACATTCTCACACATTCATTCACCAGAGAAACATTCTCACACATTCATACACCAGAGCGACATTTTAACACATTCATACACCAGAGAAACATTCACACACATTCATACACCAGAACATTCTTAACATTCAGAGCGACATTCTAACACATTCATTCACCAGAGAAACATTAACACATTCATACACCAGAGAAACATTCACACACATTCATACACCAGAGCGACATTCTAACACATTCATACACCAGAGCGACATTCTAACACATTCATACACCAGAGCGACATTCTAACACATTCATACACCAGAGCGACATTCACATTCATACACCAGACATAACACATTCATTCACCAGAGCAACATTCACACATTCATACACCTGATCGACATTTTAACACATTCATTCACCAGAGAAACATTCACACATTCATACACCAGAGCGACATTCTAACACATTTATACCCCAGAGCGACATTCTAACACATTCATTCACCAGAGCAACATTCACACATTCATACACCAGAGCAACATTCTAACACATTCATTCACCAGAGCAACATTCACACATTCATACACTCTAACCCAGAACACTCTAACCCAGAACACTCTAACCCGGAACACTCTAACCCGGAACACTCTAACCCGGAACACTCTAACCCAGAACACTCTAACCCAGAACACTCTAACCCGGAACACTCTAACCCAGAACACTCTAACCCAGAACACTCTAACCCGGAACACTCTAACCCGGAACACTCTAACCCGGAACACTCTAACCCGGAACACTCTAACCCAGAACACTCTAACCCGGAACACATTGGCCTCTAGAAAAGACCCATTGTCTCTCATTTTATCCTTTTGACTCGGTGAAATTTCATTTCATGAGAGTCCTTTTAAATAATCTATCTTTAATTTGTTGATGTGATCAGATAATTAGCTTTGATGAACAGGAAATACTATGTGTAATGTGATTTATAAAATAATAATCTTTTTTTTTATAAATCTTTCTGTACCCTTTTCTCAAAACTATATTATAGCTTTTATCATGTTTCAGAGATGCACCAGGACAGGTAATAAGGCTTTCAGTGTTGTTGTTACAGATATTTTAATTTTTTTATAGATAGTTATATCTGATGCTGAGGATCTGGATCCACCTGAAGAAATTCCAGAAAAAACGTCTTGCTACAGGTAAATAAAATACAAAAATCATAATGACTGGCATAATTTAACTTCATTTAACTGATTTCACGGGGAAGACATTTTTGTTTGTTGATGTTGAGTGCAACATATTCTGAAACCTGTGACATGCTGGTCAAATTTACTGATGATACTGGTGTTCTGGAAGACACTGGTGGTCCAAGACGAGAGTTTTTAACTCTACTAAAGAAACATCTAAAAGACCGGACCAGACATCGATTCTTGGTCTACAAAGCAAAGGGTGCATATTTGTTAGATGTGTATTATAGGCTACTAATGGTTTGTTAATAATCATTGACCAATATATATATCACATGACAAATGCTTGTATATTACAGTATATAATGCATTGTTTGTTTTAATTCACAGGTGTTAGGGAGGATGAATACTACCTGGCAGGAAAGATGATGTGTCAGTTGTGCGTGGAGGTCCAGGACCCCGTTTCCTGTCGAAACATCTTGTACAGTATCTTACAGGCCAGCCTTCCTTTAAAGCACCAGTTAATTCAATAATAATCAATAAACTGATGAAGAAATAGGGAAAGCCTTTGAAGAGGTGAGAATAGCATAAGGCTACGGTTTGGTAGGACAGAGTTTGAGACAGTGTTCACTTCCTACAGTCAGTAAAGAATTTGTTTAAATCATTTATTCATTTTTGATGGTGTAAGCTTAGACTATGCTGTGTATGTATCTGATTAAAAAAGAGATAGTGCCAACAGTTACTGTCTGAGGTGTTTATGCCCCTTTTTCAGATTGAGAATGCTGCTTCATTAGATGCTCTGCACGAATGTCTGATGAGACACAGTTCAATGTCACAGACAGTCTGAGACATGTGGCTACTGTCGAAGAAAAGAGAGAAATTGTTTCTGACTACCTCCAGTTTATTATTGACTCACCTGTAATTGACAGGTGAGATGATATTTGTCTTTTTTATGTATTTATATAAGACGTTTTAGTTTGAAATACCTCAGTGTCCCCATCTTTGGTTTATGAAAACATGTATATCTGTTACCAATGTGTCACTGTGACAGAATTTGTAACTTACACAATACATCATAATAACAAGGCAAAAACAGAAATTAGAGCTCAGGTTTTTCCTCCAGATTAAGTCCTCCAGAGAGTTCATGAGGAAAATCAGTCCAGTTACCTTTAAGTGATCCATCCAGCTCTACTGCACACCTGGAAGCAGAGTGAAGGTTTAAGGCTCACTTGATCCATCAAACTCTGGAGGACTTGTTGCTGTTTTGAAAAAGACTTTGTAAGTGTCATTCCAGTCTTCTGCTTCTGTGTGTAACACTTAGTTTATAACAATTCATTTTAACGTACAATGTGAAAATAGGGTTCTTTTAAATCATTTTCCTAACACCTAAAAACCTGACCTCAGTCCTTCGGGAGAAATCGAAGACTTAAAGAAAGTCAAACCCTGGGCTACTGGGCAGATGATCTCCTTGATTGTGAAGGTTTGTTAGTTTTTGTTTTTTTATAAGTAGTTAAGAAAAAACAATCAAAGCAGCAGTTATTGGTGGTTCAAGCATTGCCAGCCCTTAAGCATCAAAAGACAAAGTTTTATTTAGCAATAAAGTAACCACCTAAATTACAGAAGGAAAAGTACAGGCCCTTTACCGTAGGCTTTTTGAAAGTTATAGTGCCACCTATGGTCCGATGGAATTTTGCATCCTTCTTTAGAATCTTATGCCTTTTATGCACTACTTTTGGTGAAGTTTGAGTTTTCATTTAGGATTTTGAGTGTTTTGCCATTTCTAAATGACCCTGTTATGTCTTCCCAAATGGTAAAGTTAAACTTCTTTTTTTTATAATGATTGATCGATAGAGTCCAGAGAATTGTACTGCACTGGTTTGGTTGCGATTGAGCTAAAAGTCAAGGACTAGTTTGTGCAAGTAAGTTTTTAAGATGATAGCAAATTTTTGATGGACAATTTGATTGACAGCAGTAGTTCTTGAGGCAAAGTTGTTCAGGATGAGGATATCTATTAAATCATCGTGTGATAACAGAGCTGTAAAACTTATAAAAATCAGTACACCTCATTAGTTTGTTCTTTGCAGAAGGCCAGGCTGCTGTGTCTGTGGAAGATGTTCTGATGTTTGCACCAGGGCTGTCGTCACTTCCCCATCTGACCTGGAACCACTGCCACAAATAGAGTTCCTGGATAACTCTGCTTTCCCAAAAGTAAATACATGTTCAAACTTCTTGAAATGACCACTCCTAGACTCATACACTTTGTTTAAGTCACAAATGGACTTTGGATTTGTCTGTTTTTAAGTTTAATAGATGAGCCCTAGAGTTAAGACTCTGTAAACGTTGTTGTTAAAGGTTCACTTTAAAAAGTGCAGTTGCCACAATTGTTTTTATAATGTAAGAGTATGTGAGCATGTTTTTTTCTCACCTTTGTGAATCACAGTTTAGGATAAAGAAACAAGTAGTTCAAGAAGTTTTGTTTTCTATACTACAAAGATTTAATAAATATGTATTATTTTTGATTAATTGACATCACACTTAAAAACAGCTGTGGGTGACAGATTTATAAACATTGTGTTCAGACAGACAGCAGTATTCCACAACTACAAAAAAAACTCCCTTTTTGATTATTTCATAACTGAGCCATTTCTTTAGTTTCATGTTTAGTTCTGACTCCCAGGACTCTTCTGTAACTGATTGTGTTCCATGTGTTCCGGGTAAAGTCCAAGTACTCCTGCACAAGGACTCATGGACAGGCTAGCCTCAGGAAGGGCATCCAGTTCAGCCTGTTCGATTTGAAATCCGCAGTCTCTGGAGCCAAACCTATGTTAAATAAAAACATAAGCATTTATTTTCATTCAGACTAAAACATTTACATTTATTCATTTATCTGACGCTTTTATCCAAAGCGACTTACATTGTTCTAATGTAATCACCAGTGTTACAGCCACTGGAGGCGAGGTGGGTTAAGTGTCTTGCCCAAGGACACAACGACAGTATGAACTGTGGGCAGAGTAGGAATCAAACCGCCTACCTTCTGGTTGAAGGATGACCGCTCTACCACTGAGCCACTGCTGCTCCTGTTACTATAATACTATATATACTCTAATACTTTTACTGTGGTAAGTAGTAAAGTTCTTTGGGACATGCTGCTGTTCTAAAAGGGTCACACACTCATTCAAGTCCTTCTGAATAACATCACCAAAGCACTATCTCAATAGGCACTGATGTTCATGACTCCCGTTGAAATATCCGACTTCTCTAACGTCTGCAAATAACTCACTCCAGAACTGAGACCTATTGAAATTTATACAAATTGTAGTTATACTTGTACCATAAACACATATGTTTGAATAATACAATCAAAGATTGGTCGTAATAAAATGTATAGTCTGCATCTTTTGGTCATTCAATTTTCTTTTCAGGAACAACTTCTTTTCCTGGAGGGCTGTATTTGTTTAAAATTTTGTATTGATCTTTATTGTGCTCGTTTTTTGTTTTTTATTACTCGTTCGATTGACCAAAAGATGCAATGACCCTTTATGAAGAACACTCACCTTCCCTTTCTAAATATAGACCACCAGGTTATTTACAGATGAGCCGTACATATGGCTGGACGAGCCAGAGTAGTAGTCACTGTGATGGGGCCGTTCTCAGTGCCATCATCAGCCCTCAGTCTCATGGTTCTCAGTGTCATCATCAGTCCTCAGTCTCATGGTTCTCAGTGCCATCATCAGCCCTCAGTCTCATGGTTCTCAGTGTCATCATCAGCCCTCAGTCTCATGGTTCTCAGTGCCATCATCAGCCCTCAGTCTCATGGTTCTCAGTGTCATCATCAGTCCTCAGTCTCATGGTTCTCAGTGCCATCATCAGTCCCTCAGTCTCATGGTTCTCAGTGTCATCCAGTCCTCAGTCTCATGGTTCTCAGTGTCATCATCAGTCCTCAGTCTCATGGTTCTCAGTGTCATCATCAGTCCTCAGTCTCATGGTTCTCAGTGTCATCATCAGTCCTCAGTCTCATGGTTCTCAGTGTCATCATCAGTCCTCAGTCTCATGGTTCTCAGTGCCATCATCAGTCCTCAGTCTCATGGTTCTCAGTGTCATCATCAGTCCTCAGTCTCATGGTTCTCAGTGCCATCATCAGTCCTCAGTCTCATGGTTCTCAGTGCCATCATCAGCCCTCAGTCTCATGGTTCTCAGTGCCATCATCAGTCCTCAGTCTCATGGTTCTCAGTGCCATCATCAGCCCTCAGTCTCATGAGGACGACACCGAGGTTTCGAACACATGACATAAAAAATGAGCAATCACTGTTGGGTTATTGTTTGTTGGTCCACATTCAAGCCACAGTACTTTACGTGAAAATCCATCTATGCATCCCGATATGGCCAAACTGAATTGCTTAAGTTTATTATAACCATCTGCATGCCACAGTTAGGTCCCATTGAGTGGTAAATTCTTCTTGTAAACCTTCTCCGTGTTCTGCTCTCACACCCTCGAGGATTAAGCTCCCGGAGCAAATTCATCACATCATCCCTCTTCACTCGAAAATTGTACTTTTGTTTAAGTACCTGCCACATCGTGCGGTAGCCAAATAGTTGTCCGGGTCCACGAAGTTCAAATCTGATGGCGTTACTCACGGAGTTTGGAGAGGAATAAGACTTTCTGCGGTACAACCCGGCTTCGTTCAGTTTACTTTTAAGATTCCTCAAGCTGATGTTTACACCGTGTAGACTTGACATCATGTCCACGATTACAGCGTACGAGTGGCCCTCGTTAGAATATTGAACACATTGATGCAGTATGTCTGGTGTTTCCGTCTGGTGCGCGTCCTTTAGGAACTCCAAACACCGACCACATGCAAAGCAAAACGGCGTTAAGCTGCTCATGTGTTTGCCACAAAACGGTCGCAGTCCATGCTCGGTCACCATAAACTTTAAGCCATTTACTGTACAACCACAACACGAATTTACCGCGCTCACTAACAACACCTTTCACCGCGTCACTTCCGGTGTGTGGTACATTCCCTTTCCGTGAAGAATCTGTCATTGTAATTTTGTTTCGGGACTTAAAAGTGTTTTGCGTCTTGTTAATTTGTTTTTTAAAATGTAAATTTGTTTCGTCCTTTTTAAAAGTGTATTCCACATGTAATTGTGTTTTATGATTGGTAAAAATATTTTCCAAAATGTAAATTTGTTTCGTCCTTTTTAAAAGTGTTTTCCACATGTAATTGTGTTTTATGGTTGGTAAAAATGTTTTCCAAAATGTAAATTTGTCTCGTGCTTTGTTAAAGTGTTTCACACTTTGTAATGTTGTTTTGCACTTTCCGGCCACCGTGCCTTTTGCACATTTTATTTATGTTTAGTAGCTCTTTTTAGCTCAAACAAACTAATAAAAGGATTTTTTTTAAGGGCGTCTGTTGACTGCTGTATATAAAACCCCTTCAATATAGTTGTTACCTCAGGGGATGAGGGGAGTCATCAAAAATAATATAGGCTATAATAGAGTACCGGCACCTCTTTTGGTCCAATTAAAGCACTGTACATAGTTAATTATGTTGTGTTGTGCAGTATTATGGTTTGCAAGGTATCTGCCAAACACAGATACCTTGTTGCTGGTTTCTGGCCGGGCTGGTGGTAACACTAACAGCTGATCTTAACCTGCGAGGCCTGAGGCGGACGGAGCTGGAGTGTTGAACTTTAATTAGAACTAGTGCTGAACTACTTACTTTATGCACTTTGGGTTAATGTTTGCACTAAAAAGCCATTGTGGGATTTCTATTTGACATTATAAATAAAAAACAATGAACATAGGTAAAAAAAAAAGGGGGCTTTGCTCATTATTTCAAATGTCTAAGAAAAATTCAAACTATTTGTTTTAATTTATTTATTAGAAATAGCTCTTTCAAATAATCTGTGACTCATTAAGAACTATATCTTTTGAGAAGGACGTTATAGTTATTGTTTGTGTGGCTTGCTCTGTTAATGTGTTGATAAAGCAAAGCACCACATCTGTGAACTCGCTGACGAGAGCTGCCTGTAGCGCGATCTCTGAATGGGATGACCAACGTTTAACTTCCCGCCTCATCGGGGGTTCTTCAATGAGCCTTTGTTTGTATTCAGGTGTGAGGAAAATGGCGGCATGGTCCGATTTGCCAAAAGCAGTTAGTGAACGAGCTTTATAGGCGTTCTTAAACAGAGAGTAGCAATGATCCAGTGTGTTTGTTCCTCGTGTAGGACGGAAGACGTGCTGGTGAATGTTTGGCAAGACTTTCTTTAGGTTTGCTTTGTTAAAATCACCCGCGACGATGAAAGCATCAGGGTCTTTGTTTATGAAGCCACTGGTAACATCATGGGGGGCAGATAAAGCTAGCCCCGTGTCTGACTGTGGGAATGTAAACGGCAGTGGCGATGGCCGAGGAAAACTTCCTCGGCAGATAGAATGGGCGGCAAATGATTGTTAAATGTTCCAGATGAGGCGAGCAGGATCGCGAAAGAATGGAGATGTTCCTAGGATCGCACCATTTCTTGTTGATCATGAGACACACTCCACCACCTTTGGATTTAGCGGCCTCGGCCGTTCTGTCCATCCGAAAAACAGAAGTTCTCAGACGGCGTCGCAGCTGAGTCTGGGACCACGGGTGTGAGCCATGTTTCGGACAAATAATAGATGTTACAGTCTCTCATGTCCCGTTGAAAACTTATCCTGGCTCTAAGATCGTCCATCTTATTCTTCAACTGAGTCTAAAGTGGTGATCTGCAGTGGGGCCCCTCAGGACATTGAGACAGTGGACAGTTTCAAGTACCTGGGTGTTCACCTAAACTGGACTGGGCCCACACCAGCACCCTTTACAAGAAGGGCCAGAGTCGCCTCTACCGTCAGAGGAGACTGGGGTCCTTCGGAGGAGACTGGGGTCCTTCAGAGGAGACTGTGGTTCTTCGGAGTGTGCAGGCCTCTGTTAAGAACATTTTATGACTCTGTGGTAGCCTCCGCTATCAACTACGCTGTGGTCTGTTGGGTGGTAGGCAGCACAGACCAGGACAGGAAGAGACTGGTCAGGAGGGCCAGCTCTGTCCTGGGCTGCCTGCTGGACCCGATCGTTGAGGTTTGTGAGAGGAGTATGTTGGCCAAGCTGACATGCATCAGAGACAACAGCTCTCAGCCCCTGCATCAGACTGGGGAGGCTCTAAGCAGCTCTCAGCAGCAGGAAGGAGCACTACCTTCCTCCTGCTGCAGAGAGACTTTATAATTGTAACAATAAGCCAATATACTGTGCAATGTGCAAAAGGATAGAGTGGGAGATTGACAGATGTATCGGTCTGTCATGGTAAAGAAGGAGCTGAGCTGCAAGAGCTCTCGATTTATCGACACATCGAGAAGAGCCAGCTGAGGCTCGGACATCTGTTCTGGATGTCCCCTGGACGCCCCCCCTCTCTTGGCTGGCCTGGGAATGCCTCGGTATCCCCCCAGAAGAGCTGGAGGAAGTGTCTGGGGAAGAGTGGAGACTGGACGTTCCCGTTTAGACTGCTGCCCGTGACCCAGCCCCGGATAGACGAAAGACGATGGATGGCTGAAAAGTTTAATTTGATTTAAAAGTATTATTTTATTGAGTTTGCTTAATGTTAGTGAATTATTGTGATGTTTTGGTGTTTAATGTATACGTTCTTGTAGGTTATCAA
Source organism: Perccottus glenii (assembly GCA_024416835.2). Lineage (NCBI taxonomy): Eukaryota > Metazoa > Chordata > Actinopteri > Gobiiformes > Odontobutidae > Perccottus > Perccottus glenii. The sequence continues at coordinate 29,348,372 of CM044557.2, forward strand.
CCTACCCTGCCTTCTTGGTCTACTTAGTCAACTCGAGTCTAAACTGCTCATGCCTACATGAACTGAAACTTAAACAATAAAAGAAAAACAAAACAAAATGGAAACTGAGCGAGTGGTCCCAGCGTGGAGTTGAGAGGAGTCACACTAAAAACAGAGTTTTGGATGATCCAAGGCCAGAGAGAGAACACTCAACACACAGGAGACTGTCCATGCTTTGGTAGGACTGGGATATACCGCCTCATGAAGGGGCCGGTGTTTAGAGACCAGACTGTGACGGCCATAAGTGAAGTGCCTTTGAATTATTATTATTCATTATTGAATGGACAAAAAGGTTTAAGTAAAAGCATCTGGACTCAGTTTTCAAAGTGAAGACGTTCGTCTCCAATTCCAAGAGACTTTATCAATTCTGAGTTCAACTGTAAGAGCTGAGCTTTATCTTGTTAACAAACATAGCACCTGAATGGAGCAGTGTCACTAACGACTCTGCACCTGAATGGAGCAGTGTCACTAACGACTCTGCACCTGAATGGAGCAGTGTCACTTACGACTCTGCACCTGAATGGAGCAGTGTCACTAACGACTCTGCACCTGAATGGAGCAGTGTCACTAACGACTCTGCACCTGAATGGAGCAGTGTCACTTACGACTCTGCACCTGAATGGAACAGTGTCACTAACGACTCTCCTGAGCCTTAACGACTCTCACATCAGGAGTCACTCTGTCCTTTCAGAGCCAACGACTCTGAGACCAGAACAGTCTGGTCCAATCAGAGTTAGTTTCAGGTTAAGCCCCTCCCTCCAGAGATAAAGCTCTCTTACAGTTGATCTCAGAATTGATAAAGTCTCTTAGAATCAGAGACGAACGTCTTCACTTTGAAAACTGAGTCCAGATGCTTTTTCTTCAACATGACCTGGATGAGTGAGAACCTTCACAGACATTATTGAATGCATGTATGTTTTCAGATTAGACAGTTCCATTTTCATATCCTGTGGTTATTTTTGAGGAAACTTTAAAATAAGAGGTCCTGGCTTTATAAACAGAATAAACTGAACACAGTAAATGCTTTAATTAATCCTATTCTGTTACAGACTGTTTGTCTTTGTAAATAATAAATAACCCTAAACAGTTTTTTTATGTAATACTCAATAGAAACAAGCTGTGCATGAAGTTTAATATTTATATCTTATAACTTATGTTTTAGGGTAATCTCATTCTTATTGAAGCCTTAAAACTATCAGTTCTTCTGGTAATACTGTAAATGATCCACAGAGACACATTCTAACACCGTCTCGACGTTACCACAACACGTATTCGAACAAAACCTCGACGTATCTACTGAGCCTCGTCTTCCCTCACACTTTTCACTTCGCCGCAGACCAGGACTAACCCAAGCCTAAACAAAAAAGTCAGATTTTAATAATTTATTAAATTACAATATTTTCAAAGCAATCGTCTTGGAGCAGCTTCATTTGTTTTAGAGCAAAGTCTTTAAATCAAGTATAAAATCCTCAGAGTCCAGGACCAGACCAGAGCCATTAGTCCGATCAGAGATTTAAAAAAAGTCTATGTTCCCAAAATACAGCAGCGTCCACCATTTTGTTTTACAAATACTTTAACAGCAGCCATCTTGTCTGGATCTGACAAGGTTTTAGATTTGAGCAGGATGTAGTTGCATCAAACAGTCAGCTGCTGGGGGGGGTCAGGAGGGGGGCAGTGGCACACAGCCCACTCCAACACCGCCCTGGTGGCAGCTCATGGGGGCAGTGAAGCTCCACTGCTGCATCAGGGGGCAGTACGTCTCGGTGGAATTCAGGTTGGACTGTCCATCGTACCCCCCCACAGCGTAGAGACGCCTCCCACAGGCCACCAGGGAGACCTGCAAAAGAGTGACAGGGTCTTGAATGGGTTTAGGAGGGATCTGACCTGGTCTCTGTTGGATCTGACCTGGTTCCAGCTGGATCTGACCTGGTCTCTGTTGGATCTGACCTGGTTCCAGCTGGATCTGACCTGGTCTCTGTTGGATCTGACCTGGTTCCAGCTGGATCTGACCTGGTCTCTGTTGGATCTGACCTGGTTCCAGCTGGATCTGACCTAGTCTCTGCTGGATCTGACCTGGTCTCTGTTGGATCTGACCTGGTTCCAGCTGGATCTGACCTAGTCTCTGCTGGATCTGACCTGGTTCCAGCTGGATCTGACCTAGTCTCTGTTGGATCTGACCTGGTTCCAGCTGGATCTGACCTGGTCTCTGTTGGATCTGACCTGGTTCCAGCTGGATCTGACCTGGTCTCTGTTGGATCTGACCTGGTCTCTGTTGGATCTGACCTGGTTCCAGCTGGATCTGACCTGGTCTCTGTTGGATCTGACCTGGTTCCAGCTGGATCTGACCTAGTCTCTGCTGGATCTGACCTGGTCTCAGCTGGATCTGACCTGGTTCCAGCTGGATCTGACCTAGTCTCTGCTGGATCTGACCTGGTCTCTGTTGGATCTGACCTGGTTCCAGCTGGATCTGACCTGGTCTCTGCTGGATCTGACCTGGTTCCAGCTGGATCTGACCTGGTCTCTGTTGGATCTGACCTGGTCTCTGTTGGATCTGACCTGGTTCCAGCTGGATCTGACCTGGTTCCAGCTGGATCTGACCTGGTTCCAGCTGGATCTGACCTGGTCTCTGTTGGATCTGACCTGGTTCCAGCTGGATCTGACCTGGTCTCTGTTGTTCTCACCCGGCTGCGGCGTGTGTTCATGGCCACCAGGAGGCTCCACTGCGCGGTGTCGGACCTAAAGACCTCTGCACTGCTGAGGAAGGCGGAGCCGTCGTATCCCCCGGCGACGAACATGTGACCGCCCAGCGTCACGGCGCCATGACGACAGCGTTTGTTTAGCATCGATGGAAAGCTCTGCCACCGGCCGCTGTGTTGGTTATAACACTCCACCTGAGGCAGAGAAAAAACTGCTTAAAACGGGTCTGGACCTGAGTAAAGACCAATCTGGACTGGATCTGGACGACTACTGGGTGAAACTGAACACAAAAAAAATAAGCTGGTTACCTTTTCGTGTCAATGTTATGTGGCATACATTAAAAATGATACTATGATCAGTATCAGCCTGAACCAGGTCTAAACCAGGACTAAACTCGGTCAAGCCCAGTCTCTCACCGTGTTGAAGATCTGTAAACCGTCATGGCCGCCCGAGACCACGATGCGTCCATCGAACACAGCGACTCCGGCCGCACTGCGGCTGACGCTCATCTCAGTGACAAAGCTCCACCTGTAAAAAAACAGGTTTTACTTGGATTTGAACAGGTTTTAGTTGGATTTGAACAGATTTACGCCGGTCCTCACTTACCTGTCGGTCTCAGGGGAGTAACACTCGACTGAGTTCAGGGAGGACTTTCCATCGTAGCCTCCACAAACATAGATCTGTCCATCCAGCACAACAGTCCCCATAGCACTGCAGCAGAAACCAGAACCAGTCGGAACCAGGTCCAAACCAGAACTAAACTAGGTCTAAACCAGGACTAAACCAGGTCTAACCAGGACTTAACCAGGTCTAAACCAGAACTAAACCAGGACTAACCAGGACTTAACCAGGTCTAAACCAGGACTAAACCAGGTCTAACCAGGACTAAACCAGGTCCAAACCAGAACTAAACCTGGTCTAACCAGGACTAAACCAGGTCCAAACCAGAACTAAACCTGGTCTAACCAGGACTTAACCAGGTCTAAACCAGGACTAAACCAGGACTAAACCAGGTCTAACCAGGACTAAACCAGGTCTAAACCAGAACTAAACTAGGTCTAAACCAGGACTAAACCAGGTCTAACCAGGACTAAACCAGGTCCAAACCAGAACTAAACCTGGTCTAACCAGGACTTAACCAGGTCTAAACCAGGTCTAAACCAGGTCTAAACCAGGTCTAAACCAGGACTAAACCAGTTTCAAACCAGGACTAAACCAGGTCTAACCAGGACTAAACCAGTTTCAAACCAGGACTAAACCAGGTCTAACCAGGTCTAAACCAGGTCTAAACCAGGACTAAACCAGTTTCAAACCAGGACTAAACCAGTTTCAAACCAGGTCTAACCAGGACTTAACCAGGTCTAAACCAGGACTAACCAGGACTAAACCAGGACTAAACCAGTTTCAAACCAGGACTAAACCAGGTCTAACCAGGTCTAAACCAGGACTAAACCAGGTCTAACCAGGTCTAAACCAGGACTAAACCAGTTTCAAACCAGGACTAAACCAGTTTCAAACCAGGACTAAACCAGGACTAAACCAGGTCTAAACCAGGACTAAACCAGGTCTAAACCAGGACTAAACCAGGTCTAAACCAGGACTAAACCAGGTCTAAACCAGGACTTAACCAGGTCTAAACCAGGACTAAACCAGGACTAAACCAGGTCTAAACCAGGTCTAAACCAGGACTAAACCAGGTCTAAACCAGGTCTAAACCAGGTCTAAACCAGGTCTAAACCAGGTCTAAACCAGGACTAAACCAGGACTAAACCAGGTCTAAACCAGGTCTAAACCAGGTCTAAACCAGGTCTAAACCAGGTCTAAACCAGGACTAACCTGCGCTGGCAGTTCATGCTGGAGACCCTAGTCCAGCTGTCGGTCTCTGGGTTGTAGACCTCGACAGTGCTGAGCCGTGATTGGCCATCATATCCACCAATGGCGTAGAGCAGACCGTTAACCACGGCCACGCCCACTCTGCTACGGGCCGTTCTCATTGGCTGACAGGGCTCCCAGAAATTACCAATGGGATCAAACACCTCCACCAGGTTCAAAGAGTCTCCTGAGAATGAACCAGAACAGGTATTAGATGGATTTGAAAAGGTTTAAGTTGGCTCGGACCTGGTTCTAGCTGATTTTAACCCGGTTAAATTACCTGTGCCAGTGAGGCCGCCCACAGCGTACAGAAGTCCGCTGAGGGAGGAGCAGATTCGGGGGCGGAGCTTAAAGGCAGGTAGGGGGCGGAGCTCCGGCATCAGGTGGAAGTCCTTGGCCTCGTCCACCAGGTCTCTGTGAGACACAAGAGGGTTTAGTCTGGTCCAGAACAGGTCTTGCCCGGCCCAGACCCGGTCTTACCTGCACTTGTGGCAGCAGCGCAGCAGCTGGTCTTGCTGAACTCGGTCTGAGAGGAACTGAGGTCGACACAGAGGAAGTCGGATCTGCTCTAGGAGCTTGGGCAGCAGGGACTCTCGGTTTGAGTCGTGGTGGACCCAGGCCAGAACTGCCTCGAAGACCTGAGAGACCGGGGAAAGACCAGGTCAGGTTAGGGTCAGGACCGGAGACCATGTAAAGACCAGACAAAACCATAGAAAGACTGGACCAGACTATTTCCAGATTCACCAGCTCCATAACTTTATAATTTTTACCACTTTCTCTTCACAAAATGATGTTTGTCCCTTTTCTGCTCATTATCCCCTTTTCCTCCCTTTTTCCTCCTCTTCAGCCCGTCTCTCACCTGCTCCTCGGCCTTTACGTTGAGCTCGTCGCAGCCCGTCAGCTCCAACAGCTCATCGATGCTCAGAGCAAGGAACTCGTCCGACAGAGAGACCTCTACAAAGTGTTGGTGGAGGAAACTGTTGGCGGCGTCGTACAGAGCCATGCACATCATGGTCTCAGCGAAAGCTCGCACACCAAGACAGTTCTTTGGATGAAGACTGGAACAAGACCAGAACAAAACTGGTTAGGAAATGATTTAGACTGGTTTAAGTGGTTATAGTTCAACTTTAACTGTTTTAGATGGATGTGAAAAAGCTGGATTTGGATTTTAACAGTATTTGGTGTTTTTTGGTAGTTTTTAAAAGGGGACATACTGTATTGTGCCTTTTATCTTCATTTAATACACTTCCTTGTGGTTTAAATAGAATGTATGTCACATGCTTGGATCTGAAAGACTCATGGATTAAGCCCCTCAGGCCCCTCTGAATAAGTATCTACAGAAACGCTCGGTTTAGAATGCCTGACCTTTTTAATTCTCAAGCCCAAATGGTGCTTGGGCTTGACACCTGGCTTAGATCCACCTTCAGATCCATCTCATTCCTCAACAAGGTCAGCAGTAGCTCAGTGTGTAGAGTGGCCGTGGAGGTCAGGGACAGTACCTCTGGACTGGCAGACCGGGGTGATGGTCCCACCTTTCAAGAAGGGGGACCGGAGGGTGTGTTACTACAGGGGGATCACACTCATCAGCCTCCCTGGGAAAGTCTATGCCAGAGTAATGGAGAGAAGTTTACGGCCGATAGTCAACCCTCGGATTCAGGAGGAACAATGCGTTTTTTGTCACGATCATGGAACACTGGACCAGCTCTATACCAACCAGTCCACATGTGCTTTGTGGATCTGGAGAAGGCATTTGACTGTGTCCCTCGTGGCGCCCTGTGGGGGGTGCTCTGGGAGTATGGGGTCCGGGGCCCTTTGCTAAGGGCTGTCCGGTCCCTGTACGACCAGAGCAGGAGCTTGGTTCATTGCCGGCAGTAAGTCAGACCTGTTCCCAGTGCATGTTGGACTCAGGGCTGTCCTTTGTCACCGGTCCTGTTCATTATCTTTATGGACAGGATTTCTAGGCGCAGCCAGGAGGGAGTCTGGTTTGGGGACCACAGGATCTCGTCTCTGCTTTTTGCAGATGATGTTGTCCTGTTGACTCCAAGAAGCCAGGACCTTCAGCTGCACTGGAACGGTTTGCAGCCGAGTGTGAAGCGGCTGGGGTCTTGTTCACGAGTGAGGGAAGGAGGGAGCGTGAGATTGACAGACGGATCGGTGCAGCTTCTGCAGTGATGCGGTCGATGTACCGGTCTGTCGTGGTGAAGAAGGAGCTGAGCTGTAAGAGCTCTCGATTTTACCGGTCAATCTACGTTCCTACTCTCACCTATGGTCATGAGCTTTGGGTCATGACCGAAAGAACAAGATCCCAGATACAAGCGGCCGAAATGAGCTTTCTCCGCAGGGTGGGGGGGCGCTCCCTTAGAGATAAGGTGAGGAGCTTGGTCACTCGGAAGGAGCTCAAAGTAGAGCCGCTGCTCCTCCACATCGAGAGGAGCCAGCTGAGGCTCGGGCATCTGTTTCGGATGCTTCCTGGACGCCTCCCTAGGGAGGTGTTTCGGGCATGTCCCACCGGGAGGAGACCCCGGGGAAGACCTAGGACACGCTGGAGGGACCATGTCTCTCGGCTGGCCTGGGATCGCCTCAGTATTCCCCCGGAAGAGCTGGAGGAAGTGTCTGGGGAGAGGGAAGTCTGGGCATCTCTGTTTAGACTGCTGCCCCCGCGACCCGGCCCCGGATAAGCGGTAGAAGATGGATGGATGGATGGACTTACATTTAGCTTCTAATTACCAGTGTTACAGCTGGAACAAAAAAATAAATAAATTGACAAATTAAAACTAGAAAGAGTTAATGAGCATCAATTTCTGGGTATCACAATGTTGAAACCACAAATTGTCTAAAAGCATTGCTATAATGAGCAGGTGTACCAGCGGCAGTAGCTCAGTGGTTTGAGCGGCCATCGTTCGACCGGCGGTTCGATCCCCGCTCGAAACATCCCAAAACATCATAACATCCCGCTCTCCCCACAGTTCATACTGTTGTTGTGTCCTTGGGCAAGACACTTAACCCACCTTGCCTCCAGCAGTGTCAGCTGTAACACTGGTGAATAGCTTAATGTATTTAAAGGGCTTTGAGTGCCTGTGAATATGTTGATGTATGTGGCTTTGATCCCCTTTTGATCAATAACGTGTAGTTTTTGTTCTTAAGCCACCTTTCATTTAATTGACAGCCACCCGGCATTCTCACTGTCAGCCTCAGCGGCCCTCAAGGGGGTCACACAGGTTGACAGATGGACAAGTCGGGAAGAGGCGAAGCTGAGACATTTAGGCACTACAGATTTTTTGTGATTATTTATCCATATTAACAATAACAACATTCTGTTATTTGCTGTGAGAAAATATGGTTAAAATGTAATATTAAATTTCAAGCCTTTTCCAGGATTTCAAGCAAATATTTCATGATTGTTTAAAAATTTAAGGATGACCAAAAACTTTTTCCACCACTGTACATAGGCATATCTTTTAATAAATGAGGATATGCCCTTTGTCAACATTTCCCGCTCTGACACCGAGTTATAAACTCACAGTTCACCTGCAAATTCACAGACATTTTAGACATATTATTACAAGTGTAAATACTGTAGCGTTAGCCGCTCCTAAACAACCAGAGAAGGCAAAGTTATCTAACATAGTGGGCACAGCGAGAACGTTTGCCAGAAATGACGTAACAAATGTTACCATGTAATGGCTTGCCAGGATGCGTTCGATACCTCCCACACACAAACTATAGAAAAAATCTCAGCAGTCCCTGAATGGTTAGATTTCAATTTTAGGGTGCTAGTAGAGACTACAAGTCAAATACTAATACGTCTGCTTTAAATTCATTTTAACAAATATTATTTGGACATGACGAAGTTTAAGTTGGACTTTAACCAGTTTTTTGGTGTTTTAATCAAGTGTTGGATGGTTTTGGTTGGTCTGACCTTATTTTAGATGACTCCAGTCGGTCTCTTTCCAAACCAATACCAATACCTGGGCTCAGGACAGCTGCTGATAGTACGAGTACCAGTCCAGTACTTGGCTGTGTATAAAAAGCTGTATACTAGCCCTGAGTTGATGGCATTATTTTGATTGATCCCTTAATAAAACACAGATTCACAAAGTCAGATTATGTCCACAAAACGGACTTGTTGTTAATGTGATTCTTGCTCTAATATTGAAACAACAGATATTTGTACATGTGAGGACATTAACTAAACAGTTTAAAGTTAAGTCCAAGCAGTTGCACAGTTCGTTCACAAACAGGACGTGTGGCTACAATCTGACAATTCACACCAGCTGTGTCTTAGAAGCATCTCAACATCAACTTGTGAGCTACAAGAAGTAGTACGTTTTAAAATAAACTTCCGCTACGCTATCAAAATATAAGCTTGCTCAAACATAGCGGTGATGGATGTTGTCTGATCCCCAAGTGAGCTTAATTGTACTAAAAACAACCGTAAACATGCCAGAACGTTTCATCTGAACTAAAGAATAACAAATACAATATAATGCAACAAACATAATATGCGAGTAGAAAATGTAGCTTAGCCATTTGAAAAAACAAGAATATTACAGAAGTATGGATGAAGTCAGAAAAAAAGAGAGGCAGATCCACGCAGCGCAGTTGCAGCGACGCTGATGAAAATGTACTCTTCTAAAGCAGCGATGCTCGTGAGATGCTTCCGGTCTGAATTGGGCGTAAGAGAGTACTGTATGGTATCGGACTGGTAAACGATACCAATACCTGAAATATTTGCAATATCGGCAGCATTTCCAATACTAATATGGGATTCGGAACAACCCTAGTTTTGATAGAGCTGTACCGCTGCTGGAGGAAGGTGCAGCAGGCATCCTTAACGTTCTGAAGCTGGAGGAAGCTGGAGCCAATGAGCAGAGACTGGACGTTTTGTTGGTCGATGGCAATGTGTCCACTGTAGGCAAAGTTTATCAGGGCCTCCAGCGCACTGTGGACAAACAGAGCACAGACACACCGTTATGGGGCATTCATACCAAACGAAAATTGCGTGAATAAATTGTGCTATTTGGACGCTTGAACATTTTGAGATTACTTCATTCACGCGTGAAATTCACTCGACAACAGGGAGGGGCAAAATGGTTGGATTCTAAGAGTTGCTGAGCTCCATTTACTTTGGAAGAGCTGGCCCCAGTTTGAGCTGTTGTCCCGGTTTAGTGCGAGCATTTCCCGCAGGACACCAACTACGGACGCTCTATTCAAGCTGCCTGTCCATCTGTCTCCAGTCATTAAATCTTTAAAAATTCAGTGTAAATTAATGATATGTGGTTAACTACAATCTTCTGAACACATACAGTTATTAGTACAATCCATATTTAATATTAATATGGCTATATACCTAACACCTTTACCCTGTTGTTTTGGATTTAACAATAATTAGGCCTTCTAGTCTAGCAAGCAAATCTCAACAAACGGTGACGTGAAGGTAAAGCATTAAATTAATCATGTGTTTTTCTGTAAAAACAAAACTAAACAGAAATGAAGATGTCACACGTATTGTCATTGTATATTTGCTAATTATATTCTGTATTTAAAACATTGTGTTGTACCTCTCTTTGTGTTTATTTCTTTAATAAATGGAGCCAGGCTTCAAAAGGAATCCCTGTCTCATGGCTTGTTCTCATTAATACCAGAACACTGGTCCAGTCACAAACCCTTTTCTTAGGATATCATAGGAATGACAAATATTAACCTTAAGTATTCTAGTCTTGAATAGTAAACAAATAACATGACTTTATAAACAAAGTAACATAAAAACGTTTGGTCATTATATAAAACATTTATTTCAAAGATATTTATGGATAAACAAATATATAACTATACACAAAAAATAAAGACTATACAGTGGGTTCCAAATGAAGCAGAACTTTGCTGCTTTCATAAATTTATGTATTTGATATTTGACAAAATACTTTCGTCCAAGGCAGTAACCTCTGCAGGAAAGGGAACAGACTCCAGAGAAGATCATCCACTGAACGTGGAGCTGGAGCTTCTGGGCTTCTTTGAGGCCTTAGTTGCACTGTATGAAATGATGCAGAAAAAGATTATTAACTCATTCACAAACGGCCAGAGTTGTGTTTGTGTGTGAATATAAGAGGGTATGAGGGCTCACTGTAAATATCATGGTGCTTGTAAACATATACAGTATAAATAACATGGTGATAAATTGTTTAAAACAGGGGTCCTCAATTAAAATCAGCCGAGGTCAAGCTTGGACCTTAGTTAACTTTCCTCACTGTGAGGGGTCCGGACATTTTTAATAAAAGGATATGTGTTTGAATATAATTCTTTAAAGTAAAGTCTCATTTATTCCACACCTACAGCCTCTTAAACAATATGGAGATGAATGTTGATAATCCACTGTTTTCTGTATTTTATCCTTTGTTTCCATGAGGAGGATGTTTGAATGTTTAGTTTTCACCAAACACAGCTCACAGACAAAAGGAAAAAACTACAAAATCAAAAGAGGCTTCAGCAACAGCCTGGAATCCTGCATATAATGCCTAATACTCCTTTAAAACATGTGTGAGAACATTTTAAATACAAAATCATCAAATCAAGCCAAAACATATTTGTTAAATAAATATGACAAAGATGTCTGTCATAATTGATCCTTCTATTGTCATTCCTCTGAAAACAACAGGAACAAGGGAAAAGCACTGAGCATTTCTTTAGCATTAGCTGTTGCCAATAATTAACTGTTACTGTTTAATTTGCAGGTTCATCTTAAAACAAAATTTAGAATATAAATATTTATTTCCTGTATTTTCCCCGTGTGGGGTAACATTTTAATTAAAATGCTTCTGATTAGTTCTGTAACAGGATTTAGGATTCACACAGAAACTGACACAACTTAAGGAAGATTTAACATGTGTCACTCATCTCCAAACCTCCTTTCACACCTTTTCTGTTTTTAATCACCCAAATGAACACGTTAGGTTCAAATGAACGTGAATGCTAATTACTCACATTTGTAAATGAGGTCAAATTTGCGACAAACGAGTCAAGTACCTAACTTACAACAGAATAAAGAAGTTGGACAAATGTACAACTCACCACATTATTAGACGTCCTCACTTTCCTCTGAGTCTTTTTAATCCTGACATGAAAACTGTCCAGTCCTGGTTCAGTTCTGGATTCATTCTGTGATTATCACAGCAGTCGGGACTAGAGGATAAAGGGCTGTTCAGCTTTGACACTGACACGGAGCTGAATAAACTAAAATAAACGTTCCCTCTTCGTCCATAACGTCAGTGAATCTTTATTATGTTTTGCCAAGGCTCATATTTTAGATTTTACTCGTTTCTAACTCATTATCAGGCTACGCTAAACATGTTAAAATATTGCAGCAAACAATATTATTGCAATGTTAAAAACAATTTGCAGTGTTTCCTCTGGGCAAAGTGCCTTGGCGTGGTGGCCAAAGGTCACATGACCTGTTCATTTGATATTCTGTATTTATATTATGATTTGTTGGATGATATCTTCAAAGCTCTACCTTAATGGAACAAATCAGGGTATAGCCTATGTGTTTAATTTAAATCAATACAACTACAGTAGTATTACAACAGCTCAAAGCTCACCTAAAAGGCTAGAGTGGTCATATTGGTGAGTAAAGCCACAGGACCGCATAGTACTTGCACTTTTTCTCTGAACCTGCTGCTAACCCACTCCTCTTTTTCGTCTCCTTTTTCTCTTTCATCTCATTCTCTTCTCTCTCATCTCCACTTCTTTCTGCACACTTTCTCTGAATAAACAAACTCATCAGCCGGAATCTAGTTGTATAGTACTGCAAATTAGCTGAGGCTTTAGCTAGCTACTATATATGGCTCGAATTAAGTACAGAGCATTTTTTACAACTTGCCGGAATTTCCGATCTCCTCACTCACTTTCCTTCAAGCAAGATTCTTTTTGTTATGGTGTCTGTAAAAGTATGAAGATGTATTGTGGCCTACAGCTCGGGGAATCCACAGACAGCAAGGATGACTCGGTCCTCCATTGTTGTTTTGGACTTATACCTCTATGGGCTGCCCTCGCTCAGTATGTTGATTAACGCAGTGTGTATATTCTCCAAAATTCAGATTTTTGAGCTTGAGCAAATTGCGTTCATGTAAATCACACACTTAATACTTCATTTGCGACTGGTGTGAACGCACCATTAGAGACTGTGGAAAAACAGAGCACCCGGTCACTCTCAGGTCAGTCTAGGGTCAATCTAGGGTCAATCTCAGGTCAGTCTCAGGTCGATCTCGGGTCACTCTCAAGTCAGTCTCAAGTCAGTCTCGGGTCAGTCTCAGGTCGATCTCGGGTCACTCTCAAGTCAGTCTCGGGTCAATCTCGGGTCACTCTCAGGTCGATCTAGGGTCAATCTAGGGTCAGTCTCAGGTCAGTCTCAGGTCGATCTCGGGTCACTCTCAGGTCAATCTAGGGTCAATCTAGTGTCAGTCTCAGGTCAATCTAGGGTCAATCTAGGGTCGATCTCGGGTCACTCTCAGGTCAATCTAGTGTCAGTCTCAGGTCACTCTCGGGTCAGTCTCAGGTCGATCTCGGGTCAGGTCACTCTCAGGTCACTCTCAGGTCGATCTTGGGTCAGGTCACTCTCGGGTCAGTCTCAGGTCAGTCTCAGGTCAGTCTCAGGTCAGTCTCGGGTCAGTCTCGGGTCAGTCTCGGGTCAGTCTCGGGTCACTCTCGGGTCAGTCTCGGGTCAGTCTCGGGTCAGTCTCGGGTCAGTCTCGGGTCAGTCTCAGGTCACTCTCAGGTCACTCTCAGGTCACTCTCAGGTCACTCTCAGATTAGTCTCGGGTCAGTCTCGGGTCAGTCTCAGGTCACTCTCAGGTTAGTCTCAGGTCACTCTCAGGTTAGTCTCAGGTCACTCTCAGGTCACTCTCAGGTCACTCTCGGGTTAGTCTCGGGTCAGTCTCGGGTCAGTCTCAGGTCACTCTCAGGTTAGTCTCGGGTCACTCTCAGGTCACTCTCAGGTTAGTCTCAGGTCACTCTCAGGTTAGTCTCAGGTCACTCTCAGATTAGTCTCGGGTCACTCTCAGGTCACTCTCAGGTCAGTCTCAGGTCACTCTCAGATTAGTCTCGGGTTACTCTCGGGTCACTCTCAGGTCAGTCTCAGGTCACTCTCAGATTAGTCTCGGGTCAGTCTCAGGTCACTCTCAGGTTAGTCTCGGGTCACTCTCAGGTTAGTCTCAGGTCAGTCTCAGATTAGTCTCGGGTCACTCTCAGGTCACTCTCAGGTCAGTCTCAGGTTACTCTCAGATTAGTCTCGGGTCACTCTTGGGTCACTCTCAGGTTAGTCTCGGGTCACTCTCAGGTCAGTCTCAGATTAGTCTCGGGTCACTCTCGGGTCACTCTCGGGTTAGTCTCAGGTCACTCTCAGGTTAGTCTCAGGTCACTCTCAGGTTAGTCTCAGGTCACTCTCAGGTTAGTCTCGGGTCACTCTCAGGTCACTCTCAGGTTAGTCTCAGGTCAGTCTCAGGTCACTCTCAGGTCAGTCTCGGGTCACTCTCGGGTCACTCTCAGGTTAGTCTCGGGTCACTCTCAGGTCACTCTCAGGTCAGTCTCAGGTCAGTCTCAGGTCACTCTCAGGTCAGTCTCAGGTCACTCTCAGATTAGTCTCGGGTCACTCTCGGGTCACTCTCGGGTTAGTCTCAGGTTAGTCTCAGGTCACTCTCAGGTTAGTCTCGGGTCACTCTCAGGTCAGTCTCAGGTCAGTCTCAGGTCAGTCTCGGGTCACTCTCAGGTTAGTCTCAGGTTACTCTCAGGTCACTCTCAGGTTAGTCTCAGGTTAGTCTCGGGTCACTCTCAGGTTAGTCTCAGGTCACTCTCAGGTCACTCTCAGGTTAGTCTCAGGTCAGTCTCAGGTCACTCTCAGGTTAGTCTCGGGTCACTCTCAGGTTAGTCTCAGGTTAGTCTCAGGTCAGTCTCAGGTCACTCTCAGGTTAGTCTCGGGTCACTCTCAGGTTAGTCTCAGGTCAGTCTCAGGTCACTCTCATGTTAGTCTCGGGTCAGTCTCGGGTTAGTCTCGGGTCACTCTCGGGTCACTCTCAGGTTAGTCTCAGGTCAGTCTCAGGTCACTCTCAGGTTAGTCTCGGGTCACTCTCAGGTCACTCTCAGGTTAGTCTCAGGTCAGTCTCAGGTCACTCTCAGGTCACTCTCATGTTAGTCTCAGGTCAGTCTCAGGTCACTCTCATGTTAGTCTCGGGTCAGTCTCGGGTTAGTCTCGGGTCACTCTCGGGTCACTCTCAGGTTAGTCTCAGGTCAGTCTCAGGTCACTCTCAGGTTAGTCTCGGGTCACTCTCAGGTTAGTCTCAGGTCAGTCTCAGGTTAGTCTCAGGTCAGTCTCAGGTCACTCTCATGTTAGTCTCGGGTCAGTCTCGGGTTAGTCTCGGGTCACTCTCGGGTCACTCTCAGGTCAGTCTCAGGTCACTCTCAGGTTAGTCTCGGGTCAGTCTCAGTTTGGCTTTCACCTGGGGTCCATGCCTTGCATCAGGATCTGGTCTTGTTTACACTCTGCCATGTCGGTGGTGAACATGGCGTGAAAATAAGGGATTGAGGCAGCCAAGACGATTCTGTGAGCGCTGAACTTGTGCTCCCCCACCTGTAACGACATCACACAGGTGAGACACACCTGCAACAAAGTCACACAGAACAAAGTCTGCCACTTGGGGGCACAGTGGCAGAGTGGTTAGTACTTCTGCCTGACAGCAAGAAGGTCCTGGGTTCAAATATCATCCAAGACAGGGCCTTTCTGTGTGGATTTTGCATGTTCTCTCTGTGTCTGCGTAGGTTTCCTCCGGGTACTCCGGTTTCCCCTACCACTAAGACATGTACAATAGTCCCCCCTAAACTCCCCTGCAAAAGAGATTTATAATCTCAGTGGGATAAATGAAGGTTAAATAAAAAAAATAAACAAACACACATGAGCAGAGGTCGCACTAGACTCATAAAATTTCCGTCCTCGTCTATTATTACCTGTCATTTTTAATTTTTATACTTTAATAATACTTATAATGGCATTTTAAGAAATTTCAAGACGAGCATAGAGAGCAGATTGTTTTATTTAAGTACAACAGATAACGTTACACAAAAAGTGAAAGAATATTTTGTTTGTTGCTTTTAGACAATGCTTTTGTTTGTTTTGATTGAACTCTAGAGCACGCAGTAGGCCTGCACGATAAATCGTTATAAAATCGCGATCTCGATTCACCCTGTTCACAATTTAATTTTTAAATGACTTCGATTTAAAAAAAATAAATAAATCAGCCTTTATTTTGAAAGGACCGCTCTCACAGGATGTCACCCTCAGCCAACGACAAAGCGCCTTTTAGTCTCGTGTTTCGCGGCGCGTAGTTCGGAAATAAACAAAATGGATATTGATGAAAACCCAGGTCCTTGTGACAAGAATCAGCCAACCACTCAGTCTCAACTTGTTCCGAAAAAAGGCTCACATTCGGTGGTGTGGAAGTATTTTGGATTCAAGCAAGAAGACGAGGGTCAATCTGGTGTGATTTGCAAGGTATGCTTTGCCCTTGTTGCAGCACCGCAGTAACACCACAACCAGCAATTAAAGACAAGGTGCCGCTATATATACAAAATAAATTATTAGTTTTGATACTGCAACTGCACTTCAATGGCCAATTGCTCCTTTTCTTTAGACACTGAACCCTCAGAATGTTGAATGACGTTTCAATTAGCCTATTTAGAGCCATGTTCAGGCCATATTCAGCGCAGTGCGTTAAACTTCTATTTTTGGTAACCCACTTGAATGCCCAGTTGAATGTTAATAGTACAAAAGGCAAGCAGTTAAAGAGTGTTTCTTCTTTATTCATTGAAGCCTCTATGTTTACAGGCTTGTGGTGATGTGCAATGTTCTATAGGTGCCAAAACAAATATTTTTGGTACTTCCAATTTGTTTTGTTTTGTCATGGTTCATGTGTGTAATAAACATTACATTTCATGAGAAAAAAAATCGTTGTAGAGAATCGTGATATCAATTCTAAGCTAAAAAATTGTGATTCATATTTTTCCCAGAATCGTGCAGGCCTAGCACGCAGTATATTATACAATAAGATTCCGACAAAAATGAACTGAACTTAATTCCATCACTGATTGATATATGTACATTCGCCACCAACTGGTCAGGAGTATGAATTACAACTGATCACCCTCAGAATAATCCGTCAAAAAGACGGTTGGCATTCAGTTTTTGTGTCCCTGCAAAAAAACACGTCAATGACGGAAAATATTTGGTTAATGCGACCTCTGCACGTGAGACACACCCGCAACAAAGTCATTCAGGTGAGACACACCTGTAACAACGCACACCTTGCCTCCAGTGACTGTAACACTGGTAATGTAATGTAAGTCGCTTTGGATAAAAGCGTCTGCTAAATGAATAAATGTAAATGGGGCGGCAGTAGCTCAGTGGTAGAGCGGCCGTCCTTCAACCGTAAGGTAGTAGGATCGATTCCCGCTCGCCCCACAGTTCATACTGTCGTTGTGTCCTTGGGCAAGACACTTAACCCACCTTGCCTTGGAGCGCTGTCCGGCAGCTGCACCGGTGTGGTCTGCAACCTTAGTGTGTCTTCTATGTATACAATGTAATAGGTTGCACCACCCTCTCACATTTCACTGCTGGTTATATATGCTGTATGTAATTTGGTATGTGACAAATAAAGTAATCTTAATCTTAATCTTAATCTTAATCTTAATGTAAAGTCAAGAGACGTGGACAAAAAGTCATACACAGCGACGCAATCTTGTATAGTCAGGCAATAAAATCTTAAAATCACAAGAACGTGCAGTAGTCCAACCGAGAGGTTATAAATGCATAAATTAAATTCTCATACATTTGGAGGCAGATATGCCTGTGCTTAAAACGCACACCTGGAAAAGGCCAGTTTTGACCACAGAGCTGAATTGCTTGTATAATTTCAGGGAGCCATCCAAGATTATACCAGGATTTTTTGTAGAAGGGCGTTTATAAGGGGCTTATGGACCAAGGGCACTACTTACTTCATTTGACTTTCCAAATACCACAATTTGTTTTTCTTTCATTTAAATGTAAAAAACGTACGGCCAGCCAGTCTTTGACGTCTTGGAGACAGTTCAAGGCTTGGATGCTGGCAGAATACTGGCCACTTTTATCAGATTAGCCTTTAAACTGAGGGATATATTGAGAATCAAAAACATAAAATAAGCATAATGTGCATGTTTGGTCCCCCAAGGCGCAACAAGTGTTAAGAGAATAAAATGAACTCAAACTTCTTAAACCTTTTCTCAGAAACTTGACAGTGTTGACTGATTATGGCTGTGACAGTCATTTCTCACAATAACATTCAAGTTACTCAAAAACTTGCGCAGTGGCTCAGTGGGTAGAGCGATTGTCCTACAACCGGAAGGTTGGTGGTTCAATTCCCGCTCTCCCCACAGTTCATACTGTTGTTGTGCCCTTGGGCAAGACACTTAACCTACCTTGCCTCCTGTTGTGTTCCAGCTGTAACACTGGTGAATGGAACCTTAATGTAAAGCCTACCAGGTGGAAAAGCGCTCTATAAAATCATTTAGCCCTGTCTGACTTGAGTACACTAAACAAAAACGAATTTCTTAAAATAATATTTTTAGATTTGATTTTATAACAAATGTCTGACGTTGTTGACACCCAACTGTGAAACCTTATGGAAAATGCATACCTCAATGAAAAACAACTCTGCTTTGAAATGATGTACTGAGTTGATGTTCAAAAAATATATTGAAAGCTATTTTAATTATTTTATTGGACATAAACCGGCAGTAGCTCAGTGGGTTGAGCGGTCGTCTTTCAACCGGAAGGTAGGCGGTTCAATTCCCGCTCTCCCCACAGTTCATACTGTCGTTGTGTCCTTGGGCAAGACACTTAACCCACCTTGCCTCCAGTGACTGTAACACTGGTAATGTAATGTAAGTCGCTTTGGATAAAAGCGTCTGCTAAATGAATAAATGTAAATGTAAATGTAAACCCACTCTTAACCCTACTCTGTTAGAAAACTACAGACCGGTTTCCCTCCTTCCCTTCATTGCCAAAGCTCTGGAGCGAGTTGTGTTTACTCAGCTCTCATCCTTTCTCACACGGAACAACCTCCTGGACCAGAACCAGTCTGGGTTCAAGAGCGGTCATTCCACCGAAACTGCCCTGCTCTCAGTCATCGAAGCTCTGAGACTGGCAAAGGCAACATCCAAGTCATCTGTACTCATCTTACTGGATCTGTCTGCTGCTTTTGACACTGTTAATCATCACATCCTCCTGTCCTCTCTCAGGGCGATGGGTGTCTCTGGAATGGCGTTGCAATGGTTCAAGTCTTACCTCTCGGATAGGTCATTCAGAGTATCCTGGAGAAATGAGGTCTCTGAGTCCCAACATCTCAATACAGGGGTGCCACAGGGCTCAGTGCTCGGACCGCTACTCTTTTCCATATACATGACATCCCTTGGCTCTGTCATCCAGAAGCATGGCTTTTCCTATCACTGCTGCAGATGACACTCAACTCCACCTGTCATTTCATCCTGACGATCCGGACGGTCTCTGCTCGCGTCTCGGCATGTCTGAGTGACATCTCACTTTGGATGAAGGACCATCACCTGCAGCTGAACCTTGCAAAAACAGAACTGCTTGTGATTCCGGCCAATCCAAAGACCCACCACAACCTCTCCATTCAACTAGGCCCATCAACCATTACACCGTCCAGCACTGCCAGAAATCTGGGAGTGGTAATTGATGATCAGCTAAACTTCACAAGTCATGTCGCCAGCATCACCCGGTCCTGTAGATTCATCCTCTACAACATTAGGAAAATTAGACCTTTCCTATCAGAGCACTCCACGCAAATTCTAGTCCAGGCTCTTGTCTTGTCCAAACTGGACTATTGCAATGCTCTACTGGCTGGACTCCCTGCTGCACAACCAAACCTCTGCAGCTGATCCAGAATGCAGCGGCAAGAGTGGTCTTTAATGAACCAAAGAGAGCGCACGTATCTCCTCTATTCATTAGGTTACACTGGCTCCCGGTTGACGCCCGCATCAAGTTCAAAGCTATGCTCTTGGCCTACAAAACCACCTCTGGTTCTGCACCCCCATATCTCCACTCACTAATACAGACCTACGTTCTTACCAGATCCCTGCACTCTGCAAATGAACAACGTCTGGTGGTACCGTCCCAAAAAGTACAAAATCACTCACGCATCTTCTCTGGATCTGTTCCACATTGGTGGAATGATCTACTGCTGCTACAAGATCAGCAGATTCTGTAGCCATCTTTAAAAAACACCTGAAAACACATCTCTTCCGTCAACACCTGACTGACAAACACTGAGTTCTACTTCCTTTCTATCGATTCCTTTCTATAAAAAAATTCTCCTTTCCTTAGCATTGTAAACTGTGCTGGGTTTAAACTGACTAGTTTTTTGTGCACTTATGCTTTTTGTACCTTGTGTTTTAAAATTCCTCCCATTGTTATCCTCACTTGTAAGTCGCTTTGGATAAAAGCGTCTGCTAAATGACTAAATGTAAATGTAAATGTAAAGGATTGAAGCCATATCCTAGGAAATGCCCTTTTTAGTCATGAGTGGAAACCAAAAAAAACAAATTAATGTGATAAAAAAAGTATAGTCTTGAATGTTAAAATGTTGTAATATTTTTAGTTACATTGTTTTTTGCTTCAAAGGTGTGTTTTGTCCCAGTTTTGTGTCAGTGTCCTCTGATAAAAAAAACAGCCTCGTTCTCAGGAGCTTTTTTTTAAAAACAAATCTACAGAAAAGCAGAGGCTTTGTGGATATTATTGTCCTTTGTGTCTTTATCCCGTGAACCCTCACTGGGTCTAATCTGGTTTAATCTGGTCAGCGCTCACTCTGCAGTTCAGTAATTACTCTGGACCAGCTCGGTTTTTAGTTTGACTCATTTAAACAAAATTCAACTGAGATGTTACCGTTAAACAAAAAAACAGGTCCAAACCAGTGAGCTGTGGCTGAAGAAACTGTCCTCATGTTTATTTAAAATATAAGCTAATGTTTGTCATTTGTAAGTTTATAAATAAATTAGGGCCGGGACTTTAACGCGTTAATTAGGATTAATTACGCAAAAAATAAATAACATAATTTTAACCACACTTATTTTTGCACCGCGGAACGTTTTTCAATGAATGAGTTTCGACGGACCGATTATACTGGAGCACCAACTAGCGTTCTTGACTTCCGACCACAGTCAACATGAAGAAGCTGACGAGACAGCTTTGCTTGGCCCTGTGGATGGGAAATATTGTTTTAAAAAACGAAAGGATGGAAGCGTCGACAAGAGCATGGTTGTGTGCAGCAAGGAATTTGCGTATCACCGCAGCACATCGAGCCTCAAATATCACCTCAACACAAAACACATAGGAGTTAGCGTGAGCGTTAGCCCGACTCGAGTAAAGTTACAAGGACCCACACCCAACCCACACTCCACCAGATGATCAGGACCAGGGTAACTACACTGCTACACTTAATGGAAAACATTGCACTGGTCTGCTGGACTGAAAGAAATAAACAATATTTTGTTGATTAAGCTTATGTATTCAGTCATTATCCAATGGTATACTAAAAATCCATGTGAAAAATTACTTCTCACTGTTCTCAGGTCAAATATTTATATGTAATTAAAATGCGATTAATTTAGATTAATTAATTACAAAGCCTCTAATTAATTAAATTAATTTTTTTAATCGAGCCCCAGCCCTAAAATAAATATTAAATGTTTACATTCAATTTAATTTGCCCATAAGGCTTGGTACTTTATAAAAGTGGATATTAACAAAGTTTACTTAAAATCTGACCGGAGACGGAAAACTCAAGAGTGAGCTCAAACTAAACCTGAACCAGCTTCAGCAACAGGCCTCAGGTCTAAACCAGGACTAAACCAGGTCTAAACCAGGACTAAACCAGGTCTAAACCAGGACTAAACCAGGACTAAACCAGGTCTAAACCAGGACTAAACCAGGACTAAACCAGGACTGAACCAGGACTGAACCAGGTCTAAACCAGGACTGAACCAGGACTGAACCAGGACTAAACCAGGACTGAACCAGGTCTAAACCAGGTCTAAACCAGGACTGAACCAGGTCTAAACCAGGACTAAACCAGGTCTAAACCAGGTCTAAACCAGGACTAAACCAGGACTAAACCAGGACTAAACCAGGACTAAACCAGGACTAAACCAGGACTAAACCAGGACTAAACCAGGACTGAACCAGGACTGAACCAGGTCTAAACCAGGACTGAACCAGGACTGAACCAGGACTAAACCAGGTCTAAACCAGGTCTAAACCAGGACTGAACCAGGACTAAACCAGGTCTAAACCAGGTCTAAACCAGGTCTAAACCAGGTCTAAACCAGGTCTAAACCTGGACTGAACCAGGTCTAAACCAGGACTGAACCAGGACTGAACCAGGTCTAAACCAGGTCTAAACCAGGTCTAAACCAGGTCTAAACCAGGACTGAACCAGGACTGAACCAGGTCTAAACCAGGTCTAAACCAGGTCTAAACCAGGTCTAAACCAGGTCTAAACCAGGTCTAAACCAGGACTAAACCAGGACTAAACCAGGTCTAAACCAGGTCTAAACCAGGACTAAACCAGGACTAAACCAGGTCTAAACCAGGTCTAAACCAGGTCTAAACCAGGACTGAACCAGGTCTAAACCAGGACTAAACCAGGACTAAACCAGGACTGAACCAGGACTGAACCAGGTCTGAACCAGGTCTAAACCAGGACTAAACCAGGACTAAACCAGGTCTAAACCAGGTCTAAACCAGGTCTAAACCAGGTCTAAACCAGGACTAAACCAGGTCTAAACCAGGACTGAACCAGGTCTAAACCAGGACTGAACCAGGACTGAACCAGGACTGAACCAGGACTAAACCAGGTCTGAACCAGGTCTAAACCAGGACTGAACCAGGACTAAACCAGGTCTAAACCAGGTCTAAACCAGGTCTAAACCAGGTCTAAACCAGGACTAAACCAGGTCTAAACCAGGACTGAACCAGGTCTAAACCAGGACTAAACCAGGACTGAACCAGGACTGAACCAGGACTAAACCAGGTCTGAACCAGGTCTAAACCAGGTCTAAACCAGGACTAAACCAGGACTGAACCAGGACTGAACCAGGACTAAACCAGGTCTAAACCAGGTCTAAACCAGGTCTAAACCAGGTCTAAACCAGGACTAAACCAGGACTAAACCAGGTCTAAACCAGGTCTAAACCAGGTCTAAACCAGGTCTAAACCAGGACTGAACCAGGTCTAAACCAGGTCTAAACCAGGACTAAACCAGGACTGAACCAGGACTGAACCAGGACTAAACCAGGTCTGAACCAGGTCTGAACCAGGTCTAAACCAGGACTAAACCAGGACTAAACCAGGACTAAACCAGGTCTAAACCAGGACTAAACCAGGTCTAAACCAGGACTGAACCAGGTCTAAACCAGGACTGAACCAGGACTGAACCAGGTCTGAACCAGGTCTAAACCAGGACTAAACCAGGTCGTTTAGCTTTACGGCTAACGGCGCTAGCTTTAGCGTCAGGTCGCGAGCGCGCCCGCGGTAGTGTCTCACCTTGAGCGTGACGTCACAGAGTTTGCCCTGACGTCGGATCTCCTCCATGACGCCGTAGCCGCGCGCGGGCAGCTCGTGCGCCGAAAAATGAACCAGATCCTCGAGCTCCGTCTCAGACAGCGCGTCTCCCATCGCAGTCGCAGCTCACTTCCGCTGTCAGGCAGCACTTCCGCTGTCAGGCAGCACTTCCGCTGTCAGGCAGCACTTCCGCTGTCAGGCAGCACTTCCGCTGTCAGGCAGCACTTCCGCTGTCAGGCAGCACTTCCGCCCAGAGGAACCGACCTGAAGCGCCTTCACTGTAAAGGTCTGGATTAA
Source organism: Perccottus glenii (assembly GCA_024416835.2). Taxonomy (NCBI): domain Eukaryota; kingdom Metazoa; phylum Chordata; class Actinopteri; order Gobiiformes; family Odontobutidae; genus Perccottus; species Perccottus glenii. The sequence continues at coordinate 29,371,932 of CM044557.2, forward strand.
CTTGGGTTTCTCATCGTAACGATCTTTTTTGGCTAAAGTCCTCTGACATTATTTCCTGTTTTAATAAACTTAGGACAAATTAATTTATCACTAAACTGGTCAAAGTCAACGGTGTATTATTGTTCTTTGCATCACTTTGGAAACTTAAAAAAAAAATCTAAAATATCATTTGTGTGAATAAATAAATGAATACATAAAACAGCATAATTTATTCACAGTATTTTCAAACAAATTCAATAAAATTTTGAATGTGTCATTTGACTCTGAAGGGACCAATCACAGCAGGAGGCTCTGTCCAACAACAGCAGCAGAGCCTCATGGGAAACGCAGTTCTCCAGGCTTCAACAAGTTCAGCAGCGTGTCATTCACTCAACGGCAGAGGTATCAGCAGGTTTTGAAAAGGTTTTAGGAGGTTTTTGGGCTGGTGTTGGTGGAGGCTGGAGCAGATCCAGATTCAATCTGGACTCTGGAAAAACAGTAAAAAGTCAGACAGTGACACAACAGTTCATTTACATTTACATTTATTTACATTTATTCATTTAGCAGACGCTTTTATCATTACATTTACATTACATTACCAGTGTTACAGTCACTGGAGGCAAGGTGGGTTAAGTGTCTTGCCCAAGGACACAACGACAGTATGAACTGTGGGGAGAGTGGGAATCGAACCGCCTACCTTCCGGTTGAAAGATGACCACTCTACCCACTGAGCTACTGCCGCCCCGTTCAGTTCAGTTCAAATCTATCCAAAACTTGTTCAAATCCAACTATAACCCGTTTCAATCCATCTAAAACCTTTTCAAATCGAACTGAAACCTGTTCAAATTCATCTAAAACTTGTTCCAATCCACCCGATCCCAAATTCTGAATCTCCTCAGAACATTACACCTCAGAGTCTGGTCTCACTTTTGGTCTGTGGTGTGGTCTTGGTTGGTCTGGACCTGGTTCTGGTCTGGGTCCAGCAGGCCATGGTACAGGGCAATCTCCTGCTCGAGGCGGTGCTTATTGTTGAGCAGCGTGTCATAGTCGCACCGCTGCTGCTCGGTCTCGGTCCGGACTTCGTTGAGTTCCGCTTCGAGCCGAGACACAACAGAGCCCAGGCTCTGCAGCTCCACCTCCTGCCAGTGCCGGGCGTCGGTGAGCGAGGCTTCCAACCCGCGCTTCTGCAGCAGGAGAAGAAGAGGGGGGTAAGCTTAACATATGGCCTAAAGCTACATTTAACCTGAGCTAATGCTACTAAAACCCAGGATAAAACCCAATAAAACCTGTTCAAATCCATCTCAAACCTATTCAGATCCTCTTGAACCGGTTCTGGACTCACCAGGGCTCTAATGGACTCGGTCTGGGCCTGTAGACTCTGGAGTTTACAGCCAGCTTCGTGGACTTCGGCTTTGAGACTCTCCACCTGCTCCTGCTCCGGACTCAGGCCAGTGCTGAGAACCTGCTCCTAAAACCAGACCGGGTTAGAAACAGGACTAAACCAGGTCTAGAACAGGTCTAAACTGGGACTAAAGCAGGTTCTAGACCAGGACTAACCTTGGACTCCAGGGTGCAGTCGATCTGGGTCCGGGTTTGCTCGCAGACTTGTTCCCAGTGTGCTCTGATCCGGTCCAGAATCTGGTCCAGTCCTGTCTCAAGGTTTGAGTCCGGTTCATCCAAGTCTTGACCACACATCTGAGAGAAGAGGCCCCTCACGTCCTGCAGGGGGCGCACTGTTAGTCTGGCCGAGACCAGGTGTAGTCCTGCTGAAACCTGCTCTGTTGATCGCTCCGCCCCTTCAACTGTGTGACTCACACCTGTTGGAGGCTCCGCCCCTTCAACTGTGTGACTCACACCTGTTGGAGGCTCCGCCCCTTCAACTGTGTGACTCACACCTGTTGGAGGCTCCGCCCCTTCAACTGTGTGACTCACACCTGTTGGAGGCTCCGCCCCTTCAACTCTGTGACTCACACCTGTTGGAGGCTCCGCCCCTTCAACTGTGTGACTCTCACCTGTTGGTGTCTCCGCCCCTTCACTTGTGTGACTCTCACCTGTTGGTGTCTCCGCCCCTTCACTTGTGTGACTCTCACCTGTTGGTGTCTCCGCCCCTTCACTTGTGTGACTCTCACCTGTTGGAGGCTCCGCCCCTTCACTTGTGTGACTCTCACCTGTTGGAGGCTCCGCCCCTTCACTTGTGTGACTCTCACCTGTTGGTGTCTCCGCCCCTTCACTTGTGTGACTCTCACCTGTTGGAGGCTCCGCCCCTTCACTTGTGTGACTCTCACCTGTTGGTGTCTCCACCCCTTCACTTGTGTGACTCTCACCTGTTGGAGGCTCCGCCCCTTCACTTGTGTGACTCTCACCTGTTGGTGTCTCCACCCTTCACTTGTGTGACTCTCACCTGTTGGTGTCTCCGCCCTTCACTGTGTGACTCACACCTGTTGGTGTCTCCGCCCCTTCACTTGTGTGACTCTCACCTGTTGGAGGCTCCGCCCCTTCAACTGTGTGACTCACACCTGTTGGTGTCTCCGCCCCTTCACTTGTGTGACTCTCACCTGTTGGTGTCTCCGCCCCTTCACTTGTGTGACTCTCACCTGTTGGAGGCTCCGCCCCTTCACTTGTGTGACTCTCACCTGTTGGTGTCTCCGCCCCTTCACTTGTGTGACTCTCACCTGTTGGTGTCTCCGCCCCTTCACTTGTGTGACTCTCACCTGTTGGAGGCTCCGCCCCTTCACTTGTGTGACTCTCACCTGTTGGTGGCTGTGCTGCAGGCTCCGTAGCTCCGCCCACATGTTGTCCATCTGCTGCTGAAGCTCGAGTCTTGTTTCGTTTGCGTCGTCAATGACTTTGTACAAAGAACTGATTTCCTCCTCGAGTGCTTTTCGGAACAGTTGTTCACTCTCAAACCTGTACAAACAAATAATTAAACATATTTGCACGAAAAAGCTAATAAAACTAAATCAGTGACCCAGTGTTTGCTCTTAAACTTGAACAAAAGCTGTGTTCGTTTGTGTTTAATAAATGTCAGACTCTGGAAACAACAAATCTAGATTTACACAGCTCAGATGGAGCTTTTATTTTGTAAAGTTTGGTTCATTTCAGTTCTAATTTGTCAACTTCCTGTTTTAAAAAAAAGATTACAATTTTTTAAAAACCTAAAATCCTGTGACCCCTGACCTGTGTGTGACCTCTGACCTCTCTTTGAAGTCCTCAGCATTGGCCTGAATGTTCTCCGTCTGCAACATGAGCCTCGCATTCGACAGGATCGACTCACTGACCTGAAACAGACCAGAACAGATCTAAACCAGGTCTGAACCAGGACTAGAGCAGGACCAGGACTGACCTGTCTGTAAACCTGTTCCCACTCGGTCTTCAGTGGACCCCAGGCCGAGGCGCTGTGGGCCCTTCGGTCTAGACTGATCCGGATCTCGTCTTCCAGCTGCTGGTTCAGCTGCTCCATGGCCTGGACCTTGTCTCTGTAGTCCACCAAAGACCAGCCGAGTCCAGACTGGCCCAGGCCTGCAACATAAAGCAGCTCTGTCAAACTGATCTGATCTTTCTTTACAGTTTAAAGTAACACTGCCTAACTTTTACCTATTAACATTTCATAATTTAAAATTACAAAAATATACATTGTCATATTAATTTAATGATTCTTAGACATGGGCCAACCCAGGTCTTACCATGGTCTAAATCTGGTTGAAACCCGGTCTAGTACAGATCTAAATCTGGTCTAGACCTGGTCTTGACTAGACCGTCTAGTACTGGTGTAAATGTGTTCTGAACCCTGTCTAAAACCTGGTTAGTACTGCTGGCCTAAATCCACTTGGTACCTGTTTTGGGGATGACGGGCGCAGTCCAACTGCGCGTGCCGTGCAGGAACACGCTGCTTATTCCGAGCGCGCGCCGGGTCATCCGCGTGGCCATGCCGGATCCCACGAGCAAGCTTCGTGGGGGGGTCACGCGACCCTCGCAGGTTCCTGCGGACACCGGGCGGTCCGCGGAGCTGTGTCCGAGGACAGAGGCTCTGCGGCGGGGCATGGCGCTGGTCAAGGGTCCTTCTGGAGCCGAGCCGCGCGCTGCTTTTTTATAAAGCTTAGCGGCCCGCTTCTGGAAAACCGTGTGCTTTGTTCCCGCGCTTCGAGAGCGAAACGCAGAGTCAGCACCAGCTCTGAGTCACCCATAAACCCGAGAGACCAGCAAAGTCCAGACAGAGACAACAGAGCCAGAGAATATAGAAGCATGCAGCAGCGCAGGTGAAAGTCACGTGACACTAGACCCTCACAAACCACAGCTAAGCCCCGGAGCAGATCTGAGCAGATCTGAGCCTCATTTAGTCAAATATCAAAAGTAATCGAAACAACAGATGAAGCCTAACAGAGACTCACTCCTGCCTCTTAAACAAGTCAGTTATTAATCAAAATATATCACAATACTGATATATTCTGAACAGTAACCTTTGACCCAGTGAAGTCCAGCTAGAACAGCCTGTGGTGTCCTGTACACTCTTTGGCTCGTAATCAGGGGAACCATAACACTCATCTTTAAAGGTTCTACACAGCACCTTTGTCAAATGGTGCTGTGTAGAACCATAAGAGGTGCTATAAAGCAATTTCTTCAACAAAAATGGTGCTCAACATTGGTTCTTGGCTCGTTATAGGGGAACCTCTTTTGGCATTAATGGCACTTAAGCTTTATAGCACATTTGTCAAATGGTGCTTAATAGAAACTTTTTTTTAGGTAGTAGGCCATTATCATGCCATATACTACAATGTTTGAGTCAACATGCTTCTAAACGACGCTTTTATACCAAATCATGGATTGAAAGATTCAAAACCCTGTACTAAAAGCTTACTGAAAGAAAATACATTACACTTTTAACAGTTTAATTCATTTATTTTAGTTGCAAATATAATCAGTGCTTTTTAACTAACAACACTGGCTGAAAAAACAGAAATCTGAATATGAGAGAGAGACAGAGACTCACAGATTGAGTTGTACACTCTTAGGGTTAGATGACAGTGTTTGTGACGGGAAGTCCGGCTGCATCCTTCATTTTTAAGACAACGCACTCCAGGAAGGTCAGTGTCTTTTTCAGTCCTTTAGGATATTAGATCCCAAACAGAAAATATAAAGAAAAGGATTTTCACCATTTTGGGTGTTGGTGTGTCAGGAGGGGCCCTGAGGGAAAAGGGATAAAACAGCATTAACCCTCTTCATTTATTTGAAAGGCAAACCTTAAATAGTGAATAAAACAATAAGTCCATTGAAGCAGTTTTACAGTGAATTTAAGGAGCGGAGACCCTTTGCTGTTCTACATCCAGCTTCAAAGAACTTATTGTATTTATAAAACTTACTCCATAAAAATATTTTAATATTTATTTTATTCATAAAATAAAGACCAGCAACAAAAAAATTACACATTTATTCATCTGCCAAGCAATGTGTTTTTAAAGAACATATGCAGCAACAGAGACCGTGACGAACAGCAGGTGCCTCGAGGACCTTAGTGCTTTTATAAAACGGTTGCCACACAAAACCAATATTAAAGCCGAAAAATATGTATCTATTCAACTTTCATGAAGTAAAATCACTAAAAGCATTCCTTCTGCTGGAAAAAATAAATAAATAGAATAGTCCCTGTCCAGCCGTAAACAGCAACAGAAGTTACATATATTATTTTGCCAAAAGATGGAGGACTTTCTGAGTGAGTCATCTGGAATCGAGAAGGACGTTTCTATTGGAAGGCTCTGAGTCAAACTTTATCACGAAGGAGGAAGACTATAGGCATGGGAAAAAAAACCTTAACTTTGTGTTAAAAGGACAAGGTCATCGCAGCGGACATTCAAACGGATTCTTTTAGTACAAATATAGGACTGACCTGAAAACATGTCTACTGTAAAGTCCACTCACTTTACTCGATCTTTCACAATACTCCACTAAAGCTTGAACGAGATCAAACACGTGTTTAGGTTTCGAGGGCTGTTGTAGTAAAATAGAGAACCATTGGGTGAAGTGTTCATAACTGTGTTTTATCAGAATCAAGGATTGGAACTAAGAGTTTTATAATTATAAAGACATTGATTTGAGCTAATAATACACTTACACTACACCATGTACCTTTAATGTACCTTTAATGTAAGTAAGTCCCAGGTATATGTTTGAGTAATTTACAAAGCTTAACCAATCAGAATCAAGGACCTAAACTATCAGTTTTATAATTAATTTTAACTCCTGTCATACAACTGCTCATACTTTTGGCCATTAACTGAAAATGAATGTAATTTTCTCTTAACTTTGAAAGCATAGTTTGTGTAGACAGCAAACAAAAACTAATGTTTGCATTGAAGTCATTTGAGCAGCAAAACGAGCACTAATTGTAGTGCTTTAATTAGACTTGCTTCACACTCAGTCAACTGTTCATGGCTCACCTCAAAAAGTAACCCCGGGTCCTCCTTAAACAGCTGCTTCCAACTGTAGTCCTTTCAATAAAACAAGAGTTAACATAACATGGGTGGAGGCTTTTATCTCATAAGTTTTCTTTGTTTTAATTACCAAGACTGTAATTATTACTACCTTTAATAAACTAGAAATGAGTCTTTATCATTACACAAGACAGATACATGCAGGAGCGTATGATCTCAGGCAGATATGTGTCAGACAGCGATACACAGAAAATCCAAGCAGTGCAGATTTAATTACCTTTTTTCAGTCTGCCGTCTTCACAGTCATCCACCACACGCCTGAACTTCTCCATCAGGGGACTCCGTGAAACCTTAAATACTTTAGGTGCCATTACCGAGAGCTGAGAGAGAACATCAACGTTGGTATGGTCTCTCAGATCCCAAAGGAGCTTAGGTTAAGATGAAGGCAAAGTAGAAAAGACAGTTATAACTCGTTAGTCATAAGTCATAACTATGGAGGCAATTAATACACTACTGTACTTTCCATTTTGGACAGTCTGAAACCGAGCTGTGGTTTCTCTGGTAGATTTTTATCAGCGCCATCCTTTCTTTAAGAAGCTCTAAGTTTGGTCCAAGCTTCTCTGTTTCCTCCTTTATTACTCAGAGATGTTCCCTGATGCTTCGTTCATCTTCTCCTGCATCAACCTATCGGGGAAGTTCAATCGTTACAAACTCTCAAACTACAACATTGGGAGCAGCGACTTTAAAAATATGCATAGACTTATTGATAAATACAAAACAGCCAAAATATTCTGTAGTCACAAATGACACTATCTACACAATACAGTCATTTCTTTAGTAGAACATAAGATGCATCTTATTATACTGTTAGCTTTCCATTTTGGAAAATAACAGGGTTTTTGAAGGCCAAAATAATTGTCCGACTGGAGTGTATTGGAGTCTGGAAAAAGGAGTTTCTTAATAATAAAGCAATCAGTGAAAGTTTGGCCTATTACATGCATGTTATGTTTAAATAAGGACTGAATGCAAAAAAAGTTAATTTAATAGGTGGGAATGAATAAAATTTTTATGGCATTACATCGTTAAAATGATTAGGCAAGGCAATTTTATTTATATAGCACAATTCATACACTGGGTAACTCAAAGTGCTTTACAGGAATAAAAGACAATTTACAAGATTTATATTAAGAAGCATAAGAAAAAAAAAAAAACATTTTAAAAAGAAGAGTGCAGATAAAAGAAAAAACACTTTAGGTTGTAGTGTAGGCGGAGCTAAAGAGGAAGGTTTTTAACCTCCCCTTGAACATTGTTAAAGTTGAGGCTTGTTTTACTTCATCTGGGAGTCTGTTCCAGGTTTTGCTGCATGAAACTTAAACGCTGCTGCACCCTGTTTAGTTCTAACTCTGGGCACGAGCAGAAGGCCTGTCCCAGATGTTCTCAGAGTCCGAGGAGGTTCATAAGTAACTAGCATGTCAGAGATATATTCTGGTGCTAAACCATTTAGAGACTTGTAAACCAGCAGTGCTGTTTTAAAGTCTATTCTCTGAGCAACAGGAAGCCAGTGCAGAGATTTTAAAACTGGCGTAATGTGGTTGTACTTCCTGGTTTTGGTGAGAACCCGAGCAGCGTTCTGAATAAGCTGCAGCTGTCTTAACCCTCGTTTTGAGAGACCAGTGAGCAGGCCGTTACAGTAATCTAACCTGCTGGAGATAAAAGCATGGATAAGTTTCTCTAAGTCTGGTTGAGACATCATCCCTTTGACTCTGGAAATGTTTTTAAGGTGATAAAATGCAGATGATGTAATTGACTTAATGTGACTGTGGAAATTCAAGTCTGAGTCCATGATGACCCCTAGATTTCTAACCTGATTTTTAGATTTTAGAGAAAGAGACTCGAGGTGACTGCTGACACTTTCTCTTTGTTTCTGTGGCCCAAAGATGATTAGTTCAGTCTTGTTTCTGTTCAGTTGGAGAAAATTATTTTGCATCCACACATCAATCTGTTCGATGCAGTGACACAGTGAATGGATTGGTCCATTTTCACCTGCTGTGAGTGAAATGTAAATCTGAGTGTCATCTGCATAATTATGGTAGGATACGCCACAAGTGCGCATTAACTGGCTTAAAGGAAGCATGTAGAGATTGAATAATAGAGGTCCCAAGATAGACCACTGTGGAACCCCACATGTCAGGGCCATTTGGTCTGACACACAGTTACCAACCGAAACAAAGTACTTGTTGTCTTCAAGATAGGACTGAAACCATTTAAGGGCAGTTCCAGTGATACCTATCCATTCCTCTAATCTTTGTGTCAGGATTTCATGGTCCACTGTATCAAACGCAGCACTCAAGTCCAACAGAACTAAGACAGAGACTTTGCCTGCGTCAGTGTTCATACGGATGTCATTTGTGACTTTGATAAGTGCAGTCTCAGTCTGTGATGGGGCCTGAATCCTGACTGAAAAGAATCAAAGCAGTTGTTAAGTAATAGAAAGTCATTAAGTTGTTGATATACAACTTTTTCGATGACTTTTCCTAAAAATGGCAGGTTTGATATGGGCCGATAGTTGTTGAGCACTGTAGCATCAAGACTGCTCTTCTTTAGGAGAGGCTTAATGACAGCAGTTTTAAGGCCCTTGGAAATGTTCCAGACTGTAAGGAATTATTGACTATATCAGTGAGTTGTGGTAACAAACTGCTTAGTACTGATTTTAGAAATCTAGTGGGTAAAACATGGAGGCAGCAGGTGGATGAACTCAGGCTGGAGACAGTTTTTTCAATTGTTCTGTCATTAATGGGTGTAAAATGTGTTAAACCAACCAAGTGTCTCCTAGGTGGCTGCAGTGTTGTTTTATGCTCTTTGGACTGTAGCATGTTTAATGCCTTGAACCTTGTCGTTGAAAAACAATGCAAACTCATTGCATTTAGTGGTGGAAACTAATTCTGGAGGAAATGGAGCTGGAGGGTTTGTTAATCTGTTCACTGTAGCAAACAGGACACGCAGGTTGTTACTTTTGTTGTTGATGATCTCTGAGAAGAATATTTCTCTTTCTTTTTGCAAAGTTTGATTGAAAACATGCAAATTTTCTTTGTATACCTCATAATGAATTAAGAGTTTCGATTTACGCCATTTTCTTTCAGCTTTTCGGCATTCCCTTTTCTGTGCCCTGACAGAGTGAGCATTGCTCCATGAAGCCTTCTGCCTCGTCCTGATCACTTTAACCTTAACAGGAGCAATGGTGTCCATAACATTTAAAACACCTGAAGTATAACAATTCAACAAATCATCAACTTGACCTGATGAGGCATTTTCAAACCTGATTGCCTCCATAAACTGTGTCCTGGTGTTATCGTTAATGTATCTCTTTTTTACAACAGTAGGTCCAACAGCAACTTTTGGAATAATGGACAGATGAAAAAAGACACAAGAATGATCAGATAGAGCAACATCAATCACAGTGACATCTGAAATATGAACACCTTTAGTAATGACCAGGTCCAGAGTGTGACCTCTGTTATGGGTCGGCTCATTAACATGCTGACAAAGACCAAAAGTATCAAGAATAGTAGAAAGTTCTTTGGCATTTCTGTCACAAACATTATCCACATGCACATTAAAATCACCAGATATGACTATTTGTTCAAATTCTGTGCAAATAACCGAAAGCATTTCAGTAACTCATTAATAAAATCATGACATTGTTGGGGTGGTTTGTAAAGAACTACATATAAAATAGATGGAGAAAACCTCAACTCCATTTTGAATGACACATACTCAAATGATGAAAACTCTCCAAGTGAAAGTTTCTGGATAAGAATATTATCCCTAAGAAAGGCACATACACCACCACCCTTTTTGTTTTCTCGTATTTTGGATAAAAATGTGAAATTCGATGGGGTGGATTCAATAAGGACCGCATTTCCAGTCCTGCTGTCTAACCATGTTTCTGTTAAAAACATAAAATCAAGCTTATTTGAAGTTATAAAATCATTAATTAAAAAAGATTTGTTTCCCAAAGACCTGACATTGAACACTGCAAGTTTTAAGTCTGTTTGAGCAGGACCTGACTTTATCTGTTTGCAGGGATTTGAATCAGATTTGTCTGATTAGACAATCTAACTGTTATTCTCTTCTTTAATCTGCGACTTCTGACTGTAGCTATGGAGCTGGGGAGTGTTCTCTCCCAGGGCCTCAGGTTGATAAGTGGTTTATTATGACGAAAAGTCCTGGAACAGCAGAGGCCCTCAGTGTCCTAATCACTGATAGTAGCCTTGATGCTAGTCAAGGCTTTTGGAGCTGGTCTGGGAGGAGCTGGTCTGGGAGGGGGTGGAGGGGGTCTGACTGGGGTGACTCTAGGTAGTGGCCGAGGTGAAGCAGTGATTAGTGTTTTTTTCACATTAAAAGAGATAATGCTATAAACAGCCACATGTTTTTGTAAAGCATCAGGTAAAAGCATATCACAAATTTTATTTTTCAAAATGTATTACTGTTTTAAGTAAAGATAATGCCAATGAATAATACTTTTTATTATGTCCAAATATTGATTTCCATATAATATTGCTTTTTATATTTCATGTGATGTTCATGTAAAACTGAATTAATTTCAAGGGCTGAAAATATGAAGACAGGATTTGAACAGATATTTTACAGGCCTTGAATCCTTTAAAAGGATGATCTCTGATGTCCATGGGTTGGTACTGGGATGATCTCTGATGTCCATGGGTTGGTACTGGGATGATCTCTGATGCCCATGGGTTGGTACTGGGATGATCTCTGATGTCCATGGGTTGGTACTGGGATGATCTCTGATGTCCATGGGTTGGTTCTGGGATGATCTCTGATGCCCATGGGTTGGTACTGGGATGATCTCTGATGCCCATGGGTTGGTACTGGGATGATCTCTGATGTCCATGGGTTGGTTCTGGGATGATCTCTGATGTCCATGGGTTGGTACTGGGATGATCTCTGATGTCCATGGGTTGGTTCTGGGATGATCTCTGATGCCCATGGGTTGGTACTGGGATGATCTCTGATGCCCATGGGTTGGTACTGGGATGATCTCTGATGTCCATGGGTTGGTTCTGGGATGATCTCTGATGTCCATGGTTGGTACTGGGATGATCTCTGATGTCCATGGGTTGGTACTGGGATGATCTCTGATGTCCATGGGTTGGTACTGGGATGATCTCTGATGTCCATTGGTTGGTACTGGGATGATCTCTGATGTCCATGGGTTGGTACTGGGATGATCTCTGATGTCCATGGGTTGGTTCTGGGATGATCTCTGATGTCCATGGGTTGGTACTGGGATAAGCTTCTCTCTTTCAGTCGCTGTGTTTCATTGTTGGCAACAAGAGGCTGCCTTTCCTTCTTAAACTTATTTCTGAGTTATTCAAGCTTTTTAATGAAAAGTTACCTTCATGCTAACAGTGATTGCAAAAGCCTATGGAGCAAGTTTATTTTGTGGTATACACAATTTTTTGACCAGGTGCATTTTGGGTATATGCATACTTGCGGTATGTTCTTGAAGAGTTTGACTTATAAATTTAAAAGCCGTTTAGAATTTCCTAAACGCATCATGAAAATACAGAGCCTTCTTCCTCAAAAACAGTTTACTGCCAGGAAATAAAATCCAAATGGACCTACTTGGTTAGAAAGTGTATTCTTGACAAAAAACTGGTATCCCCAATAATTCATTTCTAATTATTATAATTCATTTGTAAAACTATGAACTCATTAGATTTGGGTAATCCATTATGACATTTGACAGAAGATGTATTGAAGATCCTAGTTGTTAGTAACTATACCAGCCATAGCATTCTAAAGGTAAAGGAACATTCTGTCTGCACCTGTTAACCTCCATCCACCTGTGTCTGGAGAGTTTCCTCATTTCCTCAATTTGTATTTAGGCCATCCTTAAAAATATTATTGTTTGCGTAACAGGTTCGACCATGTCAACTTTAGTCTGACCGATTAAGTTATTGTATTCAAGTAACAAATCCAATAAAGTAATATTCATTTTAATTTAATTGAGAAAGTATTGAGAATATAAATTGCCTAGGCCTAGATACATACACAGGCAACTTTCTTTCTTTTAAATAAAAACCTGTGGCGTCATCTATGATTATGTTTAAACATGACACAGAGTATGGTCTGTACGTTTGCTTTTTTCACTAAATATACCAGGCCACCACCAAGAAAAAAACCACAGGAGATTTCTACTCTTTGTTACATATAACCCTTATGTACGTCTGGAAAGAATCAGGTATTGATATTGTATTTGTTGCAGTGCAATTAACCAAGCATTTATCAAGCTAGAAAGGCACAAGTAGAAGCAACTTACATGTTTTCTTACTGAGGTGGTCAAAAAGAGACTGGATCAGTATTTTTTATTTATTTTATTTAACCTTTATTTAACCAGATAAAAGTAGACTCCGTAGTTTTGTTTTACTTACTCTCTTCTGTCTATGGCCATCCTCGGCACTGTTGGAAAAACTAAAGCGGTATCTGGAGCGGACTGTGCTTGGCTGGAGCTATCATTGTTTCTTGGAGGGTTCTCTCTACAGAGAAATAAAATTTGAGCAAGAAAAGTCAAATTCAATAAGAGGCTTATCAAATTCATAGGTGTGATTGGTAAAGGACAAAAAAGCAGGAAAATACACTTACCATGAACAGCAATGTAAAAGAGTGGGCACAGGGATTGTGTTTTGGCATATGGGATACCATTCTGATTACCTGCTCATTGGTGTGCTTTTAAGTTTCTCCAACTGCGTCAGAAACAGACTCTGTTTACGAATGAGCCTCTCAGACATCCTCTCTGAGAGTGGCTCCATCTATCTCATGTTCTAGAATCAAAAAAGCATTTAATTCAGAAGGAGAGGTTCAATAAAGAGCAAGCATTGTTATGAATTTACCAATTAGACCTTGCCTTGATACATTCCAGGAAGTGACATAATCTTGTGAAAAAATATTCTGTTGATCAATTGCTGCAATCAAAGCTAAATTAAACATGTTGTAGCTTATCAAATTTATAACCATGAAACTCTCCTTTCAGGAGAGCATTGGAAAAATATCATGGTATAGGTTGAGTGGTATTGGTTAATCATAAATTAAAGCTTGACACATAGCATCGCTAACAACAAGATTCTGATCCTGTTCATCACTGAAATCCAACAAATCATAGGCCTAAATTTAAATCAATTTGAAATTACAACTTAGTCTCACAGGGCGATGAACAGGTTGTCCTCTCGATCTGTGTATGCGTCAAGGGCCTGGAAGTCAGTTTCCTCCCCAGGTGTAATGGCCACCCACTGACAGTGGTGGACAGTAACAAAGTAAATGTAATACGTTACTGTACTTAAGTAGTTTTTTCCAGTATCTGTACTTTACTAAGTATTTCCATTCGGGGATACTTTTTACTTTAACTTCACTACATTTCAAAGTCAAATATCTTACTTTTTACTCAATTACATTTTGCAAAATTAGTCGTTCCTTGTGTTGCCATTAAAAACTTTTGTAGAAGAAGACCTCAAAGACGCGTCTCAGTGTGAGTGTCAGGACCGGCTCAATAGAAGCCTCATTCTCTACACGCGAGCTGATAAACATGAAAATAACAAATAAAAAATACACCTGTGATGAAGTTTTGGTATTAGTAATGGCTGACTCTGATTCTGAGGGAGAACATCTACCTTTAGAGTCTTTTCAGCCGAGTGAAAGTGAGAATGAGCGAGAGTGAGTGCATGTGTAACTTGGACAGCGGCGCCGCTGCTCGTGCCTTTCTCAGTCTCTCATAAAGCACACGCTGTTTTTCACACATTTTGCCAAACATCAGTGAAAGAAACGGTAGGAAACTAGTCGCTCTGGCCGCGGTAGTGAAGGGGAGGTTGGGAAGGGAAGCCGTGAGCGCATAGCACCTGCTGCTTTACCTTTAGCACCTGCAGCTTTACCTTTAGCAGCTTTACCTTTAACACCTGCAGCTTTACCTTTAGCACCTGCAGCTTTACCTTTAGCAGCTTTACCTTTAACACCTGCAGCTTTACCTTTAGCACCTGCAGCTTTACCTTTAGCACCTGCAGCTTTACCTTTAGCACCTGCAGCTTTACCTTTAGCACCTGCAGCTTTACCTTTAGCACCTGCAGCTTTACCTTTAGCACCTACCTTTAGCACCTGCAGCTTTACCTTTAGCAGCTGCAGCTTTACCTTTAGCACCTGCAGCTTTACCTTTAGCACCTGCAGCTTTACCTTTAGCACCTGCAGCTTTACCTTTAACACCTGCAGCTTTACCTTTAGCACCTGCAGCTTTACCTTTAGCAGCTTTACCTTTAACACCTGCAGCTTTACCTTTAGCACCTGCAGCTTTACCTCCTGCAGCTTTACCTTTAGCACCTGCAGCTTTACCTTTAGCACCTGCAGCTTTACCTTTAGCACCTGCAGCTTTACCTTTAGCACCTGCAGCTTTACCTTTAGCACCTGCAGCTTTACCTTTAGCACCTGCAGCTTTACCTTTAGCACCTGCAGCTTTACCTTTAGCAGCTGCAGCTTTACCTTTAGCACCTGCAGCTTTACCTTTAGCAGCTTTACCTTTAACACCTGCAGCTTTACCTTTAGCACCTGCAGCTTTACCTTTAGCAGCTTTACCTTTAACACCTGCAGCTTTACCTTTAGCAGCAGCTTTACCTTTAACACCTGCAGCTTTACCTTTAGCACCTGCAGCTTTACCTTTAGCACCTGCAGCTTTACCTTTAACACCTGCAGCTTTACCTTTAGCAGCTGCAGCTTTACCTTTAGCACCTGCAGCTTTACCTTTAGCAGCTTTACCTTTAACACCTGCAGCTTTACCTTTAGCACCTGCAGCTTTACCTTTAGCACCTGCAGCTTTACCTTTAACACCTGCAGCTTTACCTTTAACACCTGCAGCTTTACCTTTAACACCTGCAGCTTTACCTTTAGCACCTGCAGCTTTACCTTTAGCAGCTTTACCTTTAACACCTGCAGCTTTACCTTTAGCACCTGCAGCTTTACCTTTAACACCTGCAGCTTTACCTTTAGCACCTCTTTAACACCTGCAGCTTTACCTTTAACACCTGCAGCTTTACCTTTAACACCTGCAGCTTTACCTTTAGCACCTGCAGCTTTACCTTTAGCAGCTTCTTTACCCTTAACACCTGCAGCTTTACCTTTAGCACCTGCAGCTTTACCTTTAACACCTGCAGCTTTACCTTTAGCACCTGCAGCTTTACCTTTAGCAGCTTTACCTTTAACACCTGCAGCTTTACCTTTAGCACCTGCAGCTTTACCTTTAGCACCTGCAGCTTTACCTTTAGCACCTGCAGCTTTACCTTTAGCACCTGCAGCTTTACCTTTAGCACCTGCAGCTTTACCTTTAGCACCTTTAGCTTTACCTTTAACACCTGCAGCTTTACCTTTAGCAGCTGCAGCTTTACCTTTAGCACCTGCAGCTTTACCTTTAGCAGCTGCAGCTTTACCTTTAGCACCTGCAGCTTTACCTTTAGCAGCTTTACCTTTAGCACCTGCTGCTTTACCTTTAGCACCTGCAGCTTTACCTTTAGCACCTGCTGCTTTACCTTTAGCACCTGAGCTTTACCTTTAGCACCTGCAGCTTTACCTTTAGCACCTGCAGCTTTACCGTTAGCACCTGCAGCTTTACCGTTAGCACCTGCAGCTTTACCTGTTAGCACCTGCTGCTTTACCTTTAGCACCTGCAGCTTTACCTTTAGCACCTGCAGCTTTACCTTTAGCAGCTTTACCTTTAACACCTGCAGCTTTACCTTTAGCACCTGCAGCTTTACCTTTAGCACTTGCTGCTTTACCTTTAGCAGCTTTACCTTTAACACCTGCAGCTTTACCTTTAGCAGCTTTACCTTTAGCACCTGCAGCTTTACCTTTAGCAGCTTTACCTTTAGCACCTGCAGCTTTACCTTTAGCACCTGCAGCTTTACCTTTAGCACCTGCAGCTTTACCGTTAGCACCTGCAGCTTTACCTTTAGCAGCTTTACCTTTAACACCTGCAGCTTTACCTTTAGCACCTGCTGCTTTACCTTTAACACCTGCAGCTTTACCTTTAGCACCTGCAGCTTTACCTTTAGCAGCTTTACCTTTAACACCTGCAGCTTTACCTTTAGCACCTGCAGCTTTACCTTTAGCACCTGCAGCTTTACCTTTAGCAGCTTTACCTTTAGCACCTGCAGCTTTACCTTTAACACCTGCAGCTTTACCTTTAGCAGCTGCAGCTTTACCTTTAACACCTGCAGCTTTACCTTTAGCAGCTGCAGCTTTACCTTTAGCACCTGCAGCTTTACCTTTAGCACCTGCAGCTTTACCTTTAGCAGCTTTACCTTTAACACCTGCAGCTTTACCTTTAGCATCTGCTGCTTTACCTTTAGCAGCTTTACCTTTAACACCTGCAGCTTTACCTTTAGCACCTTTAGCAGCTTTACCTTTAGCACCTGCTGCTTTACCTTTAGCACCTGCAGCTTTACCTTTAGCAGCTTTACCTTTAACACCTGCAGCTTTACCTTTAGCACCTGCAGCTTTACCTTTAGCAGCTTTACCTTTAGCACCTGCTGCTTTACCTTTAGCACCTGCAGCTTTACCTTAGCAGCTTTACCTTTAACACCTGCAGCTTTACCTTTAGCACCTGCAGCTTTACCTTTAGCAGCTTTACCTTTAGCACCTGCTTTACCTTTAGCACCTGCAGCTTTACCTTTAGCACCTGCAGCTTTACCTTTAGCAGCTGCAGCTTTACCTTTAGCACCTGCTGCTTTACCTTTAGCACCTGCAGCTTTACCTTTAGCAGCTTTACCTTTAACACCTGCAGCTTTACCTTTAGCAGCTGCAGCTTTACCTTTAACACCTGCAGCTTTACCTTTAGCACCTGCAGCTTTACCTTTAGCAGCTTTACCTTTAGCACCTGCAGCTTTACCTTTAACACCTGCAGCTTTACCTTTAGCAGCTTTACCTTTAACACCTGCAGCTTTACCTTTAGCAGCTTTACCTTTAACACCTGCTGCTTTACCTTTAACACCTGCAGCTTTACCTTTAACACCTGCAGCTTTACCTTTAGCACCTGCAGCTTTACCTTTAGCAGCTGCAGCTTTACCTTTAGCAGCTTTACCTTTAACACCTGCAGCTTTACCTTTAACACCTGCAGCTTTACCTTTAGCAGCTGCAGCTTTACCTTTAACACCTGCAGCTTTACCTTTAGCAGCTGCAGCTTTACCTTTAGCAGCTTTACCTTTAACACCTGCAGCTTTACCTTTAGCACCTGCAGCTTTTAGCAGCTGCAGCTTTACCTTTAGCACCTGCAGCTTTACCTTAGCAGCTTTACCTTTAACACCTGCAGCTTTACCTTTAGCACCTGCAACCTTTAGCACCTGCAGCTTTACCTTTAGCAGCTTTACCTTTAACACCTGCAGCTTTACCTTTAGCAGCTTTACCTTTAGCACCTGCAGCTTTACCTTTAGCACCTGCAGCTTTACCTTTAGCACCTGCAGCTTTACCTTTAGCACCTGCAGCTTTACCTTTAGCACCTGCAGCTTTACCTTTAGCAGCTGCAGCTTTACCTTTAGCACCTGCTGCTTTACCTTTAGCACCTGCTGCTTTACCTTTAGCACCTGCAGCTTTACCTTTAGCACCTGCTGCTTTACCTTTAGCACCTGCAGCTTTACCTTTAGCACCTGCAGCTTTACCTTTAGCACCTGCAGCTTTACCTTTAGCAGCTGCAGCTTTACCTTTAGCACCTGCAGCTTTACCGTTAGCACCTGCAGCTTTACCTTTAGCAGCTTTACCTTTAACACCTGCAGCTTTACCTTTAGCACCTGCTGCTTTACCTTTAACACCTGCAGCTTTACCTTTAGCACCTGCAGCTTTACCTTTAGCAGCTTTACCTTTAACACCTGCAGCTTTACCTTTAGCAGCTGCAGCTTTACCTTTAGCACCTGCAGCTTTACCTTTAGCACCTGCAGCTTTACCTTTAGCAGCTTTACCTTTAGCACCTGCAGCTTTACCTTTAACACTGCTGCAGCTTTACCTAACACCTGCAGCTTTACCTTTAGCAGCTGCAGCTTTACCTTTAGCACCTGCAGCTTTACCTTTAGCAGCTTTACCTTTAACACCTGCAGCTTTACCTTTAGCATCTGCTGCTTTACCTTTAGCAGCTTTACCTTTAACACCTGCAGCTTTACCTTTAGCACCTGCAGCTTTACCTTTAGCAGCTTTACCTTTAGCACCTGCTGCTTTACCTTTAGCACCTGCAGCTTTACCTTTAGCAGCTTTACCTTTAACACCTGCAGCTTTACCTTTAGCACCTGCAGCTTTACCTTTAGCAGCTTTACCTTTAGCACCTGCTGCTTTACCTTTAGCACCTGCAGCTTTACCTTTAGCAGCTTTACCTTTAACACCTGCAGCTTTACCTTTAGCACCTGCAGCTTTACCTTTAGCAGCTTTACCTTTAGCACCTGCTGCTTTACCTTTAGCACCTGCAGCTTTACCTTTAGCACCTGCAGCTTTACCTTTAGCAGCTGCAGCTTTACCTTTAGCACCTGCTGCTTTACCTTTAGCACCTGCAGCTTTACCTTCTTAACACCTGCAGCTTTACCTTTAGCAGCTGCAGCTTTACCTTTAACACCTGCAGCTTTACCTTTAGCACCTGCAGCTTTACCTTTAGCAGCTTTACCTTTAGCACCTGCAGCTTTACCTTTAACACCTGCAGCTTTACCTTTAGCAGCTTTACCTTTAACACCTGCAGCTTTACCTTTAGCAGCTTTACCTTTAACACCTGCTGCTTTACCTTTAACACCTGCAGCTTTACCTTTAACACCTGCAGCTTTACCTTTAGCACCTGCAGCTTTACCTAGCAGCTGCAGCTTTACCTTTAGCAGCTTTACCTTTAACACCTGCAGCTTTACCTTTAACACCTGCAGCTTTACCTTTAGCAGCTGCAGCTTTACCTTTAACACCTGCAGCTTTACCTTTAGCAGCTGCAGCTTTACCTTTAGCAGCTTTACCTTTAACACCCCTTTAGCACCTGCAGCTTTACCTTTAGCAGCTGCAGCTTTACCTTTAGCAGCTTTACCTTTAACACCTGCAGCTTTACCTTTAACACCTGCAGCTTTACCTTTAGCAGCTGCAGCTTTACCTTTAGCATCTGCAGCTTTACCTTTAGCACCTGCAGCTTTACCTTTAGCACCTGCAGCTTTACCTTTAACACCTGCAGCTTTACCTTTAGCACCTGCTGCTTTACCTTTAGCAGCTGCAGCTTTACCTTTAGCACCTGCTGCTTTACCTTTAGCACCTGCAGCTTTACCTTTAGCACCTGCAGCTTTACCTTTAGCAGCTTTACCTTTAACACCTGCAGCTTTAGATTCAAGATTCAAGATTCAAAGTGTTTATTGTCATGTGTACAGACAGAAAGCATGTTTCCCTGTACAATGAAATTCTTACTTTGCCGTCCACAGTAAAATGTCACACAAGTAAGTAAAAATATAAAAAAAAAAAATAAGACAAATATACAAGTGATAATAATGCAGTACAAAAAATACAAATATACAAAAAAAATACAAGAGGGCAAAAGGAGTAAAGTAGTAAAGTGAGGTAGTGCAGTTGTGATGGTGTAAAGTGACGTGTAAAGTAAAGTGAGGTAGTGCAGTAGGTAAACAATTGTTCATGTAATGTTGTGATTGTGATTGTAGACTCCTATCTGCTGTTTAGGAGTCTTATGGCAGAGGGAAAGAATGAGTTCTTCATTCTGAAGTCTGCATTTCACACTTCTGTACCTCCGTCCTGAGGGTAGAAGTGTGAACAGACCATGTTGGGGTGTGGAGGGGTCTTTGAGGATGGAAGCAGCTCTTCTGTGGACTCTGCGGTGGTAGATGCTCTGCAGTGAGGGCAGTGGAGTCCTGGTGATCTTCTGTGCAGTCTTCACCACTCTCTGCAGGCGTTTTGCGTCCATGGCAGAAGTGCTGCCGTACCACACAGTGATGCAGCTGGTCAGGACACTCTCAATGGTGCAGCTGTAGAAGTTGCTGAGGATCTTGGGCGACATGCCAAACTTCCTCAGCCTCCTCAGAAAATACAGCCGCTGTTGAGCCTTCTTGACCAGCTGCGTGATGTGAGGTGTCCAAGTGAGGTCCTCATTGATGTGGACACCCAAGTATTTGAAGCTGCTCACCCTCTCCACTTCAAGTTCCCGGATGAACAGTGGCTGAGGCGTTCTCCTCTCTCTCCTCATGTCCACTATCATCTCCTTTGTCTTGTCCGTGTTGAGGGTGAGGTTGTTGTCTTCACACCATGACACCAGACTGGCCACCTCCTCCTGTAAGCTGCCTCGTCACCGCCAGCGATGCGTCCTATCACTGCGGTGTCGTCAGCAAACTTCAGGATGATGTTGTCCTTGTGAGAGGCGACACAGTCGTAGGTGTACAGGGTGTAGAGGATGGGGCTGAGTACACAGCCCTGTGGAGTACCAATGTTTGTGATGGTGCTGGCTGAAGTCCTATTACCAATCCTGACAGACTGAGGCCTGCCAGTCAGGAAATCTAGGAGCCAGTCACAGAGGGTGGGGTGCAAACCAAGTGTGGACAGTTTGTGGGTGAGTTTGTGTGGGATGACCGTGTTGAAGGCGGAGCTGTAATCTATAAAAAGTATCCGTATGTATGAGTCCTTGTTCTCCAGGTGTGACAGGGAGTAGTGGACAGCAGTAGCGATAGCATCCGAGGTGGACCTGTTGGGTCGGTAGGCATACTGCAGGGGGTCAATGGTGTCGGTATGCTGCTCTGAATGTGGCCAGCACCACTCTCTCGAAACACTTCATAATGATTGGAGTGAGTGCCACTGGCCTGTAGTCATTCAGGCAGGTGGGTGGGTTCTTCTTGGGCAGGGGACGATGGTCGTGGTCTTGAAGCATGGTGGTACAATGCGCTGGCTGAGGGAGAGGTTGAAGATGGAGGTGAAAACATCAACCAGCTCGTTGGCACATGCTCTGAGGCCCGCCCAGGAATGTTGTCTGGTCCTGCTGCTTTGCGGGGGTTGATCTTCCTCAGAGCTCTGTGTACCTGTGTTGTTGAGATGGTTGGTGGAGGAGGGGGTTGGGTGATCCAGGTGTGTGTGAGCTCCTCTCTGCAGTGTTGCTGGGAGCCTCAAAGCGGGCGTAGAAATTGTTGAGGTCATCCGGCAGGCTGTCTGTTGATGCGATGTTGTTGGTGGTGGTCCTGTAGTCTGTGATGTGCTGCAGGCCTTGCCACATCCGCCTCTGAATCCGAGTAGAGTAGAAGCTGTCCAGCTTCTCTCTGTACTGCCTCTTGGCCGCTGTGATGGCTTTTCTCAGTCCATACTTGCAGCTTTGTACTGCTTCATTGCCTGATCTAAATGCAAGAGAGCGAGCACGCAGCATGTGACGCACCTGACTGTTTATCCAGGGCTTCTGGTTGGGAAACTTCCTGATTCGTATGGTGGGCACGATGTTATCAACACAAGTGCTGATGTACCCAGACACATACTCAGCATAATCCTGTACACTGATGGAAGAGTCCTCCACAGTGGCTGCAGCTTTAAACACATCCCAGTCTGTCAGTGCAAAACAATCCTGCAGGGTGATCTCGCTCTCCGGGTCCAGAGTTTGATCTGTTTGGTGACAGGGTGTGCTTGTTTCAGTCTTTGTCTGTAAGCAGGGTACAGGAACAAAGAGATGTGGTCCGAGTGTCCGAAGTGGGGCGGGGTGCAGCCCTGTATGCACCACGTATGTTGCTGTAGACGTGGTCAAGAGTGTTTTTATCACGGGTGGGAATGTCAACATGCTGGTGGTATTTGGGGAATACAGTCCGCAAACTACAGTGGTTGAAGTCACCAGCAACAATAAAAACAGCGTCAGGATGAGCCGTTTCTAACGCGCGCTGATGACGCCATGGAGTTTGCTGAGTGCTGCTGTGGCCAGCACGCGGGGATGTAAACAGCGCCAAAAACACAGCAGTAAATTCCTCGGTAAATAATACGGACGCACTTCAGCAGTAATAACTCCACATCTGGTGAACAGTGCTCGTCAACAGTCTGTATATCTTCGCACCACGAGTTGTTTACAAACACACACACACCCCGCTTTAGACTTACCGGATGCAGCTGCTCGGTCGCCGGGTGAAGCGAGTGAGTCTGTAGCTGAATGGCGTTGTCCGGGACCTTGTCTGAGAGCCAGGTCTCGGTGAAAATCAGGGCGCAGCACTCTCTGATTTCCCGATGGGTTGAAATCCTGGCTCGTAGCTCGTCCAATTTGTTTTCCAGGGAACGTACATTCGCTAACAGGAGGCTGGGTAGCGGTGGTCGGCTAGCGCGAGCTTTTAGCCTAGCATGTAGCCCTCCTCTTGCCTCGCTTGCGCTGCCTCTCGAAGCACTCTCCTGGGGTCAGCGAACTCACTCGAGACCGGTGCCGTGGCCCTCGGGTAAAAGTTTTGGTGGTATGGGCGAACAATGAGCTGCAGCTCCAGCGGAATAGAACCACTAAAAACAAAGTTTCGTGAGTTGGCGATGTCCAATAATGCCTGTCGGTTGTATGTTAGCAGTGCATGGCATTTGTGCACTGCAGAAAGAACGAAAAACACGAAAAACATACAAAAAAGAGAAAAAGTTCGAAATTTTAGCGCGGAGCTGGCAAACACGTCTGCCTCGGGGGGCGCCATGGATAGGCTACTTTACCTTTAGCACCTGCAGCTTTACCTTTAGCACCTGCAGCTTTACCTTTAACACCTGCAGCTTTACCTTTAGCAGCTGCAGCTTTACCTTTAGCACCTGCAGCTTTACCTTTAGCACCTGCAGCTTTACCTTTAGCATCTGCAGCTTTACCTTTAACACCTGCTGCTTTACCTTTAGCACCTGCAGCTTTATCTTTAACACCTGCAGCTTTACCTTTAGCAGCTGCAGCTTTACCTTTAGCACCTGCAGCTTTACCTTTAACACCTGCAGCTTTACCTTTAACACCTGCAGCTTTACCTTTAGCAGCTGCAGCTTTACCTTTAGCACCTGCTGCTTTACCTTTAGCACCTGCAGCTTTACCTTTAGCACCTGCATCTGCATCTGATAGAAGCCGGGTGCGGTAGTGACAGGGAGTTTCAAGATTCAAGATTTTTATTCGTCACATACAAAATTATATACATATATTATAATATATATACATATATCACCAGCAGTGAAATGTGAGTCAGGTCCGCTCCATGGACAGTGCAATTATTAAAGAAAAACAACACAGATGAAAAATTTACATAAATATAGCTATATAAGAATGAAATAAGTAAACAATAAAAATATAGGAATAAAATATAAAAAATGTGTGTTGAGGAATTAAATATAGAACCCAAAATAATGTGCATGAATGTAAACTGTAGTCTTAAATATTAAGATGTACAGGGATATACAATATGCATATATGCATTTTACTGAAAGTGACAGAGAGTTTGGGAATAATGCAGCTTCTATTGACAGCTGTTTGGGACAAATACGTGTTGTTCATCCTGACACTTTACCCAGTCGAGGAGGGAGAGGCAGGGGTAAACATAGTCAGTGAGAATGCACTAATCAAAGCAGCGATCGTAATAAAAGTGATGGCTGTGTGCTGTGCTTTATGAGAGGTCCCACACTCTAAAAAACTACTAACTATGCCACATGATGGATAAGAAAAGATAAAGCTACTGCAACCACACACATACAGTACATGTGTATATTTCTCAGAACTATTTGCATACGTTTTACTAGTTATGGTATATTAGAAGTTGTAGTTATTCTTTATTTTGGTAATGTTGCTTTTACAAATTACTGTTATAATTTTTTTTTCAGAGTAAGAAAAATATAATATGTTCATTAGTGTGTATGTACTGTAAATAACATAACCGCCAATATATAATGTCATGGTATGCAAATTAGATGCAAATTAGATGCTTAAAATGTATTTACTTATATAATTTGGGTCATACCTGACCTTTTTCTAGTTTAGAGTACGACTCTATCTTTTATCATTTTCAAACCACAGCCTTTTGAAATTTGGATCTCAAAAATCTGTATTTTTTTTTAAATAATCCCTGGCGCCTAAAGGGGACAAGAGACTGACAAAATCTATAAGGGCATTATAGCCATAATAAATGATTGTACTTGGATACTTAAGTACATTTGAAGGCAAATACGTTTGTACTTTTACTCAAGTGAAAGTTAAAAGGGAGTACTTTTACTGAAGTAATATTTTACCTAGTGTATCTGTACTTTAACTCAAGTACTTGGTTTGTGTACTTCGTCTACCTCTGCCCACTGAGTTGTTGATCTAACACCGTAGGTATGCAGATGCTCAGAGAAGCACCAAGTCTTCCGCACAATTTCCACTGACTGTGGAACTTAACAATATGTAGAACTTGAAAAAAACTGGGATTTCCTCAGCATGCACAAGGTCTCCAGTGGTGTATTTGACTCTGTCATATATCACTTGTTTGGTTTTCCAGAGTGTCTCATTCAGTTCAGCAGAGTCCTCTGCAATAATCTCTCTAAGCTGAGAGGGTAGTGCATTCAAACGAATCTCTATTAAAGAGTACGGGACATCTTCGAGACATGGTGTCCAGTTGATTGTGCTTCCCAACACTGGCGCATTTGATAGCGCTTTGCCAAAGTCTTTGCAATATAAAGTACAGGTGTTTGGCCTCATACCTGAGACACCAATGTGCTCTCAGTGGACCATGCTGTTTGATTAATCGAGGACAGGCAAAAGCTTCTGAAAATTCTTCAGAAATTCTGTGATCACAGGTGCCAGTATATGTCACATGTAGATCTAAACAGCAAATAAAGAGTAACCTCAAAATGAGGCAGTTTATCAAAAGGGCAGCGTCCAGTAACACCATCCAAAGATTTACCATCTGGCACTTGTAAATGTCTACAGTGTGTGTCAGGAGTCCGGAGAAAACACTCACCGTGTTACCAATGTCACGGTGGTGACACAGACAGAAACGACAGATCCGTCCTTGACTAAAGCAAGTATTGAAACCAGCCAAGGAATGGGCTGATAAATTGTCAGCACAAATGTAAATCACGGAGCCTTTGAAAACACAGGACTTGTCATCAATGTCAACTGATACACAAGGTCACGAAGAAGAGGTAACTCTACTTCTGAAGCAACACATGTATATTTTGAAGACTGGAACGATACTTCAGAGGAATATTTCCAAGAACAAAGTAGACACTTAAAATTTTGTGGATCTGCCTTTTGGATCCTAAACAATTTACAATTTCAAATTCATCAGTTTATAACTGGAGCCTCAGATGTGTCTCAGATCCATCAAAAAAGGCGTGCTGCTAAAAAATTAATCCATCTGTGAAGTCTTTAAGTGTTTCTCCATCGAAACCTGTGTCTTCCACAACATAATGAAAAACATCATCTCTTTTCAGAATATTTTTTAAAACTTCCAAAATGGGAATATACTGGAAAGTCTCTTTCAAATCCGAGTAAATACTCTACTGGTTCAATTAACCCAAACTCTCTTATACAGTATCTCTCAAACTGAAAGTCTGATGCATTAACATCAAAACACTTCAACCAAGGACTTCAAGTTTGAATGATTGTCAATATTGATATTTGTTTCTTCTAAACAGAACTTTAGAAGGTCCTGGGACTGTTCATTAAAAAGCTCAGTATTTTTACTTCATGAGTAATAGTATGCCAAACAGTTTTTGGGAGAATGTGCTTTTCTTGAAGTTTTAAACAAAACAATGCAAAATGTCTCTCAATTAGTCATCTGAAACCACATATTTTTGTTCTCTGAATCCTCTGCGTCTCTCACGATTTTATGAGTCCGAACATGGACACGTAAAGAACTCTTTTTTGGCACCCATCGTGTCCACATACAACAAAGAAATGTAGAAATACTGCAGGTGTTTGAGGTATTTGTATTTATTTGTTGAGGTATTTGTTGTAAGAGACTGTTCTTACATGGCAGTAGAGCACTGGTGCATTGATCACAGAATACTTGAAGCTCACCCTCAAAGGTTTCACAGAATTCCCCCAAGTCAATATCTTTCAACCACAGGCAAACTTGGACAGAAGTCCAACCCGTGAAGTCTGTCATAACCTGAAGAAAGAGAGAAAATAACAAAACAAACAAGTTACAACACTAGGATGAATGTAAGCCTTTAGAGTAACGTATAGAGCCATCTACAGCAGCCCAGTAATGACAAACATTATTAATTTAAATATTTTGTGCATGTTGACAGTATTTTATGATTTGACACATTAAAGTCTGAATGTGTATCCTTCAAAAATGTGTATTTGTTTTCCACTGAAGAAATAAAGACATGGATATCTTGGATGACATCGGGGTTTAAATGTACTCTACACTAACGTTACGTGTGAATAGGGTAAGACTACACAGTATCCATGGTAACGAGGCAGCTAGCTATAAAGCCCGCCACTGGGGGAGGCCATCGCTATTAGTGATTTGAAAAGATATTAAACGGTAGTGTTATAACGTTATATCTGGAGAAAGTCAAGAAAAGAACGACCCCAGTTAACTTACACTTAAGTTACTTAACTTAAAATACAGTTCAGTGTTTGTGAAACAACATATTTATTAACCAACACGGCTCCTCAGCCAACTAACATTTGATTGATGCTAATCTTAGCATTAATGTCACAAAACACGGTAAAACTTTTGCAAAATACAATGAAAAGTTTCCCCTGACAAGTAACTTAACGCAGTATGACACTCACCTCGAAAGATATCTTCTGTCTCTTTTTAGAAATGTGTTCGTCGTCCTGGTTTTGATTGACGTCGAGTCCAAGGGTTTTTCTAGAGTGTTCTTTGAGGAATGTGGCGCTCACCTAGCCTGGCTCCGCCCTCCTACGTACTTCCGCTCAATTTCATTTCACTTCAGTACTACGTCTGGGATTGCTGTATATTCTTAGGTTTCCAGAAATCAATTTTTTGTAGGACCAATCAGCGAACAGAGGGAGTGGCTGAGAACGATGACGTTGATGTAGTGCGTCAGTTTGCGTTGGATCCACGTTAGCGATTGGCTATGGCAGATCCTGAGTGACTCTGGGCAGATCCAATAGTTTTAAACTTCAACAGAGTTCCCGCATACAAGGAAGTAAACGCTTGTCAATGGAGCGAGGCCAGACTCTCTGTACAAATGAAATGTACGAGAGTCTGGTAGAACCAGGCTAGCGCTCACCCTCGCTCACGTGCACCTGAACTGCACAGTGCACGCTATTCCGCGCATACTCGGTTTTTATCCAGTCTAAAAAAATATATTATATATTTGTTAATTTAATTTAAATGTTATATATATATATATATATATATATATATATATATATATATATAAACTTTGTCCTTCACCCTCCGCGGGTGGTCTCTCATCCTTCGAGCTCGGGTCCTCTACCAGAGGCCTGGGAGCTTGAGGGTTCTGCGCAGTATCTTTGCTGTTCCTAGTACTGCACTTTTCTGGACCGAGATGTCTGGTGTTCTTCCAGGGATCTGCTGTAGCCACTCTTCCAGTATGGGGGTTACTGCCCCGAGTGCTCCGATGACCACAGGCACCACTGTCGCCTTCACCTTCCAAGCCTTTTTATATATATATATATATATATATATATATATATATATATATATATATGTACACCTGTGGTGACAGGGACAGGATGGGACTGGAGGGTAAAGTGCTGTCGTTCAGCTTTGACACTGACACCGAGCTCAGGAGCTGTATTTTCTGATTTAAATAAACGCTCCCTCTCGTTCATAACGTCAGTGAAGCTCCGTAATATTTTGCCGAGGCTCAACTTTTAGATTTTACTTGTTTCTAACTCATTTTCAGGCTACGCTAAACAAGTTGAATTTGCCGCTGCTCTGTCCGTAACCATAGTAACCTGAGGACCTGCACTTGTATACATAACTGTTCTAGAAGTGCCGGTTTCAAAAATATATTTTACACAATGCGCTTGTAATTATGAATAATGTCTTGTGGTCCGCCTGTTGAAGACCCCTGCTCTAGGCCATCTTCATCAGGACATGGGTGTGGCTCTCTCCTCTTATTGTAGCCATAGATATACATAATAAAGGCCTTTATTATGTATATCTATGATTGTAGCATTTAGCGGAGGCTATCTGCTAACTTACCCATAAACTTGCCCGGGCATGTCACATAACCTACACCTCAGAGCAGGGTAGCCCTGTTGAGTAAGTTACCACCGCTCCAAACCAAACCACTTTCTGGAGATGGAAAACTTAAGATAAACCTGAAATTACCTGGATCTAAACCTAAACTAGCTTCCAGCAACAGGTCTCTGGAAACCAAGCTGGTCCCAGACTCTGGAACACGTAACCTTTGACTTGAGCCTGGTTCAGAGGCTTTAACCACTCTTTGAATCATTTTATTACTGTATATCAATTCTCTGATTTTGTTTATATTATATCAAATACATCTAAAGATTCATGGGTTTGACCTTTGACCTTGTTTGGTCACGTTTTGTTTTTGGTAAAGTTAAAACCTAAAACAGAGTGTGTATTTCCTGTTTCTGTCTGCTGATGGGTCAACTAAACACTTTCACGTGATTGGTTACATAGGTCATTCCACTTCCTGTTTCTCAGCAAATGGCACAAAGAGATTTAGGACAGACTTTTAAACAGGTTTTAAATGGATCTGAATATATCTGTGAAGGTTCTCACTCATCCAGGTCATCTTGAATTAAAAGACCAAACGTCTTCACCTTGAAAACTAAGTCCAGATGTCTTTACTTTAACCTTTTCTTTGTGAATCTGAACAGGTTTTAGTAAAAACTAATGAAAGGTTCTTGGTTAATAATAGATTTATTTCTAAAACAGCAACAGTTCATCAACAACAATGCTCAGGCTTTTCTTTGAGATGAGCTTCAGGTGAAAAGATAAAAGCAGAGAAATGTGGTTTATTCACAGAGTTGGCCTGGATTAACAGCAGTTAGTTCCATTAAAGCAGAAAAAAAACTGTACAATAAACATCGTAAACAGACACAATACTGGTCCTGGTCCTGGTCCAGTCCTGGTCTGGTTGTGGTCCTGGTCTGGTCTTTCACAGGGACAGGGCCTGAGAGGTGTCGGAGTCCGACAGAGTCCTGGTCCTGGTCTTGGAGGACAGGATGAAGTTCTTTTTCTGCGGTGCGGTTCGCTGTAGCAGTGACAACACTTCCTGTCTAAAGCGCTGTCCAATCAGAGCATAGAGGAAGGGGTTCATGGCGGCGTGGCTGTAGGCCAGACTTTTCAGGATCTGACCGGTCTTGTCCAGGTTTTTACGGCGCTCGCAGTCGGTCAGATCCGCAGAGTGGGCGTCCCAGATCTAAGACCAAACCAGAAAAGGATTTAGTTGGATTTGAACAGGTCAAAGATGGTTTGTCAGGGTCTGAGCGGTACATAACCATAAGTTCAGGGTAATTCTCTAAGAATCCAGTAACATAAAGAAGCTGTTTCAAACACTCCAATCAAAGACATGACTGATCCAGACGGACCGGCCCAGGAAGTCCTGAAGACCCGCAATGAAACAGGAGCTGATGTCAGACAGAATCAGAGAAGTCTGGAATTTTAATAGTGACATTACACAGTGCTTTTCTGTCACCGTTTCTCATGTGACTCTGGCATACAAGTAATTAAAACTCTGCTAAATTATGCTGATAATGCCTTCTGTAATAAATTTCAACGCTTTAGTGACATAAGTATTAATATAAATGAGCTTACGTATTTTATTCAACAGTTCTTGTCCTATTAAAACTGACTATTAAACTATTAAAACTGACTATTAAACTATTAAAACTGACTATTAAACTATTAAAACTGACTATTAAACTATTAAAACTGACTATTAAACTATTAAAACTGACTATTAAACTATTAAAACTGACTATTAAACTATTAAAACTGACTATTAAACTATTAAAACTGACTATTAAACTATTAAAACTGACCAAAACTGACTGGATTATTGCAGCTCTTTTATGCCTCAGTTTACAAAGACAATTTTGTAATGGTTAAGTTAATTTGTTAATAACAAATTACGACGGATTATGTTTCCACAGAATTTTGTCTGTGACTGGTTTCATTCAAAGCTGTGGTGTTCAGTTTAAAGACATGTTACGGTCGCTGCTCTCATCTGACTGAATTTACAAATCATTATGGTCTATTTTTACTCTAGTGACCATAGCTGCTCACTACAGAATTTAAATCTATTCTAAAGAAGCGTGAAATCAATGAGCTTGGTAAATGTAACTGTTTTTAAAATTGCACAAACCGACTATTTTACAACTATAGATTGTAAATATTGTTATTTGTGTGTTTGATAATGTCTCGTAGTTTTAAGAAACAGTGTGTAATGCTGTCATCTTGGCCAGGTCAAGATGACAGAAAAGAGATTTTTAATTTTAAAAGGAGGATACCACCTGCTTAAATAAAGAATATAATAATAATACATAACTGCATTGTAGGAAACAGTGAATGCACTACATTTCAATTACTAGACAGATCAACCACAGACAGATCAAACACAGACAGATCAAACACAGACAGATCAAACACAAACAGATCAAACACAAACAGATCAAACACAGACAGATCAACCACAGACAGATCAACCACAGACAGATTAACCACAGACAGATCAACCACAGACAGATCAACCACAGACAGAGTTCAACCACAGACAGATCAACCACAGACAGAGTTCAACCACAGACAGATCAACCACAGACAGATCAACCACAGACAGATCAACCACAGACAGATCAACCACAGACAGAGTTCAACCACAGACAGATCAACCACAGACAGATCAACCACAGACAGTTCAACCACAGACAGATCAACCACAGACAGAGTTCAACCACAGACAGATCAACCACAGACAGATCAAACACAGACAGATCAACCACAGACAGATCAAACACAGACAGAGTTCAACCACAGACAGATCAACCACAGACAGTTCAACCACAGACAGTTCAACCACAGACAGATCAAACACAGACAGATCAACCACAGACAGATCAAACACAGACAGATCAACCACAGACAGATCAACCACAGACAGATCAACCACAGACAGATCAAACACAGACAGATCAACCACAGACAGATCAACCACAGACAGATCAAACACAGACAGATCAACCACAGACAGATCAACCACAGACAGATCAACCACAGACAGATCAACCACAGACAGAGTTCAACCACAGATAGATCAACCACAGACAGATCAACCACAGACAGAGTTCAACCACAGACAGAGTTCAACCACAGACAGATCAACCACAGACAGATCAACCACAGACAGATCAACCACAGACAGATCAACCACAGACAGAGTTCAACCACAGACAGATCAACCACAGACAGATCAAACACAGACAGATCAACCACAGACAGATCAACCACAGACAGAGTTCAACCACAGATAGATCAACCACAGACAGATCAACCACAGACAGAGTTCAACCACAGACAGAGTTCAACCACAGACAGATCAACCACAGACAGTTCAACCACAGACAGATCAACCACAGACAGTTCAACCACAGATAGATCAACCACAGACAGATCAACCACAGACAGTTCAACCACAGATAGATCAACCACAGACAGATCAACCACAGACAGAGTTCAACCACAGATAGATCAACCACAGACAGATCAACCACAGACAGATCAACCACAGACAGATCAACCACAGACAGATCAAACACAGACAGATCAAACACAGACAGATCAACCACAGACAGAGTTCAACCACAGACAGAGTTCAACCACAGACAGTTCAACCACAGACAGATCAACCACAGACAGAGTTCAACCACAGACAGTTCAACCACAGACAGATCAACCACAGACAGATCAACCACAGACAGAGTTCAACCACAGATAGATCAACCACAGACAGTTCAACCACAGACAGAGTTCAACCACAGACAGTTCAACCACAGACAGATTAACCACAGACAGATCAACCACAGACAGATCAACCACAGACAGATCAAACACAGACAGATCAAACACAGACAGATAAACCACAGATAGATCAACCACAGACAGATCAACCACAGACAGAGTTCAACCACAGACAGTTCAACCACAGACAGATCAACCACAGACAGATCAACCACAGACAGAGTTCAACCACAGATAGATCAACCACAGACAGAGTTCAAACACAGACAGATCAACCACAGACAGAGTTCAACCACAGACAGTTCAACCACAGACAGATCAACCACAGACAGTTCAACCACAGACAGAGTTCAACCACAGACAGATCAACCACAGACAGATCAACCACAGACAGATCAAACACAGACAGATCAAACACAGACAGTTCAACCACAGACAGATCAACCACAGACAGATCAAACACAGACAGTTCAACCACAGACAGATCAACCACAGACAGATCAAACACAGACAGATCAAACACAGACAGATCAAACACAGACAGATCAAACACAGACAGTTCAACCACAGACAGATCAACCACAGACAGATCAAACACAGACAGATCAAACACAGACAGATCAAACACAGACAGATCAAACACAGACAGTTCAACCACAGACAGATCAACCACAGACAGAGTTCAACCACAGACAGATCAACCACAGACAGATCAACCACAGACAGATCAACCACAGACAGATCAACCACAGACAGATCAAACACAGACAGATCAACCACAGACAGTTCAACCACAGACAGATCAACCACAGACAGATCAACCACAGACAGTTCAACCACAGACAGAGATCAACCACAGACAGATCAACCACAGACAGATCAACCACAGACAGATCAACCACAGACAGTTCAACCACAGACAGATCAACCACAGACAGATCAACCACAGACAGATCAACCACAGACAGATCAAACACAGACAGATCAAACACAGACAGATCAAACACAGACAGTTCAACCACAGACAGATCAACCACAGACAGATCAAACACAGACAGATCAAACACAGACAGATCAAACACAGACAGATCAAACACAGACAGTTCAACCACAGACAGATCAACCACAGACAGAGTTCAACCACAGACAGATTAACCACAGACAGATCAACCACAGACAGATCGACCACAGACAGATCAACCACAGACAGATCAAACACAGATAGGAGAGGAGGAGAACATGTCTAACGTTGAGACGAAGCTCAGGCCTCAGATCCACGGTAAAGCAGGGGTGGACAATTTTCTTTTCTCAAGGGTCATATTAGAACATGGGACTCTGGTGGAGGGCCGGGCCAACACAGTGAACTCACTTATGCTAAAAAAAAACACATTTCTTTTGCCAATAGTTTAAGTTTGAAATATAGGCAAAATAATATGTGCTCTAAACACTGTATATTGAACGCCACAGTCACACCTGCACCTCCTCAGTTTTAGAGCCACTCTTTACAGTTTGTTCTAAAACCAGTGAAAAGTACCTCTCTGTGAGTCAAGATGACAGCTTAATGAAAGGTTGTTACTGTTTGAAGCATGTTGTAGTGGAATATTGAAGAAAAGGGAAAAATATAAAAATATATATATGCAGTGTTTAATCATCAATAATATTAGTACATTTTTGGGGGCCTGATTAAAAAGCCCAACAGGCCACATGTGGCCCCCAGGCCTTCGTTTGCTTACCCCTAGTTTAAAGGCGACTGATTCTGAACACCACAACATTAATTCTAGGGATGCACCGAAATGAAATGCTTGGCCGAATACCGAATACCGAATGCGGTGTTTCACATTTTTCCATTTATTTTGACAATTTTTTCACCATTACAATAATTAAATAGTAAAAATTTGCTTTTTACTATTTTGTGTTGCTTTTCAGATAAAAAAAATCAAATAACAAAAATACAATTTCAAAATATTTAACTAACAATGAGCAATACATTTGTTATGGTATTTATTAATCTTCCTTAATTTAAGATAATAAAAAAATATTTAGTTCATGTTAGTATGAGTGCATTCACAATTTTAACAAATAGGCCTACCACTTTTGATACTTTTAAATTCAAAAATTACAAATGTGATACTTAATTTTAATACTGTATTAGTAAATGTTAACATTAAGATTAATAAATGCTGTTAATAAGGGGTTTTCATTGTTAGTTAATGTTAAAAATAGAAACTACTTATAAAGTGTTACCATAATCCAAAATATAAATAAAATCTTACCAGTCAGACAGCGAGACTGTGCGCGGCTTATCTGTAGTACAAGCCCGTTTACTCTCTGCGCTGTTTTCATCTCCTGGCTGTGCACCTGACCGTCTCCATTACCTAGCGGCTTTCCCAAATCCAACTTGGCCTCGATCATTTCTCGTGTGCGCATCTTTTTCCCCACATCCAAGTAATGATCTTTATATCGTGGATCAAGCACAGTAGCGATGCTGTACAGGGGTTCTGAGTCCGCCTGTCTAAATCATGTGCTGACAGCTTCTAAGAGCGCACGTTCAGTTGTTTTAACTCCGTGGTCTGTTTCACTTTCGTTTTTGCAGATGTCTGGACAATTCAGCAGAACAATGTCTGCAAACGGCCGTTTTTGCCTCTTTCTCCGAAACCTTAAAGTGCTTCCACACGGCTGACATGTTTGCTGCATAAAGCGAGCGCCTCTCACTCCGCGCGGGTTATTTGATTGCGTCATTAAAAACGTCATTATTCGGCAAAATTTATTCGGCCTTTTTACTTATTCGGCCGAACGCCGAAAGTGCTTTTTTTGGCTATTTTCGGCCGAATAATTTCGGTGGCCGAACATTCGGTGCATCCCTAATTAATTCTTCTGGTTTATTTCAGTCCAGCTGCTGAATACTTTCCAGGCCATTCAGGTGCTGGATCAGACCTGGTTTCAGCAGAACTAGACTTGGACTTACCTCTGTGATCAGGACTATGTTGTAAGGAAGCTGAGTGACGACAAAGGCCACGACAATTGACATGACGACCAACAGGGGGCGATGCTTCTGAAAGCTTCGGGTCTTGAGCAGCCGCCGACCAATCACAGCGTAGCATATTGCCATGACAACGAGTGGCACACAGAACCCCACGCTGACCTGTGGCACACACACAAGACCTGGTTTAGACCTGGTTTAGACCTGGTTTAGACCTGGTTTAGTCCTAGTTTAGTCCTGGTTTAGTCCTGGTTTATAATAATAATAATAATAATAATTGTTATATTTATATAGCGCCTTTCCAGAGCTCAAGGACGCTTTACATATCAATTATTCATTCACTCCACAGTCACACACTGGTGGTAGTAAGCTACATCTGTAGCCACAGCTGCCCTGGGGCAGACTGACAGAGACGTGGCAGCCATTCCGCGCCTACGGACTCTCCGACCAACACCTTCAACATTCTTACACATTCATACAAGGCAAGGTGGGTTAAGTGTCTTGCCCAAGGACACAACGACAGTATGAACTGTGGGGAGAGCGGGAATCGAACCTACTACCTTCCGGTTGAAGGACGGCCGCTCTACCACTGAGCTACTGCCGCCCCGGCAGTTTAGACCTGGTTTAGTCCTGGTTTAGTCCTGGTTTAGACCTGGTTTAGTCCTGGTTTAGTCCTGGTTTAGTCCTGGTTTAGACCTGGTTTAGACCTGGTTTAGTCCTGGTTTAGACCTGGTTTAGTCCTGGTTTAGACCTGGTTTAGACCTGGTTTAGACCTGGTTTAGTCCTGGTTTAGACCTGGTTTAGACCTGGTTTAGACCTGGTTTAGTCCTGGTTTAGACCTGGTTTAGTCCTGGTTTAGACCTGGTTTAGTCCTGGTTTAGTCCTGGATTAGACCTGGTTTAGTCCTGGTTTAGACCTGGTTTAGACCTGGTTTAGTCCTGGATTAGACCTGGTTTAGACCTGGTTTAGTCCTGGTTTAGACCTGGTTTAGACCTGGTTTAGACCTGGTTTAGTCCTGAATTTGACCTGGTTTAGACCTGGTTTAGTCCTGGTTTAGACCTGGTTTAGACCTGGTTTAGTCCTGGATTAGACCTGGTTTAGACCTGGTTTAGTCCTGGTTTAGACCTGGTTTAGACCTGGTTTAGTCCTGGATTAGACCTGGTTTAGACCTGGTTTAGTCCTAGTTTAGTCCTGGTTTAGTCCTGGTTTAGACCTGGTTTAGTCCTGGTTTAGACCTGGTTTAGACCTGGTTTAGACCTGGTTTAGTCCTGGTTTAGACCTGGTTTAGACCTGGTTTAGTCCTGGTTTAGACCTGGTTTAGACCTGGTTTAGTCCTGGTTTAGTCCTTGTTTAGACCTGGTTTAGACCTGGTTTAGACCTGGTTTAGACCATGTTTAGACCTGGTTTAGACCTGGTTTAGACCTGGTTTAGTCCTGGTTTAGACCTGGTTTAGACCTGGTTTAGTCCTGGTTTAGTCCTTGTTTAGACCTGGTTTAGACCTGGTTTAGACCTGGTTTAGACCTGGTTTAGACCATGTTTAGACCTGGTTTAGACCTGGTTTAGTCCTGGTTTAGACCTGGTTTAGACCTGGTTTAGTCCTGGTTTAGACCTGGTTTAGTCCTGGTTTAGACCTGGTTTAGACCTGGTTTAGTCCTGGTTTAGACCTGGTTTAGTCCTGGTTTAGACCATGTTTAGACCTGGTTTAGACCTGGTTTAATCCTGGTTTAGACCTGGTTTAGTCCTGGTTTAGACCATGTTTAGACCTGGTTTAGACCTGGTTTAGTCCTGGTTTAGTCCTGGTTTAGACCTGGTTTAGTCCTGGTTTAGACCATGTTTAGACATGGTTTAGTCCTGGTTTAGACCTGGTTTAGACCTGGTTTAGTCCTGGTTTAGTTCTGGTTTAGTCCTGGTTTAGACCTGGTTTAGACCTGGTTTAGACCTGGTTTAGACCTGGTTTAGTCCTGGTTTAGACCTGGTTTAGTCCTGGTTTAGACCTGGTTTAGACCTGGTTTAGACCTGGTTTAGTCCTGGTTTAGACCTGGTTTAGACCTGGTTTAGACCTGGTTTAGACCTGGTTTAGTCCTGGTTTAGACCTGGTTTAGACCTGGTTTAGACCTGGTTTAGACCTGGTTTAGACCTGGTTTAGACCTGGTTTAGTCCTGGTTTAGACCTGGTTTAGACCTGGTTTAGACCTGGTTTAGACCTGGTTTAGTCCTGGTTTAGTTCTGGTTTAGTCCTGGTTTAGACCTGGTTTAGACCTGGTTTAGACCTGGTTTAGTCCTGGTTTAGTCCTGGTTTAGACCTGGTTTAGTCCTGGTTTAGACCTGGTTTAGACCTGGTTTAGTCCTGGTTTAGACCTGGTTTAGACCTGGTTTAGACCTGGTTTAGTCCTGGTTTAGTCCTGGTTTAGACCTGGTTTAGTCCTGGTTTAGACCTGGTTTAGTCCTGGTTTAGACCATGTTTAGACCTGGTTTAGTCCTGGTTTAGACATGGTTTAGTCCTGGTTTAGACCTGGTTTAGACCTGGTTTAGTCCTGGTTTAGTTCTGGTTTAGACCTGGTTTAGACCTGGTTTAGTCCTGGTTTAGACCTGGTTTAGTCCTGGTTTAGACCTGGTTTAGACCTGGTTTAGTCCTGGTTTAGACCTGGTTTAGACCTGGTTTAGACCTGGTTTAGACCTGGTTTAGTCCTGGTTTAGACCTGGTTTAGTCCTGGTTTAGACCTGGTTTAGACCTGGTTTAGACCTGGTTTAGACCTGGTTTAGACCTGGTTTAGACCTGGTTTAGTCCTGGTTTAGACCTGGTTTAGTCCTGGTTTAGACCTGGTTTAGACCTGGTTTAGACCTGGTTTAGACCTGGTTTAGTCCTGGTTTAGTTCTGGTTTAGTCCTGGTTTAGACCTGGTTTAGACCTGGTTTAGACCTGGTTTAGACCTGGTTTAGTCCTGGTTTAGTCCTGGTTTAGACCTGGTTTAGTCCTGGTTTAGACCTGGTTTAGACCTGGTTTAGTCCTGGTTTAGACCTGGTTTAGACCTGGTTTAGACCTGGTTTAGTCCTGGTTTAGTTCTGGTTTAGTCCTGGTTTAGACCTGGTTTAGACCTGGTTTAGACCTGGTTTAGACCTGGTTTAGTCCTGGTTTAGACCTGGTTTAGACCTGGTTTAGTCCTGGTTTAGACCTGGTTTAGACCTGGTTTAGACCTGGTTTAGACCTGGTTTAGACCTG
This sequence comes from Perccottus glenii, assembly GCA_024416835.2. Classification (NCBI taxonomy): domain Eukaryota; kingdom Metazoa; phylum Chordata; class Actinopteri; order Gobiiformes; family Odontobutidae; genus Perccottus; species Perccottus glenii. Next base: position 29,410,474 of record CM044557.2, read on the forward strand.
GTTTAGACCTGGTTTAGACCTGGTTTAGTCCTGGTTTAGACCTGGTTTAGTCCTGGTTTAGACCTGGTTTAGACCTGGTTTAGACCTGGTTTAGACCTGGTTTAGACCTGGTTTAGACCTGGTTTAGTCCTGGTTTAGACCTGGTTTAGACCTGGTTTAGACCTGGTTTAGACCTGGTTTAGTCCTGGTTTAGTTCTGGTTTAGTCCTGGTTTAGACCTGGTTTAGACCTGGTTTAGACCTGGTTTAGACCTGGTTTAGTCCTGGTTTAGTCCTGGTTTAGACCTGGTTTAGTCCTGGTTTAGACCTGGTTTAGACCTGGTTTAGTCCTGGTTTAGACCTGGTTTAGACCTGGTTTTGTCCTGGTTTAGTCCTGGTTTAGACCTGGTTTAGACCTGGTTTAGTCCTGGTTTAGTCCTGGTTTAGACCTGGTTTAGACCTGGTTTAGTCCTGGTTTAGACCTGGTTTAGACCTGGTTTAGACCTGGTTTAGTCCTGGTTTAGTCCTGGTTTAGACCTGGTTTAGACCTGGTTTAGACCTGGTTTAGACCTGGTTTAGTCCTGGTTTAGACCTGGTTTAGACCTGGTTTAGTCCTGGTTTAGACCTGGTTTAGTCCTGGTTTAGACCTGGTTTAGACCTGGTTTAGACCTGGTTTAGACCTGGTTTAGTCCTGGTTTAGACCTGGTTTAGTCCTGGTTTAGACCTGGTTTAGACCTGGTTTAGACCTGGTTTAGACCTGGTTTAGTCCTGGTTTAGACCTGGTTTAGTCCTGGTTTAGACCTGGTTTAGACCTGGTTTAGTCCTGGTTTAGTTCTGGTTTAGTCCTGGTTTAGACCTGGTTTAGACCTGGTTTAGACCTGGTTTAGACCTGGTTTAGACCTGGTTTAGACCTGGTTTAGTTCTGGTTTAGTCCTGGTTTAGACCTGGTTTAGTCCTGGTTTAGACCTGGTTTAGACCTGGTTTAGTCCTGGTTTAGTTCTGGTTTAGTCCTGGTTTAGACCTGGTTTAGTCCTGGTTTAGACCTGGTTTAGACCTGGTTTAGTCCTGGTTTAGACCTGGTTTAGACCTGGTTTAGACCTGGTTTAGACCTGGTTTAGTCCTGGTTTAGTTCTGGTTTAGTCCTGGTTTAGACCTGGTTTAGACCTGGTTTAGACCTGGTTTAGACCTGGTTTAGTCCTGGTTTAGTCCTGGTTTAGACCTGGTTTAGTCCTGGTTTAGACCTGGTTTAGACCTGGTTTAGTCCTGGTTTAGACCTGGTTTAGACCTGGTTTAGACCTGGTTTAGTCCTGGTTTAGACCTGGTTTAGACCTGGTTTAGTCCTGGTTTAGACCTGGTTTAGACCTGGTTTAGTCCTGGTTTAGTCCTGGTTTAGTCCTGGTTTAGACCTGGTTTAGACCTGGTTTAGTCCTGGTTTAGACCTGGTTTAGACCTGGTTTAGTCCTGGTTTAGACCTGGTTTAGACCTGGTTTAGACCTGGTTTAGTCCTGGTTTTGTCCCACAGGGAGATTTCTTGGCAAAGTGCTGAGTAGCTGCAGAACAAACATACTTATGTACTTACTGTTTATACAACGACACACATTTATACAGTAGCATGTATATTCAGTGCAAAATATTCATTTTAATATATAAAATGAATGCACCTGCCCTGAGCTAAAAACATTTCAGATTTAGCAAAAACTAATCTACAATAAATAAATATATACATAAATAATACATCTGGTCATATTCTGTTTAAAAGTCAATAATAAATAATAAAAAACAACCCTAAGAACAGAAAAAGATGAGCAACAAATGCTAAAACAAGAGTGATGCAGAGTGAGTAAGCCTTGGATTGTCAACCTGAAGGAAGAAGCTTATACTTAGTGAAGAGAAAGTGAGAGGGATCGTTTAAGATCCTGTCAGCCATTCTGGACACTGTGTCTTCGTTACATTCAGTTTGGATTTTTTGCTGGACTAAAAGACAGCAGTGGCTCAGTGGTAGAGCAGTCGTCCTTCAACCGGAAGGTAGGTAGTTCGATTCCCGCTCTCTCCACAGTTCATACTGTCGTTGTGTCCTTGGACAAGACACTTAACCCTTGCCTCCAGTGTTGTTCCAGCTGTAACACTGGTGAATGGAACCTTAATGTAAGTTGCTTTAAAATTAAAATGTAAGACTGTTGAATGTAAGTTGCTTTTGATAAAGCCTCTGCTAAATGACTAAATGTAAATGTAAGACTTCAGATGACTGTCCTGCTCACACTGAACAGCCTGCGTCGACGGAGAAAGTGCAGTCTTTGTGTCAGTCATCCGCCCAGAGAATACATATGGTCATTCATTTTAAGGTTAGAGTCACTAAGTCCTGGTTTAGTCCTGGTTTAGTTCGGTTTAGTCCTGGTTTAGTCCTGGTTTAGTTCTGAACTTACCTGTACTGACAGAGCCGCTGTCTTGGCGATGTGGCCCCAGTGGGCGGGGAAGTGCGTGCGGCAGATCATTTGATCGTCGAGGGGCGTTAACTTGGCAAAGGCTAGCTCAGGTGTCGCTAACAGCAGCGCTAGCAGCCAGACGCTAATGCTAATGGCTCTGGCCCAGGTCCGTCTCTGCTTCTGCGAGTTCAGCGCAGTCTTCGAGTGGACTATCACCACGTACCGGTCCACAGCCACACAGGCCAGGAACAGGGCCACAGCAAAGAGGTTCACCTAGGACCAGAGAAGACCGGGTCAGGACCAGACACAACAATCTGTGTTGCCTCTGCAGGGTCCCCCAGAATGGGTCCCACTCTGGAGCCAGGTCTGGGGCTTAGACAGGCTCCTCTCGTGGAACACCACTTGCAGGTGGGACTGTAGGGGCCGGGCCAGGGGACTGTGGGTGGGTCAATCCTGGCTCCTGGGACGCGGACCTCACTTTTGGGGTCAACCCCGTGTTTGTCCCTGGTCTTACTCTATCTTTCTACGTTAGTTTTACCCAACCCTAGTTAGTCCTGGTTTAGTCCTGGATTAGTCCTGGTTTAGACCTGGTTTAGTCCTGGTTTAGACCTGGTTTAGTCCTGGTTTAGTCCTGGTTTAGTCCTGGTTTAGACCTGGTTTAGTCCTGGTTTAGACCTGGTTTAGAACTGGTTTAGTCCTGGATTAGACCTGGTTTAGTCCTGGTTTAGTCCTGGTTTAGTCCTGGTTTAGACCTGGTTTAGTCCTGGTTTAGACCTGGTTTAGTCCTGGTTTAGTCCTGGTTTAGACCTGGTTTAGTCCTGGTTTAGAACTGGTTTAGTCCTGGTTTAGTCCTGGTTTAGTCCTGGTTTAGACCTCGTTTAGTCCTGGTTTAGTCCTGGATTAGACCTGGTTTAGTCCTGGTTTAGTCCTGGTTTAGACCTGGTTTAGACCTGGTTTAGTCCTGGTTTAGTCCTGGTTTAGTCCTGATTTAGTCCTGGTTTAGACCTGGTTTAGACCTGGTTTAGTCATGGTTTAGACCTGGTTTAGACCTGGTTTAGACCTGGTTTAGTCCTGGTTTAGACCTGGTTTAGTCCTGGTTTAGTCCTGGTTTAGTCCTGGTTTAGTCCTGGATTAGACCTGGTTTAGTCCTGGTTTAGTCCTGGTTTAGTCCTGGTTTAGACCTGGTTTAGACCTGGTTTAGACCTGGTTTAGTCCTGGTTTAGTCCTGGTTTAGTACTGATTTAGTCCTGGTTTAGACCTGGTTTAGTCCTGGTTTAGTCCTGGTTTAGACCTGGTTTAGTCCTGGTTTAGACCTGGTTTAGTCCTGGTTTAGTCCTGGTTTAGTCCTGGTTTAGTCCTGGATTAGACCTGGTTTAGTCCTGGTTTAGTCCTGGTTTAGTCCTGGTTTAGACCTGGTTTAGACCTGGTTTAGTCCTGGTTTAGTCCTGGTTTAGTCCTGATTTAGTCCTGGTTTAGACCTGGTTTAGAACTGGTTTAGTCCTGGTTTAGTCCTGGTTTAGACCTGGTTTAGACCTGGTTTAGTCCTGGTTTAGACCTGGTTTAGTCCTGGTTTAGACCTGGTTTAGACCTGGTTTAGACCTGGTTTAGTCCTGGTTTAGACCTGGTTTAGACCTGGTTTAGTCCTGGTTTAGACCTGGTTTAGACCTGGTTTAGACCTGATTTAGTCCTGGTTTAGTCCTGGTTTAGACCTGGTTTAGACCTGGTTTGGTCCTGGTTTAGTCCTGGTTTAGACCTGGTTTAGTCCTGGTTTAGACATGGTTTAGTCCTGGTTTAGACCTGGTTTAGACCTGGTTTAGACCTGGTTTAGTCCTGGTTTAGACCTGGTTTAGTCCTGGTTTAGTCCTGATTAATCCTGGTTTAGACCTGGTTTAGACCTGGTTTAGTCCTGGTTTAGACCTGGTTTAGTCCTGGTTTAGTCCTGGTTTAGACCTGGTTTAGTCCTGGTTTAGTCCTGGTTTAGACCTGGTTTAGTCCTGGTTTAGTCCTGGTTTAGACCTGGTTTAGACCTGGTTTAGACCTGGTTTAGACCTGGTTTAGACCTGGTTTAGACCTGGTTTAGTCGTGGTTTAGACCTGGTTTAGTCCTGGTTTAGACCTGGTTTAGACCTGGTTTAGTCCTGGTTTAGACCTGGTTTAGTCTGGTTTAGACCTGGTTTAGTCCTGGTTTAGACCTGGTTTAGTCTTGGTTTAGTCCTGGTTTAGTCCTGGGTTAAACCAGGTTTAAACCTGGTTTAGACCTGGTTTAGTCCTTTTCTAGTCCTGGTTTAGTCCTGGTTTAGACCTGGTTTAGTCCTGGTTTAGACCTGGTTTAGACCTGGTTTAGACCTGGTTTAGACCTGGTTTAGTCCTTTTCTAGTCCTGGTTTAGACCTGGTTTAGACCTGGTTTAGTCCTGGTTTAGACCTGGTTTAGACCTGGTTTAGTCCTGGTTTAGACCTGGTTTAGACCTGGTTTAGTCCTGGTTTAGACCTGGTTTAGTCCTGGTTTAGTCCTGGGTTAAACCAGGTTTAAACCTGGTTTAGACCTGGTTTAGTCCTTTTCTAGTCCTGGTCTAGTCCTGGTTTAGTCCTGGTTTAGTCCTGGTTTAGTCCTTTTCTAGACCTGGTTTAGACCTGGTTTAGTCCTGGTTTAGTCCTGGTTTAGTCCTGGTTTAGTCCTGATTTAGTCCTGGTTTAGTCCTGGTTTAGACCTGGTTTAGACCTGGTTTAGTCCTGGTTTAGACCTGGTTTAGTCCTGATTTAGTCCTTGTCTATACCTGGTTTAGTCCTTGTCTAGACCTGGTTTAGTCCTGGTTTAGTCCTGGTTTAGTCCTGGTTTAGACCTGGTTTAGACCTGGTTTAGACCTGGTTTAGTCCTGGTTTAGTCCTGGTTTAGACCTGGTTTAGTCCTGGTCTAGTCCTGGTTTAAACCTGGTTTAGTCCTGGTTTAGACCTGGTTTAGACCTGGTTTAGTCCTGGTCTAGTCCTGGTTTAGACCTGGTTTAGTCCTTTTCTAGTCCTGGTTTAGTCCTGGTCTAGTCCTGGTTTAGACCTGGTCTAGTCCTGGTTTAGACCTGGTTTAGTCCTTTTCTAGTCCTGGTTTAGTCCTGGTCTAGTCCTGGTTTAGACCTGGTTTAGTCCTGGTTTAGAACTGGTTTAGTCCTGGTTTAGTCCTGGTTTAGTCCTGGTTTAGACCTCGTTTAGTCCTGGTTTAGTCCTGGATTAGACCTGGTTTAGTCCTGGTTTAGTCCTGGTTTAGACCTGGTTTAGTCCTGGTTTAGACCTGGTTTAGACCTGGTTTAGACCTGGTTTAGTCCTGGATTAGACCTGGTTTAGTCCTGGTTTAGACCTGGTTTAGTCCTGGTTTAGTCCTGGTTTAGACCTGGTTTAGTCCTGGTTTAGAACTGGTTTAGTCCTGGTTTAGTCCTGGTTTAGTCCTGGTTTAGACCTCGTTTAGTCCTGGTTTAGTCCTGGATTAGACCTGGTTTAGTCCTGGTTTAGTCCTGGTTTAGACCTGGTTTAGTCCTGGTTTAGACCTGGTTTAGACCTGGTTTAGACCTGGTTTAGTCCTGGTTTAGTCCTGGTTTAGTCCTGATTTAGTCCTGGTTTAGACCTGGTTTAGACCTGGTTTAGTCATGGTTTAGACCTGGTTTAGACCTGGTTTAGACCTGGTTTAGTCCTGGTTTAGACCTGGTTTAGTCCTGGTTTAGTCCTGGTTTAGTCCTGGTTTAGTCCTGGATTAGACCTGGTTTAGTCCTGGTTTAGTCCTGGTTTAGTCCTGGTTTAGACCTGGTTTAGACCTGGTTTAGACCTGGTTTAGTCCTGGTTTAGACCTGGTTTAGTCCTGGTTTAGTCCTGGTTTAGTCCTGGTTTAGTCCTGGATTAGACCTGGTTTAGTCCTGGTTTAGTCCTGGTTTAGTCCTGGTTTAGACCTGGTTTAGTCCTGGTTTAGTCCTGGTTTAGTCCTGGATTAGACCTGGTTTAGACCTGGTTTAGTCCTGGTTTAGACCTGGTTTAGTCCTGGTTTAGTCCTGGTTTAGTCCTGGTTTAGTCCTGGTTTAGTCCTGGATTAGACCTGGTTTAGTCCTGGTTTAGTCCTGGTTTAGTCCTGGATTAGACCTGGTTTAGTCCTGGTTTAGTCCTGGTTTAGTCCTGGATTAGACCTGGTTTAGTCCTGGTTTAGTCCTGGTTTAGTCCTGGATTAGACCTGGTTTAGACCTGGTTTAGTCATGGTTTAGACCTGGTTTAGACCTGGTTTAGACCTGGTTTAGTCCTGGTTTAGACCTGGTTTAGTCCTGGTTTAGTCCTGGTTTAGTCCTGGTTTAGTCCTGGATTAGACCTGGTTTAGTCCTGGTTTAGTCCTGGTTTAGTCCTGGTTTAGACCTGGTTTAGACCTGGTTTAGACCTGGTTTAGTCCTGGTTTAGTCCTGGTTTAGTCCTGATTTAGTCCTGGTTTAGACCTGGTTTAGTCCTGGTTTAGTCCTGGTTTAGTCCTGGTTTAGACCTGGTTTAGTCCTGGTTTAGACCTGGTTTAGTCCTGGTTTAGTCCTGGTTTAGTCCAGGTTTAGTCCTGGATTAGACCTGGTTTAGTCCTGGTTTAGTCCTGGTTTAGTCCTGGTTTAGACCTGGTTTAGACCTGGTTTAGACCTGGTTTAGTCCTGGTTTAGTCCTGGTTTAGTCCTGATTTAGTCCTGGTTTAGACCTGGTTTAGAACTGGTTTAGTCCTGGTTTAGTCCTGGTTTAGACCTGGTTTAGACCTGGTTTAGTCCTGGTTTAGACCTGGTTTAGTCCTGGTTTAGACCTGGTTTAGACCTGGTTTAGACCTGGTTTAGTCCTGGTTTAGACCTGGTTTAGACCTGGTTTAGACCTGATTTAGTCCTGGCTGGTTTAGACCTGGTTTGGTCCTGGTTTAGTCCTGGTTTAGACCTGGTTTAGTCCTGGTTTAGACATGGTTTAGTCCTGGTTTAGACCTGGTTTAGACCTGGTTTAGACCTGGTTTAGTCCTGGTTTAGACCTGGTTTAGTCCTGGTTTAGTCCTGATTAATCCTGGTTTAGACCTGGTTTAGACCTGGTTTAGTCCTGGTTTAGACCTGGTTTAGTCCTGGTTTAGTCCTGGTTTAGACCTGGTTTAGTCCTGGTTTAGTCCTGGTTTAGACCTGATTTAGTCCTGGTTTAGTCCTGGTTTAGACCTGGTTTAGACCTGGTTTAGACCTGGTTTAGACCTGGTTTAGACCTGGTTTAGTCGTGGTTTAGACCTGGTTTAGTCCTGGTTTAGACCTGGTTTAGACCTGGTTTAGTCCTGGTTTAGACCTGGTTTAGTCTTGGTTTAGACCTGGTTTAGTCCTGGTTTAGACCTGGTTTAGTCTTGGTTTAGTCCTGGTTTAGTCCTGGTTTAGACCTGGTTTAGACCTGGTTTAGTCCTTTTCTAGTCCTGGTTTAGACCTGGTTTAGACCTGGTTTAGTCCTGGTTTAGACCTGGTTTAGACCTGGTTTAGTCCTGGTTTAGACCTGGTTTAGACCTGGTTTAGTCCTGGTTTAGACCTGGTTTAGTCCTGGTTTAGTCCTGGGTTAAACCAGGTTTAAACCTGGTTTAGACCTGGTTTAGTCCTTTTCTAGTCCTGGTCTAGTCCTGGTTTAGTCCTGGTTTAGTCCTGGTTTAGTCCTTTTCTAGACCTGGTTTAGACCTGGTTTAGACCTGGTTTAGACCTGGTTTAGACCTGGTTTAGTCCTGGTTTAGACCTGGTTTAGTCCTGATTTAGTCCTTGTCTAGACCTGGTTTAGTCCTTGTCTAGACCTGGTTTAGTCCTGGTTTAGTCCTGGTTTAGTCCTGGTTTAGTCCTGGTTTAGACCTGGTTTAGACCTGGTTTAGACCTGGTTTAGTCCTGGTTTAGTCCTGGTTTAGACCTGGTTTAGTCCTGGTCTAGTCCTGGTTTAGACCTGGTTTAGTCCTGGTTTAGACCTGGTTTAGACCTGGTTTAGTCCTGGTCTAGTCCTGGTTTAGACCTGGTTTAGTCCTTTTCTAGTCCTGGTTTAGTCCTGGTCTAGTCCTGGTTTAGACCTGGTTTAGTCCTGGTTTAGTCCTGGTTTAGTCCTGGTTTAGACCTGGTTTAGTCCTGGTTTAGTCCTTTTCTAGTCCTGGTCTAGTCCTAGTTTAGACCTGGTCTAGTCCTGGTTAGTCCAGTCGGTCTTCGTACCTTATAGATGGTAGCGTTGAGCTTACACAGGACGGGGCCGTAGACCCAGCCAGACCGAGCCTCCAGGGCCCACAACGGCAGACTCAGGAGGAACAGCAGGTCAGCTAGGCTCAGGTGCAGCAGGTACAGATGTGTGAGTGTCTTTAGGCCCCGCCTCCCGCACAGGTAAACCCACAGCACCAGCAGGTTCCCGCCCAGACCCAGCACTGCCGTGGTCCAGAACAGAGGCGGCTCCAGGCGGCTCCGGAACCACCGCACGTCGGAGCGGTCGCACATCAGGCCGTCATAGTCCTCCGTGAACCCGTCCTCTGTGGTCTGAGAAAAAACAGTTAGTCTTCTGTGAACCTCTGAGAACACTAACCCTTTGAGAACGGGCTGTTTGCAGAGATCCTTCGACATCACACCAATCATAGATAAGACTGGTCCTGGTCTGGTCCTGGTCTGGTTCGGGTCTGGTCCTGGTCTGGTCCTGGTCTGGTCCTGGTCCTGGTCTTGGTCTGGTTCTGGTCTGGTTCTGGTCTGGTTCTGGTCCTGGTTCTGGTTTGGTCCTGGTCTGGTCTGGTTCTGGTCTGGTTCTGGTCCTGGTCTTGGTCCTGGTCTGGTTCTGGTCCTGGTCCGGTCCTGGTCCTGGTCCTGGTCTGGTCTGGTCCTGGTCCTGGTCTGGTTCTGGTCTGGTCCTGGTCTGGTTCTGGTCCTGGTCCTGGTCTGGTTCTGGTCTGGTCCTGGTCTGGTTCTGGTCCTGGTCCTGGTCTGGTCCTGGTCCTGGTCTGGTCCTGGTCCTGGTCTTGGTCTGGTCCTGGTCCTGGTCCTGGTCTGGTTTGGTCCTGGTCTGGTCCTGGTCTGGTTCTGGTCCTGGTCTGGTCTGGTTCTGGTTCTGGTCTGGTCCTGGTCCTGGTCCTGGTCTGGTCTGGTCCTGGTCTTGGTCTGGTCCTGGTCCTGGTCCTGGTCTGGTTTGGTCCTGGTCTGGTCCTGGTCTGGTTCTGGTCCTGGTCTGGTCTGGTTCTGGTCCTGGTCTGGTCTGGTCCTGGTCTGGTCCTGGTCTGGTCTGGTCTGGTTCTGGTCCTGGTCTGGTCCTGGTCTGGTCCTGGTCTGGTCCTGGTCCTGGTCTGGTTCTGGTCCTGGTCTGGTCCTGGTCTGGTCCTGGTCTGGTCCTGGTTCTGGTCTGGTCCTGGTCCTGGTCTGGTCCTGGTCTGGTTCTGGTCCTGGTCTGGTCCTGGTCTGGTCCTGGTTCTGGTTCTGGTTCTGGTTCTGGTCCTGGTCCTGGTCCTGGTCTTGGTCTTGGTCTTGGCCCTGGTCTGGTCTTGGTCCTGGTCTGGTCCTGGTCTTGGTCCTGGTCTGGTCCTGGTCCTGGTCCTGGTCCTGGTCTGGTCTGGTCCTGGTCTGGTTCTGGTTCTGGTTCTGGTCCTGGTCCTGGTCCTGGTTCTGGTCTGGTCCTGGTCCTGGTCCTGGTTTGGTTCTGGTTCTGGTCCTGGTCTGGTTCTGGTCCTGGTCCTGGTCTGGTCCTGGTCTGGTTCTGGTTCTGGTCCTGGTCCTGGTCCTGGTTTGGTTCTGGTTCTGGTTCTGGTCCTGGTCCTGGTCTGGTTCTGGTCCTGGTCTGGTTCGGTTCTGGTCTGGTCCTGGTCCTGGTCCTGGTCCTGGTCTGGTCCTGGTCTGGTCCTGGTCCTGGTCTGGTTCTGGTCCTGGTCTGGTCTGGTCCTGGTCTGGTCCTGGTCCTGGTCCTGGTCCTGGTCTGGTCCTGGTCCTGGTCTGGTTCTGGTCCTGGTCTGGTTCGGTTCTGGTCTGGTCCTGGTCCTGGTCCTGGTCCTGGTCTGGTCCTGGTCTGGTCCTGGTCCTGGTCTGGTCCTGGTCCTGGTCCGGTCCTGGTTTGGTTCTGGTCTGGTCCTGGTCCTGGTCCTGGTTTGGTCTGGTCCTGGTCTGGTTCTGGTCTGGTCCTGGTCCTGGTCTGGTCCTGGTCCTGGTCTGGTCCTGGTCCTGTCCTGGTCCTGGTCTGGTCCTGGTCTGGTCCTGGTCCTGGTCTGGTTCTGGTCCTGGTTCTGGTCTGGTCCTGGTCCTGGTCCTGGTCTGGTCCTGGTCTGGTCCTGGTCCTGGTCTGGTTCTGGTCCTGGTTCTGGTCTGGTCCTGGTCTGGTCCTGGTCTGGTCCTGGTCTGGTCCTGGTTTGGTTCTGGTCTGGTCCTGGTTCTGGTCTGGTTCTGGTCTGGTCCTGGTCTGGTCTGGTCCTGGTCCTGGTCTGGTCCTGGTTTGGTTCTGGTCTGGTCCTGGTCTGGTCCTGGTCTGGTCCTGGTCTGGTCCTGGTTGGTTCTGGTCTGGTCTGGTCTGGTCCTGGTCCTGGTCTGGTCTGGTCTGGTCCTGGTCTGGTCTGGTCCTGGTCCTGGTCTGGTCCTGGTTTGGTTCTGGTCTGGTCTGGTCCTGGTCTGGTCCTGGTCCTGGTCCTGGTCCTGGTTCTGGTCTGGTCCTGGTCCTGGTCCTGGTTTGGTTCTGGTCTGGTCCTGGTCTGGTCCTGGTCTGGTCCTGGTCTGGTCCTGGTTCTGGTCTGGTCCTGGTCCTGGTCTGGTCTGGTCTGGTCCTGGTCTGGTCTGGTCTGGTCCTGGTCTGGTCCTGGTCCTGGTCTGGTTCCTGGTCCTGGTTTGGTTCTGGTCTGGTCCTGGTCTGGTCCTGGTTTGGTTCTGGTCTGGTTCTGGTTCAGGTCTGGTTCTGGTCTGGTCCTGGTCCTGGTCTGGTCCTGGTCCTGGTTCTGGTCTGGTCCTGGTCTGGTTCTGGTCCTGGTCTGGTCCTGGTTTGGTTCTGGTCTGGTTCTGGTTCAGGTCTGGTTCTGGTCCTGGTCCTGGTCCTGGTCTGGTCCTGGTCTGGTCCTGGTCCTGGTCCTGGTCTGGTCCTGGTCCTGGTTCTGGTCTGGTCCTGGTCTGGTCCTGGTTCTGGTCTGGTCCTGGTCCTGGTCTGGTTCTGGTCCTGGTCCTGGTCCTGGTCCTGGTCCTGGTCTGGTCTGGTCTGGTTCTGGTTCTGGTCTGGTCCTGGTCCTGGTCTGGTTCTGGTCTGGTCCTGGTCTGGTTCTGGTCTGGTTCTGGTCCGTACCCCGGAGTAGAAGTTTGTGCTGTTCTCCATCTTGGTCCAGTTCAATGTAAATCCTGAAACAGTTTCAGATTTAAAACCTGGTCTAGAGCTGAACTGAGATCAGTTTGACTCAGACCTAATGTTGTGTTTGTCTCTGAGTCGTTCACAAACCGCAGCTTCTTTTCTGTTGAACCCTGCAGTGTTTTCACTTCTGTTATTTTTCACATCTTTCTCTTTTTGTCACAAACAGATCTATCGTCAAACAAAAGCACCATCATCTCTGAACCGTCTGTGGTTTATGAACGACTCAGAGCCGGACTCAGCGCAGAATTAGGTCTGAGTCAAACTGGTCTCAGTTCAATTCTAGACCAGGTTTTAGATGGATTTCAACAGGTTTTAGTCAGATTTTACTCAGGTTCCGGTTTAATGGAGACAGTAGTATTTTTCAGTTAAACCACAAACTGATGAAAGCTTCCTGTTTTCTCTCACACACTGTCGAACCGACGTCACTCAGCTCAGGTCTGATGTAAGTCTAGACTAAGTCTGGTCTAAGTCTGGTCTAAGTCAGGTCCAAGTCTGGTCTGGACTTCAAATTCATTCTAAAACCAGTTCAAATCCATTTAAAACCTGTTCAAATCCAACTAAAACCTGTTCAAATTCATTTAAAACCTGTTCAAATCCAACTAAAACCTGTTCAAATTCATTTAAAACCTGTTCAAATCCAACTAAAACTGAACTCAATGAGATTGGAAAATGTAACTGCTTTTAAACTTGTACACATTGATTGTAAATATTATTTGTTTTGTTGATGTCTTGTATTTATTTCTTTAAACTGTATATGCTGTTGTCTTGGCCAGGTCACTCTTAGAAAAGAGATTTTAATCTCTTTTAATCTCAATGAGATTTTTACCTGGTTAAATAAAGGATGTAAATAAAAATAAAAAAATAAAAAACAGTTCAAATTCATCTAAAACATGTTCAAATCCATCTAAAACCTGTTCAAATCCATCTAAAACCTGTTCAAATCCATCTAAAACCTGTTCAAATCCATCTAAATCCTGTTCAAATCCATCTAAAACCTGTTCAAATCCATCTAAAACCTGTTGAGATTGAGGTTGATGCGAGTTCTGTCTGAGTGAACGGACTTACCACAGTCCGCTCAGATCTGGGTCTGGTCCAGGTCTTGGTCTGGTCTCAGTCTGACAGTTGGTCTCAAATGTTATGCCACAGTTTCATCGGGCTTAGGGATTGGTCGACTGATGGACCAATGAGAGACGAGGACAGATGGACCAATGGGATGAGGGGGGCAGGGGTGTTTGTGGTCTAGAGTCTGAACAGTCTCTGATCACTTCCTGTTTACGTCATGTGACTTTTCTTTTCATCATTAATCTGTCTTTACTGTGAGTGTTGTTCAGGCTCCAAATAAACAATAAAGAATTACAATCCGCAGAATAAAACCTAGTCTGGTCTAGTCCAGGTCTGATCCAGGTCTACTAGGGACGCTAGGGACATTTCCCTACCAATAAATCAGGGGCAAGAAATCGGTAGGAACAATAAAAACCTGTGGTTACATTATTTTGCAATCACATATTTTCTATGATACTTACAGTTTTCAAATGTGTGAGAAAATAAAACATTCCCGCCTCAAATGGTTTGATCGAGTAACGCTGCCTCGATCTTTCAGTTCTGTTCACGTAGTCTGTAAGTAGCTTAATGTATGTAAAGCGCTTTGAGGGCCTACAAGCGCTAGATAAAAAATATTATCATTATAAATGATGTCTTACTGTGGAATACATTTCTATAGGAGACAGAAGCAGTCCTGCAGAGAGTACTTCAAACTCAGGGAGAGAAACGCTGCAGAGGCTCAGCAGCTGAAGCTCAGTGCAGTTTAAATATAAAGAGCTGCACATTTTTATTTCAACCCTTTTAGATTACAACTAAAATGACCTGTATAGTGATGATAGGTCTGTAGATATATATTACATTATAGAGTAGTTAACTGTACATTTAAATATATTTACATGGAACCTTTACTATTATTACTTCAAGTAGTTTGTAGATTCTTTCCAATGACGCTGTAATCATAGGCCTATTATCTTATTGTATCAGTTTACGTCAAAAACACTTATCACTGAGGCAACGGCTCGATTAATAAATCTGTATTACCCTTGTAGGAGCCTGTTTGTTTTTGGGCACAGGTGACCTACATTCAGCTCGGCCATAGTTGGCGGTGGCGGGTCAAAGGCTATATGGGTGCACAGGTGCCATTGCTAGGATGACTGGAGGTCACCTTACAGGCCTTCACCTCCACGACATCTACAATATCCATCCATTCATCCTGCTGCTATAGACCACTTGAATACAGGACTATTACATTCATTCATCACATTGTGTTCCTTTGTAAACAATAAACGTTCTTCTCAGTCGGGACATTGGTTCTGTCAAGCACATTATACCATGATCCCCCGCACCCTGAAGAATTAAAATGGTAGGACTTGATAGTCGCTACTACCCTCTTAAGCTAGCCTGGTATATCAGACTGTTTTCCTTTTTTCAAAAAGAGTACGGTCTGGTCCCTTTCTCACAGTAAATCCCTTCTCTCTGTGATTTTGCGGACGGACCAATCACAGGCCGTTTGTCTGCAGCAGGGTGTCATAAACAAATAACTGAGGCCGTTTATTTCTGCTCTTGCCTCGATTTTCATTAAATAACCAGCAAAGTATAAAAACGATGAAACCGCTCTGATGTCCGATAGCGGTGTCAGAATCTGTTCTTAGCTTTCTGGATAAAACCACAGCCTGTGGCGTCCCAACCCATGCACACATCAAAGTTAGTTGAGTGCAGGACTGGTCCAGGTCTGTTTCTGGTGGTACACACGGTGATAAACAGAGTAAATGTGGTCAGAGAGTTACCAAAATGTTGTGTCAAACTCTCACACGCAACCCACTTCCTGTTTTTGTCTGATGTCACACTGAGCGTGCTCAGTCACACGTGTCTCTGTTTGTTGAACTTTGATCCGATTTCACAAACACAGAACAAAATAACATCTAAAACCTGTTCAAATCACTCTTTTAAATTGGTTTTAATTTTTATTCTCATAGTTTTATTGTTTTTTTATTAAAACTGCACTTTGTAAAGCACCTGTCTGTGAAAAGGTGCTATATAAATAAAATTTACTTACTTACAAATCCAAATAAACTCAGTCTCTGGTGGTATATTAATTTCAGCAGGAAATGAACATTTTATTGAGGTAAAACAGAATGTGTGAAAGTACATTTCCTGTTTCAGTCTCTTCCTGTTTTGTTTACAGTGAAAACTATGAAAAAATATACTTTTACACATGCACAGACGTAGTCTCTTTCACAAAATGAAAACGGCGCAATGTTTTTAGCCTTTTTATGTTGTCTTACATTGTTTTTAAATAAAACCACAGAACACTTCTCTTTCTGTTCCATTCTGTTTCCAGCAGTTTATCAACTGAACATGTAGTTCAGTCTGACACATTGGTAAAGTCTTCTTTAGATGTAAACATATTACAGAGAACTGATGTGTTCTTTGAGAAAGCCCTCGGTTTATCTCCTCCTCTGCTGCAGGGGGCAGTGTGGAACTGCAGGCCATGGCTCAAATTGACATGATGTGGGACAGAAGAAGAAGAGCTCTACGTGTGATGTCGAAGAAGGTGCAGGTCCAGACTCTTCTTCTGAATACTGCCACAAAAAGAGTGAAACTATATTAGTAATTATGGTAGAAATATGTCTTCAAACAAACTTTTTAATTAGAATGTTCAACAACAGCACGAAGGGCAGGAGTGCAGTAGAGATGGGACCATGTGAAATTCGAACTGTATGATAACCTCGAGAAAGAATTTCCCAGTATGACGGTATTAGTTAAAGATACTGTACCTGATTCCAGCCTTTGCTAAACCATGATAGAGGCAGTTGGCTCAGATGGGACTGTTAGCCCCCCCTCCTCACTCTCATAAACCCTCCATTTTTCTTCTTACTTCACGAGATCAATCACATCTCTCTTCGTGCACACTCCACCAATATTTATAAGCTTTTTTAGTTCTTCTTTGGTCTTTTGTGCACTTTGTTTTTCACTTTTTTGTCTGTTTTGTTGTGTTCTCAGTAACAGCCAGTGGGGTATAGCCACCTTGCTGGTTGGATTTTCCATAGCCATGCTTCACTGTTTACAAGACGTGCAGGCGCTTTGGGCTTTGTAGCAGCAGCCAGTGGGGTTCATACCCTTTTCTGAGATTGTGATAGGCTAAGAACGGGCGAGCCGCTCAGGAAAAGAAAGGCTCTTGCTTCCGAATTTTGCTCAAATAAAAAGTACTTTAAAAAGGTGTACACAACACGTAGAAATATGATCTTTACATAAATGACTGCTTTTACAAAAGCTAAAGGATTATTAGGAACAAAAAGGTTGAAGTAAAAGCATCTGGACTTGGTTTTCAAGGTGAAGACGTTGTAGCCAAACGTCAATGTAGCCAAACACCTGGCCACCATTTTGGCTCTATTGGTCAGCCACTCACAACACCATATCATCAACTCACAGGACTTTACAAAATCAAAAATCTACAACTTTGATGTCACATCACTCTTTACCTGCACCACCCACCAATGAAGCACTCGTGGAGGTAAGGAAGAGACTACTGCAGGACACATCTTTACAGGACAGGACCATATTTGCAGTTTACTGGAGATATGTTTGAAC
The DNA here is from genome assembly GCA_024416835.2 of Perccottus glenii. Taxonomy (NCBI): domain Eukaryota; kingdom Metazoa; phylum Chordata; class Actinopteri; order Gobiiformes; family Odontobutidae; genus Perccottus; species Perccottus glenii. The sequence continues at coordinate 29,426,830 of CM044557.2, forward strand.
ACTACTTATTTCCAGTTCAGAGGTAACTTCTACAAAACCACAGCTGTGTCATGGGGTCACCTGTCTCTCTGATTGTGGCTCACCTGTTCATGGAGGAAGTAGAGAACAGAGCTCTGGTCTCTTTCTCAGGTGCAGTGCCCAGTCACTGGTTCAGATATGTTGATGACACGTGGGTCAAAATCAGAACCAGGAAGTAGAATCCTTCACAGAACACAGTGGACAGGAACATCAAGTTCACCCGTGAAGATGTCATAGACAACCGCCTGGCTTTCTTAGACTGTGCAGTGGTTATTTGTGAGGACAGGACTCTCCAAGTAGAAGTTTATAAGAAGCCAACACACACAGATCAATATTTACTGTTTGATTCCCACCAGCCTCTGCAGCACGAGCTGGAGTCATCAGGACTCTTCAGCACAGAACACACAAGGTGTCGACAACCTCAGAAGGTCAACGGAAAGAAGAAGAACACATCCGTAAAGCCCTGAGAGACTGTGGATACTCCAGATGAACTTTCAACAAAACCAAGAGGACTCAGAAAACAAACAGACAAGAACCAGAGACAAAAGATAAGGGTGTAGTTATCCCTTACGTGTCTGGTTTATCTGAAAAACCTAAAAGGATTTTCTACAAACACAACATTCCAGTCCACTTGCATTTAAACAATGCCCAATTGGCACTAAGGGGCCTAAAGTGTGCCAAGAAAACATTCCCCACACCATTACACTCACAGAGTACAAATGGTCCAAAATACAGCTGCCAGACTTTTAACAAAGACCAGGAAGTTTGTTCACATTACTCCGGTCCTGGCTTCATTACATTGGCTTCCTATTCATGTTAGAGCAGATTTCAAAGTTCTCCTGTTAACATATAAAATCCTTTGTGGACGCGCGCCCTCTGACCTATCTGACCTCATCACCCGGTATACTCCAGCTCGTACCCTTCGCTCTCAGGACGCTGGCCTCCTTCAACTTCCTCGAGTAAAGAAGAAGTCTGCTACAGAGCCTTTTCTTATAGAGCCCCATTTTTATGGAATGGGCTCCCGGTGGAAGTGCGGGGAGCTGACTCTGTTGAAGTTTTCAAAAGCAAACTCAAAACATACTTATTTCACCAAACGTATGGAGACTGATTGATCATAGGTATACGTTTACTCTGGTTGAGCTGTAGGTACACGTTTACACTGGTCGTAGCTGTAGGTACACGTTTACACTGGTTGTAGCTGTAGATACACGTTTACACTGGTCGTAGCTGTAGGTACACGTTTACACTGGTCGTAGCTGTAGGTACACATTTACACTGGTCGTAGCTGTAGATACACGTTTACACTGGTCGTAGCTGTAGATACACGTTTACACTGGTCGTAGCTGTAGGTACACGTTTACACTGGTCGTAGCTGTAGGTACACGTTTACACTGGTCGTAGCTGTAGGTATACGTTTACACTGGTCGTAGCTGTAGGTATACGTTTACACTGGTCGTAGCTGTAGATACACGTTTACACTGGTCGTGGCTGTAGGTACACGTTTACACTGGTCGTAGCTGTAGGTACACGTTTACACTGGTCGAGCTGTAGGTACACGTTTACACTGGTCGTAGCTGTAGGTACACGTTTACACTGGTCGTAGCTGTAGATACACGTTTACACTGGTCGTAGCTGTAGATACACGTTTACACTGGTCGTAGCTGTAGGTACCGCGTTTACACTGGTCGTAGCTGTAGATACTGCGTTTACACTGGTCGTAGCTGTAGGTGCGTTTACACGCACACGTGGCTGGTCGTAGCTGTAGGTACACGCCACTGGTGGCTGTAGGTGCGTTTACACTGGTGCGTAGCTGGTCGTAGCTGTGCGTACGCTACACTGGTAGCTGTAGGTACTGCGTTTACACTGGTCGTAGCTGTAGGTACTGCGTTTACACTGGTCGTAGCTGTAGGTACCGTTTACACTGGTCGTAGGTCGTAGCTGTAGGTACGCGTTTACACTGGTTGTAGCTGTAGGTACGCGTTTACACTGGTTGTAGCTGTAGGTACACGCGTTTACACTGGTGTAGCTGTAGGTACGCGTTTACACTGGTCGTGGCTGTCGTTTACACTGGTCGTAGCTGTAGGTACACGTTTACACTGGTCGTAGCTGTAGGTACACGTTTACACTGGTCGTAGCTGTAGATACACGTTTACACTGGTTGTAGCTGTAGGTACACGTTTACACTGGTCGTAGCTGTAGGTACACGTTTACACTGGTCGTAGCTGTAGGTACACGTTTACACTGGTCGTAGCTGTAGATACACGTTTACACTGGTCGTAGCTGTAGGTATACGTTTACACTGGTTGTAGCTGTAGGTACACGTTTACACTGGTTGTAGCTGTAGATACACGTTTACACTGGTTGTAGCTGTAGGTACACGTTTACACTGGTTGTAGCTGTAGGTACACGTTTACACTGGTTGTAGCTGTAGGTACACGTTTACACTGGTTGTAGCTGTAGGTACACGTTTACACTGGTTGTAGCTGTAGATACACGTTTACAGTGGTCATAGCTGTAGATACACGTTTACAGTGGTTGTAGCTGTAGATACACACTAAATACGCTCATATTATCACATCTACCTATTACAGTTTGTTTTTTTTCCTCTTTTCTCCCTCCTCCTAGGGTGGACACAAACCTCTTACCTGCTGGGTGATGTGTGCCCCCGCGCCTGTGCTCCAGTGTGAAGGCCCCCACCCATCTGTCATCTACCTTGATGTTGGCTGCAGCCCCATCCACTATTGCACACACTCAGAGTGGACACTGGACACTGCCAATATAAATGTTTTTATTTGTGAAAATGTTTGTGTATTTCTATGTATTTTTCAACTGTCCTGGACACATTCCTGCACGGCCTGTCCGTCTTGGGAGTGGATCCCTCCTTCTGTGGTTCTCCCTGAGGTTTCTCTTTTTTCCCGGCTGGGTTTTTTTGGAGTGTTCAGCTTGTGTTTCGCTGAGAGAAAATGGCGCAAGTCAAAAGATCCTACTAACCTCTGTATCTACCAGTCTCTCCTCTCTACTTTCTCCGCTGATGTCACCTCTGCAAAAACTGACTACTACCATTCTAATTTAATCAACTCACCTGACTCGCGCACTCTCTTTAAAACCTTTTCTGCCCTCCTTTGTCCGCCTGCTCCCCCACCTTCATCGGATTTAACAGCTGATGATTTTGCGTCTTTCTTTGTCAAGAAAACAACCGCCATCATCAGTCAGTTCTCTGCGCCACCACCTGTCGAGCTCATTCAGACCCCTGATATGTGTTTGCTCACTTCCTTCTCTCCTCTAACTGAAGCAGATGTTTCCAAGGTCATTAGTTCTAACCACCCTACTACCTGCCCGCTGGATCCCATCCCCACACATCTCCTTCAGGCCATCTCTCCATCTGTCGTGCCTGCTCTCACCCACATCATCAACTCATCTCTTTCCACTGGGTCCTTCCCCACAGCTTTCAAAGAGGCCCGCATCACACCACTACTGAAGAAACCCACTCTTAACCCTACACTGCTAGAAAACTACAGACCGGTTTCCCTCCTTCCCTTCATTGTCAAAGCTCTGGAGCGAGTTGTGTTTACTCAGCTCTCATCCTTTCTCACACGGAACAACCTCCTGGACCAGAACCAGTCTGGGTTCAAGAGCGGAAACTGCACTGGTCTCAGTCATTGAAGCCCTGAGACTGGCAAAGGCAACAACCAAGTCATCTGTACTCATCTTACTGGATCTGTCTGCTGCTTTTGACACTGTTAATCATCACATCCTCCTGTCTTCTCTCAGGGCGATGGGTGTCTCTGGAATGGCGTTGCAATGGTTCAAGTCTTACCTCTCGGATAGGTCATTCAGAGTATCCTGGAGAAACGAGGTCTCTGAGTCCCAACATTTCAATACCGGGGTGCCACAGGGCTCAGTGCTTGGACCGCTACTCTTTTCCATATACATGACATTCCCTGGCTCTGTCATCCAGAAGCATGGCTTTTCCTATCACTGCTATGCAGATGACACTCAACTCCACCTGTCATTTCATCCTGACGATCCGACGGTCTCTGCTCGCGTCTCGGCATGTCTGAGTGACATCTCGCTTTGGATGAAGGACCATCAACTGCAGCTGAACCTTGCAAAAACAGAACTGCTTGTGATTCTGGCCAATCCAAAGACCCACCACAACCTCCCCATTCAACTAGGCCCATCAACCATACATACAACCATACATTTACATTTACATTTATTCATTTAGCAGATGCTTTTATCCAAAGCGACTTACATTACATTACCAGTGTTACAGTTACTGGAGGCAAGGTGGGTTAAGTGTCTTGCCCAAGGACACAACGACAGTATGAACTGTGGGGAGAGCGGGAATCGAACCGCCTACCTTCCGGTTGAAAGACGACCGCTCTACCCACTGAGCTACTGCCGCCCCATACACCTCTCCATTCAACTAGGCCCATCAACCATTACACCGTCCAGCACTGCCAGAAATCTGGGAGTGGTAATTGATGATCAGCTAAACTTCACAAGTCATGTTGCCAGCACCACCCGGTCCTGTAGATTCATCCTCTACAACATTAGGAAAGTTAGACCTTTCCTATCAGAGCACTCTACGCAAATTCTAGTCCAGGCTCTTGTCTTGTCCAAACTGGATTATTGCAATGCTCTACTGGCTGGACTCCCTGCTGCACAACCAAACCTCTGCAGCTGATCCAGAATGCAGCAGCAAGAGTGGTCTTTAATGAACCAAAGAGAGCGCACGTAACTCCTCTATTCATTAGGTTACACTGGCTCCCGGTTGACGCCCGCATTAAGTTCAAAGCTATGTTCTTGGCCTACAAGACCACCACTGGTTCTGCACCCTCCTATCTTCACTCACTAAAAACCTTCTCTGGCTCTGTTCCACATTGGTGGAATGATCTACCTGCTGCTACAAGATCAGCAGATTCTGTAGCCATCTTTAAAAAATGCCTGAAAACAAATCTTTTCCGTCAACACCTGACTGACAAACACTGAGTTCTACTTCCTTTCTATCAATTCCTTTTCTTAAAAAAAAACCTTCCTATCCTTAGCTTTGTATACTGTGCTGGGTTTAAACTGACTAGTTTTTGTGCACTTATGCTTTTTGTTACCTTGTGTTTTTAAAATTGCTTCCATTGTTTTCCTCACTTGTAAGTCGTTTTGGATAAAAGCATCTGCTAAATTACTAAATGTAAATGTAAATGATTGCAATGTCTTTATAGCAGGGCTTTAACAACTGTTGCGGCTCTGCAGCAGTGACGGTGTGTTAGAGTTGAGCTCCTACGTTTACATACCCTGGCAGAATTTGTGATTTCTTAGCATTTTTCAGAGAATATGAATGATAACACAAAAACTTTTCTTTCACTCATAGTTAGTGTTTTGGTGAAGCCATTTATTGTCAAACAACTGTGTTTACTCTTTTTAAATCATAATGACAACAGAAACTAAGCGTCTATTGCCACCTTTAACATCAATGACAGCTTGAAGTCTTTTGTGGAAGTTGTGGATGAGGCTCTTTATTTTCTCAGATGGTAAAACTGCCCATTCTGTTTTTCAAAAAGCCTCCAGTTCCTGTAAATTCTTGGGCTGTCTTGCATGAACTGCACGTTTGAAATCTCCCCAGAGTGCCTCAATGATACTGAGGTCAGAAGACTGAGGCCAGTCCAGAACCTTCTCTTGCTTCTGCTGCTGTAGCCAATGACAGGTCGACTTGGCCTTGTGCTTTGGATTGTTGTCGTGTTGGAACGTCCAAGTACGTCCCATACGCAGCTTTCGGGGGGCAAAAATTTTCCTTTCAGTATTTTCTGATAACATGCTGCATTCATCTTTTCCTGTGCCTTTGTCGCTCACACATCCCCAAAACATCAGATCCACCTCCATGTTTCACAGAAGGAATGGTGTACCTTTCATCATAGGCCTTGTTGAATCCTCTCCAAATGTAACATTTATGGTTGTGGCCAAAAAGTAAATTTTGGTCTTATCACTCCAAATAACTTAGTTCCAGAAGTTTTGAGGCTTGTCTCTGTGCTGTTTGGAGTATTGTAAGCAGGATGCTTTGTGGCATTTGTGTAGAAATGGGTTTCTTTTGGCGACTCAACCATGCAGCCCATTTTTCTTCAAATTAATCCTGTTTTGTGCATCTTATGTTTTGTGCTGCCATACCACCTATTTCCCAGTATTTCAGCTGAAGTTATTTGTGGGTTTTTCTTTGCAACAATTTTCTAGGCAGTTGTGGCTAAATATTTTGTTGTTCTACCTGACCTTTTTTATTTCCCACTTCTTTATTAGAGTTTGAACACTACTGATTGGCATTGTCAATTCCTTGGATATCGTTTTATATCCCTTTCTCCCTGTTTTATAAAGTTCAATTAACTTTTTCCGCAGATCCTTTGACAATTCTTTTGCTTTTTGCCAATTTTTGACAGAAACGTCAGTGCAGCAGTGGATGAAAGATGCAAGGGTCTGTCAGGAGCCCAGAAACTCACTGACTTTTATACACACACTGATGCAGCAGTGACAGGTGTGTTACCTGTAGCAGTGACTGAGACAGGTGTGTTACCTACAGCAGTGACAATGAAAGATGTGTTACCTGCAGCAGTGACAGTGACAGGTGTGTTACCTGTAGCAGTGACAGGTGTGTTACCTGCAACAGTGACAGTGACAGATGTGTTACCTGCAGCAGTGACAGTGACAGATGTGTTACCTGCAGCAGTGACAGGTGTGTTACCTGCAACAGTGACAGGTGTGTTACCTGCAGCAGTGACAGGTGTGTTACCTGCAGCAGTGACAGGTGTGTTACCTGTAGCAGTGACAGGTGTGTTACCTGTAGCAGTGACAGGTGTGTTACCTGCAGCAGTGACAGGTGTGTTACCTGCAGCAGTGACAGGTGTGTTACCTGTAGCAGTGACAGGTGTGTTACCTGCAGCAGTGACAGGTGTGTTACCTGTAGCAGTGACAGGTGTGTTACCTGTAGCAGTGACAGGTGTGTTACCTGCAGCAGTGACAGGTGTGTTACCTGCAACAGTGACAGGTGTGTTACCTGCAGCAGTGACAGGTGTGTTACCTGCAACAGTGACAGATGTGTTACCTGCAACAGTGACAGTGACAGATGTGTTACCTGTAGCAGTGACTGTGGCAGGTGTGTTACCTGCAGCAGTGACAGTGACAGGTGTGTTACCTGCAGCAGTGACTGTGGCAGGTGTGTTACCTGCAGCAGTGACAGTGACAGGTGTGTTACCTGCAGCAGTGACAGTGACAGGTGTGTTACCTGCAGTAGTGACAGTGAGGACAGGTGTGTGGTTTGTCGTTGCTGTGAGTTCTCTTGTGTCGGATCAACGAGCTGCGGTCGATGGAAGCGTAGGAGCAAAGAGAACACCTGAAAGGCCGCTCACCTACAGAAACACACCTGAGTAAGGCCACACTCTCCACAGCTTGGATAATACACCTGAAACGTTTATAACACACCTGAAAACTGGACAAATGTGTCTAACCCTTGACTCACCTGTTTGCATCCTCAGGTGCTGCAGACTCACCTGTGTGCGTTCTCAGGTGCTGCAGACTCACCTGTGTGCTTCCTCAGGTGCTGCAGACTCACCTGTGTGCATTCTCAGGTGCTGCAGACTCACCTGTGTTCTTCCTCAGGTGCTGCAGACTCACCTGTGTTCTTCCTCAGGTGCTGCAGACTCACCTGTGTTCTTCCTCAGGTGCTGCAGACTCACCTGTGTGCGTCCTCAAGTGCTACAGACTCACCTGTATGCGTCCTCAGGTGCTGGATCAACGAAGCCTTCAGGCGGCTGGAGTAGGGACAGTGACGACACGTGAAAGGTCGAAGGTCAGAGTGGACTCCAGAGTGTCTCCTCAAAGTCAGGGCCGAACTGAAACTTCTACAAAAAGAGAAAAACAAGATTCACACTCAGTGAGGTAACATGTCCTTAATGTAGTGGGTGATTGTGGGTAATGTAGTCACCTTTGACAAAGTGAGCACCAGAACTGAGACTCCTTAGTGTTTTCCAGATCCTTCTCCAGGTTTTTCCTCCTGGTTTTATTTCTGCCATTTCCATCTGAAACAGACAGCGATTTAGATGGAAACCAGTTCAAATCCAAGTAAAACCAGGTCAAATTTAACTAAAAACTGACCTGTTTTTTTAAGCGGAGACTCCGTCCTTCTCTTCTTCTTGACCTTCTCTCGGTTTTTCTTCAGAGGAACAGCTTCAGCAGCAGATCTGAGCTGAGAGCTGTTCGACTTTGACACAATCTGGGTCGTTTTTGACGAGGATGTGGGCTGGGATTTGATGGTTCTGGATATCTTGGCCGTAGTTCTGGATTTTTTGGCTGTGGTTCTTGCTACTGAGATGCGACAGAGGCCGAGCGTCCTCAGATGAGCGCTTTGGTCCGACTCCTCTTTGAACAGAGAACAGTTGTCCTCAAACAGAGAGCTCACCTGAAACAAAACAACCATTCACTGATCATCTTCCTTAATCCCGTTAAGAGTCATGTGACTGGAGCCTGTCCCACAGCGCTGGGGCTGAGGCGGGTTCAATCTAGATCAAGGGTCTCAAACTCAAATTACTTGGGGGCCGCAGGAGGCAGAGTCTGGGTGAGGCTGGGCCGGATCAGGTATTCCACAAAAAAAGCTTTGTTAAATCCTCTAGAATGTCATTACTAACAGTTCTTTAACTTCAATGGGTTCTTCTGAACCTGAGCTATCCTGAACTTAAATGGAATATTGAAGAACATGAATGAGCTGGCTGAGTGGCCCCATTGAATGTCCACTCCCCTCGGTGATATCGTCAACATAACATCGGCGTAAATTTGCAGATTCGTCATGATAACAAATCCGCATGGATAGTGGCGATTAAATTGCCATCAACTTTCAAATAAATCAGCCCATTTCAAATGATGGGAAAACAAAATACAATCCGCATGATGCCAAATCCGGCAGGCCAAGCGGACTGCAGCCCGGGTGGTCGTGGAGGCTAAAACTCGGGTCTGGGAGGAGTTCGGTGAGACCATGGAGAAAGACTATCGGTCGGCCTCGAAGAAATTCTGGCAAACCGTCCGGCGCCTCAGGAGGGGGAAGCAGTGCCCTGCCAACACTGTTTACAGTGGAGGTGGGAATCTGCTGACTTCAACTGGGGATATTGTTGGACGGTGGAAGGAATACTTCGAGGATCTCCTCAACCACACCGACACGTCTTCCACTGAGGAAGCAGGGGCCGAGGGCTCGGAGGTGGACTCGTCCATCACCCGGGCCGAAGTCACTGAGGTAGTTGGGAAGCTCCTCGGTGGCAAGGCGCCGGGGGTGGATGAGATACGCCCTGAGTACCTCAAGTCTCTGGATGTTGTAGGGCTGTCTTGGTTGACACGCCTCTACAACATCGCGTGTCGGGACAGTACCTCTGGACTGGCAGACCGGGGTGGTGGTCCCTCTTTTCAAGAAGGGGACCGGAGGGTGTGTTCCAACTACAGAGGGATCACACTCCTCAGCCTCCCCGGGAAAGTCTATGCCAGGGTACTGGAGAGGTTAATGCGGCGGATAGTTGAACCTCGGATTCTGGGGGAACAATGCGTTTTTCGTCCCGGTCGTGGAACACTGGACCAGCTCTATACCCTCTCCAGGGTGCTGGAGGGTTTATGGGAGTTTGCCCAACCAGTCCACATGTGTTTTGTGGATCTGGAGAAGGCATTCGACTGTGTCCTCGTGGCGCCCTGTGGGGGTGCTCTGGGAGTACGGGGTCCGGGGCCCTTTGCTAAGGGCTGTCCGGTCCCTGTACGACCGGAGCAGGAGCTTGGTTCATTGCCGGCAGTAAGTCAGACCTGTTCCCATTGCATGTTGGACTCCGGCAGGGCTGCCCTTTGTCACCGGTCCTGTTCATTATCTTTATGGACAGGATTTCTAGGCGCAGCCAGGGGCCGGAGGGAGTCTGGTTTGGGGACCACAGGATCTCATCTCTGCTTTTTGCAGATGATGTTGTCCTGTTGGCTCCATCAAGCCAGGACCTTCAGTGTGCACTGGGACGGTTTGCTGCCAAGTGTGAAGCGGCTGGGATGAGGATCAGCACCTCTAAGTCTGAGACCATGGTTCTCAGTCGGAAAAGGGTGGCTTGTCCCCTTCAGGTTAGTGGAGAGATCCTGCCTCAAGTGGAGGAGTTCAAGTATCTTGGGGTCTTGTTCACGAGTGAGGGAAGGAGGGAACGTGAGATTGACAGACGGATCGGTACAGCTTCTGCAGTGATCCTTCCTCTGCTCCCCAGACACTTCCTCCAGCTCGGAAGAGCTGGAGGAGAGGGAAGTCTGGGCGTCTCTGCTTAGACAGCTGCCCCCGCGACCCGGCCTCGGATAAGTGGTAGAAGATGGATGGATGGATGGATGATGCCAAATCCAATGCCAGTAACATTAATTTGTCCAGCTCAAGGTCAAACATGTTAATTTCAAACACAGTAAGAAGCAGTAATTTTATGACCGCTATGTGATGTTACACGGGCTCCTCCATAGTTGTGAAATGTTTCTCTGCCTGCATCAAGCCCAGCCGATGGCCCCCAGGAGCCATATACTCCACTGTGATGGTAGGTTGGTTCAGTTCCAGTTTGCACAAAAAGGAACCTTCCACACACAACGTGGTAACGTGCCATTCATATAAAACTCGCACTAACAACAATATCGTCTTGCGGGCCGCAGTTGGCCCCCGGGCCGCGAGTTTGAGACCCCTGCTCTATATAGACTGTTATTCGCAGGTTTACCACTTAAAGACAGACAGTGATAGAGAAACACTTGTCTTAGACATTTGGTAATTTTCTAAAGACTCATTCTATCTTACTAAAGACAGCTTCACTGTTCACCTGACAGGTGTGTGCCACATGAAGCCTTGCCCCCTGGCTGCTGATGTCACAGGGGGTCGGAGTCATGCTCTCAAACATGTCGTACAGAAACAGCTCCTCCTCATTCTCCTCTTCCTCACAGCCTTTGTCTCCTGAAAGAACAAAACCAGATCAGGACCAGGACTAAACCAGATCTAAACCAGGTCTAAACTTGGTCTAAACCAGGACTAAACCAGGTCTAAACCAGGACTAAACTATGACTAAACCAGGACTAAACCAAGATTAAACCAGGTCTACTCTCCGCACTTTCCAACCCACGCCAGATATTAAAGATAACCACGCCCCTCAGGAACGTTCAGCCCAAGCCCAACAATATCTCTTCGAAGTAAATCGTCAGCTCTAGGGATGCTCATTTTGATTAATTTTCCCGACCAACAACCGCCGCTCCTTAATCGATTATTAACCGTTAACTGATAAGATTATAATATTGAAGTGGCATTAACGGCTTAGTGTACAACGTCCTGGTCCGGGACGTAAACACGCTACAAAAGAAAGCCTGCGTTGTGCTTGCACCTCCTCATGCAAACCCCAACAATATATATACCAAATTAAAGCTTAAAGTCTCATCTTTCAGACGATATAAACCATTTTAACACATTACAACCACAGCGCCGACACCAAAACCTTTTTTACAGACAAGCACAAAGATTTAGTTTGGAATGGTCTTACCTTTGACGGGTCTCTTGGACTGAAACAGCAACAAATGCACATAAGCTTGGTGTCTTTCTGTCCATAAAGGTCCAGGGAATAATATCCAGTAAAATAATTAGGTCCACAAGACATGTTATATCCTCCAAGGCTCAAAAACTGCAGAGAAGTATTTCCAACTTGAAATCTGCTGCGACATTTTTTGTCATTTCTATTGATAATAAAAGCCATAAGTCCTTTCGAGACCGCGAAAAAAGCTACTAAAATGCTAACAGGAAGTGTTAGCCTTCGATTGACACCTTTTTCAGCCAATTCTGATGGGTTTTGACCGGGCGGGACCACAGACTGTGTGGCCATTGGCAACGATTACGCATCACATAAACGCTTCCAGCACGTTCGTTGTAGCCAATGATCTACTGAGTTCGGCAATACTAAATGTGTCAGGGTTTCCTTCGGCCTGAAGCGTCTGTGCCTCGGCGTAAAGGGAATTGTCCTCGATGAGACAGCTTGTGTGTCATATGACGCGCGCGTGTTTATTGTGCTTCACAGTCTTTTTTGAGTAAAAACTATGGCAAAACTTACAAAAATAATAAAATACTTGTTAGAGGATGTAGTGGAGGCATGTACATTTCTTTTTATTGACATTTTGGACCAGCAGCAGTCGGAAAGAAAGCGTTGAGGGGGGGGATGTGGTCTGATGTGAAGATCAAGATATCACACCTTTCCTTTCGTCCTTTCACAGAGGTGCAGTAAAATGCTCCACATGTGACATGCTCTTGTGCTTTCTGCAACAAGAGACAATGTTGCACATATATTGTAACATTGACCAACAGTTTTATAACCTATGTATATAGTTTGCAGTATGTTTTTTATGTGTGGATATTATTCAAAAATATATATTTTGGCCCATAACACTCATTTTGACTTTTATGTAAATATGTCAATTTTATTGTGTTATTATTATGGAATATTGCTTACCTTGCTCGAAAAAAAAGGCATGTGTCACGTGTGTGGCTGCATAAATATAAGCTATATAGTAGGCTATTTTATTTTTAACCATGCAGCAAACAAAAAAAAAAGAACCTTAAAAAAAAAAAAAACGTTTTAAACCGTTTAACTGATAGTATTAATCGGTCAAAATTTTTACTTTAGGTTAAACGGTCAATATGAGCATCCCTAGTCAGCTCAATAATCCCCAGCACTACCGTTCCTGGCCAACAGCATACAATCTATCACCCAGATGCAACTACGATCCATAATACAATCTCTTTATGACAAGAAAGTCATAACAAACAAACAGCTACACTTTCTCTACGGTCCAGATCAGCCCCGCACTCGTATCTTCTATCTCCTTCCTAAAATCCACAAAGATCCTCATACCTGGACTATTCCTTTTGAGGTTCCTCCCGGTCGCCCAATAGTCTTGGATTGCAACAGTGCCACTTACAATATAGCTCAATACCTCAACTCCTTCCTTAATCCACTCTCCAACAGGCCCCCCAGCTACATTAAAGACACCTATCACTTCCTGGACACCATCAGGCCCATGGCTGTCCACAACCACACTTACCTTTTCACAATTGACATAGATTCTCTATATACTAATATCATAACCAACTTGGGCATCTCTGCCGTTCAAAAAACCTTCAGTAGATATCCAGACCCTAATAGACTGGACTCAGAAATCATTCAGCTTCTTAAACTCTGTTTAGACAACAATGACTTTAGTTTCAATAATAAACATTATCTCCAGAGAAGTGGAACAGCCATGGGTCAAAGGTTAGCCCCGCCTACGCCAACATCTACATGCCCCCTACAACCCCTGTTTTTTCTCCGTTATCTGGATGACATCATTGGAGCATGGCCACACCCTCTGCACACTTTCCAACAATTTATAGACATCTTAAATAATCACCACCCATCCATCAAACTCAAATACACCATACATCCACAGCAGGTTAATTTTCTGGACACAACACAACAAAACCTGGCCACACTAGCCCCTAGAGGTCTTAATGACACGTAACCAATAACAACCCCCCCCCCCTTACCCCTTCCATAACCCTCAACATACCCCCATTACCACATACCCTGTCTGTGACTTGATCAGAACTTGAACCCCTCTCCAGCCTTTTGAAGGATGACCTCTGACCTAGACCCATAGGACTCCTGACCAACTGTCTTCCTTCTCCCCACTTCATGAACATCACCCGCCTTTCCAATGACATTTACTGACTATATCTCTCTCAGTAAAATAATTGTGTATATTGTAAATAATTTGTGTCTTAGTGTGTTGTTATTTTTTAAAGAAATTGTTCTTAATGTTATTTAATATTTTTGATGTTTTTTATTTATTGCATGGAGCACTTATTGCTGAATGTAAAAACTAGACGTACTGACCTGAGGGCATGTCTCAGTAATGTCAGTGGGACCTGGCTCTATCGTTCTACTCATATGTACCACAGGCCTACACCCAGACACAGGCCTACAGGAACAGCACATCAACAGGGAATCCACGGATCAAAGTTTGACTAACTGTGTGATTACTAATAAGGTTTTGTTTCTACCAACCTTCATTGTAATAATTGATTGAATAATTCCCTTCAAGCACTTTCTTGACAGCACTTAAACATCACCAGGACTTGACATTGGATGACCTGCTTTATGGTGTGTCGTGTATAGTCTGAAACTGTTTACTATAGAGTCCTCTTTAGTGCAGCTCTGTGAAAAACTGAGGGTAAGGGACTAGAGCCCTGGCCTCAGACCCAAACCTGTGTGAACAAGGTCCTGTGAGCCGCTGATCATGTGACTGTTGCTCAGGTGCGAGGTCATGTGACCGGGGCAGGTGCAGCTGTAGAGGCAGGTCTTGCAGCGATAAACCTGGACCAGGAAGGACTCTACTGAACCAGAGAATCCTTCAGCCACATTGCAGTAAAGACTGGAGCTGAGCGTCAGCCCGCCCACCTGCAGCATCACCGCAGCAACCGGTCGGAAACCAGAAAGTGACATCACCGAAGCCCGGCTCCACACACACAGAGGATCTGTAAGGATCATAAAGAGCTCACACTAAAACCTCCTCATGTCTCTGTGGAACATAATCCATATCTAAACCACTAACCACAAGTCAGTGCTACTTCCTTCAAACCATTACACTTCCTCTACAAACAAAAACTTATGTTTTTACAGAAACAAAAAGTCCTCTGTCCAAAAAACATGGTTAAATATGCAAATGTATGTTTGCTCTAAAAAATTATACCTGGTCTGTCATCGACAATTTATTAGTGTACAAACCAGCCTTCTGCTGCACCTATTGCTACCTACTGCCACATGCTGCCACCTGCTGCACCTAAAGCATTATGCTGTTTTCTAATGCCACCTGCCACACCTACTGCTGCACCTATAGCAGTAGGTGTGGTCCTCTGCCTCCACCTACTACCTTCTGCCGCCACTTACTGCCTTCTGTGGCCATCTACTGCCTTCTGTTGCACCTACTGCCTTCTGCCGCCAACTACAGCCGTCTGGTGCACCTACTGCCTTCTGTTGCACCTACTGCCTTCTGGGGCCACCTACTGCCTTCTGTTGCACCTACTGCCTTCTGTTGCACCTACTGCCTTCTGCCGCCAACTACTGCCTTCTGTTGCACCTTCGGCTTTCTGCGGCCACCTACTGCTTTCTGTTGCACCTACTGCTTTCTGTTGCACCTACTGCCTTCTGTTGAACCTACTGCATTCTGTGGCCACCTACTGCCTTCTGTTGCACCTACTGCCTTCTGTTGCACCTACTGCTTTCTGTTGCACCTACTTCCTTCTGCCAACACCTACTGCCTTCTGTTGCACCTACTGCCTTCTGTTGCACCTACTGCCTTCTGTTGCACCTACTTCCTTCTGCCAACACCTACTGCCTTCTGTTGCACCAACTGCCTTCTGTTGCACATACTGCCTTCTGTGGCCACCTACTGCCTTCTGTGGCCACCTACTGCCTTCTGTTGCACCTACTTCCTTCTGCCAACACCTACTGTCTTCTGTTGCACCTACTGCCTTTTGTTGCACCTACTTCCTTCTGCCAACACCTACTGTCTTCTGTTGCACCTACTTCCTTCTGTCAACACCTACTGCCTTCTGTTGCACCTACAGCCTTCTGCTGCACCTACTGCCTTCTGTTGCACCTACTGCCTTCTGTTGCACCTACTGCCTTCTGTTGCAACTACTGCCTTCTGTTGCACCTACTTCCTTCTGCCAACACCTACTGCCTTCTGTGGCCACCTACTGCCTTCTGTTGCACCTACTGCCTTCTGTTGCACCTACTGCCTTCTGCCAACACCTACTGCCTTCTGTTGCACCTACTTCCTTCTGCCAACTCCTACTGTCTTCTGTTGCACCTACTGCCTTCTGGGGCCACCTACTGCCTTCTGTTGCACCTACTGCCTTCTGTTGCACCTACTGCCTTCTGTTGCACCTACTGCCTTCTGTTGCAACTACTGCCTTCTGTTGCACCTACTTCCTTCTGCCAACACCTACTGCCTTCTGTGGCCACCTACTGCCTTCTGTTGCACCTACTGCCTTCTGTTGCACCTACTGCCTTCTGCCAACACCTACTGCCTTCTGTGGCCACCTACTGCCTTCTGTTGCACCTACTGCCTTCTGTTGCACCTACTGCCTTCTGCCAACACCTACTGTCTTCTGTTGCACCTACTGCCTTCTGTTGCACCTACAGCCTTCTGCTGCACCTACTGCCTTCTGTTGCACCTACTGCCTTCTGTTGCACCTAGTTCCTTCTGCCAACACCTACTGCCTTCTGTGGCCACCTACTGCCTTCTGTTGCACCTACTGCCTTCTGTTGCACCTACTTCCTTCTGCAAACACCTACTGCCTTCTGTGGCCACCTACTGCCTTCTGTTGCACCTACTTCCTTCTGCCAACACCTACTGCCTTCTGTGGCCACCTACTGCCTTCTGTTGCACCTACTGCCTTCTGTTGCACCTACTGCCTTCTGTTGCACCTACTGCCTTCTGTTGCACCTACTGCCTTCTGCCGCCAACTACTGCCTTCTGTTGCACCTACTGCCTTCTGTTACACCTACTGCCTTCTGCCGCCAACTACTGCCTTCTGTTGCACCTACTGCCTTCTGCGGCCACCTACTGCCTTCTGCCGCCAACTACTGCCTTCTGCCGCCAACTACTGCCTTCTGTTACACCTACTGCCTTCTGCCGCCAACTACTGCCTTCTGTTGCACCTACTGCCTTCTGCGGCCACCTACTGCCTTCTGCCGCCAACTACTGCCTTCTGTTGCACCTACTGCCTTCTGTTGCACCTACTGCCTTCTGTTGCACCTACTGCTTTCTGTTGCTCCTACTGCCTTCTGTTGCACCTACTGCCTTCTGTTGCACCTACTGCCTTCTGGGGCCACCTACTGCCTTCTGCGGCCACCTACTGCCTTCTGTTGCACCTACTGCTTTCTGTTGCACCTACTGCCTTCTGTTGCACCTACTGCCTTCTGTTGCACCTACTGCCTTCTGTTGCACCTACTGCCTTCTGTTGCACCTACTGCCTTCTGGGGCCACCTACTGCCTTCTGTGGCCACCTACTGCCTTCTGTTGCACCTACTGCCTTCTGTTGCACCTACTGCCTTCTGTTGCACCTACTGCCTTCTGCCGCCAACTACTGCCTTCTGTTGCACCTACTGCCTTCTGCCGCCACTTACTGCCTTCTGCCGCCAACTACTGCCTTCTGCGGCCACCTACTGCCTTCTGTTGCACCTACTGCCTTCTGCCGCCAACTAGGCTTGGGCGGTATCCAAATTTTGATACCGTCAAACCTCCTCCCTATTTTACCTCGGTATAGTATTACCGTGAATAATTAAGTGGAAAAGGATTAGTCCAACCAGGCGTGAAACAGCTGCTCAAACACGCACAGTGTTCACAGCGCCTTGCAGGCAGTAGAAGTAGTCAGTGCAGTGCAGTGACAATAGTCCGGATCAGGGAGACGGAGTAAACAACACAGTTCCGATGAAAAAGAGGAAAAATATCCGAACCAGACAAACAGTACAAACAATCCAGGATACGAAGCGGCAGCACAAACGCGCACAGCGTACTCGACCCGGAACCGGAAACTTGTTTTAACTACTGCCTTCTGTTGCACCTACTGCCTTCTGGGGCCACCTACTGCCTTCTGTTGCACCTACTGCCTTCTGTTGCACCTACTGCCTTCTGTTGCACCTACTGCCTTCTGTTGCACCTACTGCCTTCTGCCGCCAACTACTGCCTTCTGTTGCACCTACTGCCTTCTGCGGCCACTTACTGCCTTCTGCCGCCAACTACTGCCTTCTGCGCCACCTACTGCCTTCTGTTGCACCTACTGCCTTCTGCGGCCACCTACTGCCTTCTGTTGCACCTACTGCCTTCTGTTGCACCTACTGCCTTCTGCCGCCAACTACTGCCTTCTGTTGCACCTACTGCCTTCTGCGGCCACCTACTGCCTTCTGTTGCACCTACTGCCTTCTGTTGCACCTACTGCCTTCTGTTGCACCTACTGCCTTCTGCGGCCACCTACTGCCTTCTGTGGCCACCTACTGCCTTCTGTTGCACCTACTGCCTTCTGTTGCACCTACTGCTTTCTGTTGCACCTACTGCCTTCTGTTGCACCTACTGCCTTCTGCCAACACCTACTGTCTTCTGTTGCACCTACTGCCTTTTGTTGCACCTACTGCCTTCTGCCAACACCTACTGTCTTCTGTTGCACCTACTGCCTTCTGTTGCACCTACTGCCTTCTGCGGCCACCTACTGCCTTCTGCGACCACCTACTGCCTTCTGCGGCCACCTACTGCCTTCTGTTGCACCTACTGCCTTCTGCCGCCAACTACTGCCTTCTGTTGCACCTACTGCCTTCTGTGGCCACCTACTGCCTTCTGTTGCACCTACTGCCTTCTGTTGCACCTACTGCCTTCTGTTGCACCTACTGCCTTCTGCGGCCACCTACTGCCTTCTGTGGCCACCTACTGCCTTCTGTTGCACCTACTGCCTTCTGTTGCACCTACTGCTTTCTGTTGCACCTAGTGCCTTCTGTTGCACCTACTGCCTTCTGCCAACACCTACTGTCTTCTGTTGCACCTACTGCCTTTTGTTGCACCTACTGCCTTCTGCCAACACCTACTGTCTTCTGTTGCACCTACTGCCTTCTGTTGCACCTACTGCCTTCTGCGGCCACCTACTGCCTTCTGCGGCCACCTACTGCCTTCTGTTGCACCTACTGCCTTCTGTTGCACCTACTGCCTTCTGTTGCACCTACTGCCTTCTGTTGCACCTACTGCCTTCTGGAGCCACCTACTGCCTTCTGCTGCACCTACTGCTTTCTGCTGCTCCTACTGCCTTCTGTTGCACCTACTGCCTTCTGTTGCACCTACTGCCTTCTGTTGCACCTACTGCCTTCTGTTGCACCTACTGCCTTCTGAAGCCACCTACTGCCTTCTGTTGCACCTACTGCCTTCTGTTGCACCTACTGCCTTCTGTTGCACCTACTGCTTTCTGTAGCACCTACTGCCTTCTGTTGCACCTACTGCCTTCTGTTGCACCTACTGCCTTCTGGGGCCACCTACTGCCTTCTGCGGCCACCTACTGCCTTCTGTTGCACCTACTGCCTTCTGTTGCATCTACTGCCTTCTGCGGCCACCTACTGCCTTCTGCCGCCAACTACTGCCTTCTGTTGCACCTACTGCCTTCTGGGGCCACCTACTGCCTTCTGTTGCACCTACTGCCTTCTGCGGCCACCTACTGCCTTCTGTTGCACCTACTGCCTTCTGTTGCACCTACTGCCTTCTGTTGCACCTACTGCCTTCTGTTGCACCTACTGCCTTCTGTTGCACCTACTGCCTTCTGCCAACACCTACTGTCTTCTGTTGCACCTACTGCCTTTTGTTGCACCTACTGCCTTCTGCCAACACCTACTGTCTTCTGTTGCACCTACTGCCTTCTGTTGCACCTACTGCCTTCTGTTGCACCTACTGCCTTCTGCGGCCACCTACTGCCTTCTGCGGCCACCTACTGCCTTCTGCGGCCACCTACTGCCTTCTGCGGCCACCTACTGCCCTCTGCGGCCACCTACTGCCTTCTGTTGCACCTACTGCCTTCTGTTGCACCTACTGCCTTCTGTTGCACCTACTGCCTTCTGGGGCCACCTACTGCCTTCTGCTGCACCTACTGCCTTCTGTTGCACCTACTGCCTTCTGGGGCCACCTACTGCCTTCTGCCGCCACCTACTGCCTTCTGCCGCCACCTACTGCCTTTTGTTGCACCTACTGCCTTCTGTTGCACCTACTGCCTTCTGTTGCACCTACTGCCTTCTGGGGCCACCTACTGCCTTCTGCTGCACCTACTGCATTCTGTTGCACCTACTGCCTTCTGTTGCACCTACTGCCTTCTGCGGCCATCTACTTTCTTCTGCCAACACCTACTGCCTTCTGTTGCACCTACTGCCTTCTGTTGCACCTACTGCCTTCTGTTGCACCTACTGCCTTCTGCGGCCACCTGCTGCCTTCTGCGGCCACCTACTGCCTTCTGTTGCACCTACTGCCTTCTGTTGCACCTACTGCCTTCTGTTGCACCTACTGCCTTCTGTTGCACCTACTGCCTTCTGTGGCCACCTACTGCCTTCTGTTGCACCTACTGCTTTCTGTTGCACCTACTGCCTTCTGTTGCACCTACTGCCTTCTGCCAACACCTACTGTCTTCTGTTGCACCTACTGCCTTTTGTTGCACCTACTGCCTTCTGCCAACACCTACTGCCTTCTGTTGCACCCACTGCCTTCTGTTGCACCTACTGCCTTCTGTTGCACCTACTGCCTTCTGCGGCCACCTACTGCCTTCTGTTGCACCTACTGCCTTCTGTTGCACCTACTGCCTTCTGGGGCCACCTACTGCCTTCTGCTGCACCTACTGCCTTCTGTTGCACCTACTGCCTTCTGTTGCACCTACTGCCTTCTGTTGCACCTACTTCTTTCTGTTGCACCTACTGCCTTCTGTTGCACCTACTGCCTTCTGCCGCACCTACTGCCTTCTGCCGCCACCTACTGCCTTTTGTTGCACCTACTGCCTTCTGTTGCACCTACTGCCTTCTGTTGCACCTACTGCTTTCTGGGGCCACCTACTGCCTTCTGCAGCCACCTACTGCCTTCTGTTGCACCTACTGCCTTCTGTTGCACCTACTGCCTTCTGTTGCACCTACTGCCTTCTGCCAACACCTACTGTCTTCTGTTGCACCCACTGCCTTCTGTTGCACCTACTGCCTTCTGTTGCACCTACTGCCTTCTGTGGCCACCTACTGCCTTCCGCGGCCACCTACTGCCTTCTGTTGCACCTACTGCCTTCTGTTGCACCTACTGCCTTCTGGGGCCACCTACTGCCTTCTGCTGCACCTACTGCCTTCTGTTGCACCTACTGCCTTCTGTTGCACCTACTGCCTTCTGTTGCACCTACTGCTTTCTGTTGCACCTACTGCCTTCTGTTGCACCTACTGCCTTCTGCCGCCACCTACTGCCTTCTGTTGCACCTACTGCTTTCTGGGGCCACCTACTGCCTTCTGCAGCCACCTACTGCCTTCTGCAGCCACCTACTGCCTTCTGTTGCACCTACTGCCTTCTGTTGCACCTACTGCCTTCTGTTGCACCTACTGCCTTCTGTTGCACCTACTGCCTTCTGTTGCACCTACTGCCTTCTGTTGCACCTACTGCCTTCTGCTGCCAACTACTGCCTTCTGTTGCACCTACTGCCATCTGCGGCCACCTACTGCCTTCTGTTGCACCTACTTCCTTCTGCCAACACCTACTGCCTTCTGTTGCACCTACTGCCTTCTGCCGCCAACTACTGCCTTCTGCCGCCAACTACTGCCTTCTGTTGCACCTACTGCCTTCTGCGGCCACCTACTGCCTTCTGCGGCCACCTACTGCCTTCTGTTGCACCTACTGCCTTCTGTTGCACCTACTGCCTTCTGTTGCACCTACTGCCTTCTGCGGCCACCTACTGCCTTCTGTTGCACCTACTTCCTTCTGCCAACACCTACTGCCTTCTGTTGCACCTACTGCCTTCTGCCGCCAACTAATGCCTTCTGTTGCACCTACTGCCTTCTGCGGCCACCTACTGCCTTCTGCGGCCACCTACTGCCTTCTGCGGCCACCTACTGCCTTCTGTTGCACCTACTGCCTTCTGTTGCACCTACTGCCTTCTGTTGCACCTACTGCCTTCTGTTGCACCTACTGCCTTCTGTGGCCACCTACTGCCTTCTGTTGCACCTACTGCCTTCTGCAAACACCTACTGCCTTCTGTTGCACCTACTGCCTTCTGTTGCACCTACTGCCTTCTGTTGCACCTACTGCCTTCTGTTGCACCTACTGCTTTCTGTTGCACCTACTGCCTTCTGTTGCACCTACTGACTTTTGTTGCACCTACTGTCTTCTGTTGCACCTACTGCCTTCTGTTGCACCTCCATCTACTTTCTTCTGCCAACACCTACTGCCTTCTGTGCACCTACTGCCTCCTGCCGCCACCTACTGCCCTTTGTTGCACCTGCTGCCTTTTGTTGCACCTGCTGCCTTCTGTTGCACCTGCTGCCTTCTGTTGCACCTACTGCCTTTTGCCGCCAACTACTGCCTTCTGTTGCACCTACTGCCTTCTGCCGCCACCTACTGCCTTCTGCTGCACCTGCTGCCTTCTGTTGCACCTACTGCCTTCTGCCGCCTACTGCCTTCTGCCGCCAACTACTGCCTTCTGTTGCACCTACTGCCTTCTGCTGCACCTGCTGCCTTCTGCTGCACCTACTGCCTTCTGCCGCCACCTACTGCCTTCTGTTGCACCTACTGCCTTCTGCCGCCACCTACTGCCTTCTGCCGCCACCTACTGTCTTCTGTTGCACCTACTGCCTTCTGCTGCACCTACTGCCTTCTGTTGCACCTACTGCCTTCTGTTGCACCTACTGCCTTCTGCTGCACCTACTGCCTTCTGCCGCCACCTACTGTCTTCTGTTGCACCTACTGCCTTCTGCTGCACCTACTGCCTTCTGTTGCACCTACTGTCTTCTGTTGCACCTACTGCCTTCTGCTGCACCTACTGCCTTCTGCCGCCACCTACTGTCTTCTGTTGCACCTACTGCCTTCTGCCGCCACCTACTGCCTTCTGTTGCACCTACTGCCTTCTGCTGCACCTACTACCTTCTGCCGCCACCTACTGTCTTCTGTTGCACCTACTGCCTTCTGCTGCACCTACTGCCTTCTGTTGCACCTACTGCCTTCTGTTGCACCTACTGCCTTCTGTTGCACCTACTGCCTTCTGCTGCACCTACCAGATGCTTTTACTTTTTTTTAGTCACAAAACTGCTAGCATAAAATATTTTTTCTCTCCAAGCATTACAATAAATTATTTACACTGTTTTTATGTATCTTTAATCAAAATTACCTCATTTGAGAAATTATTACTTAATTAGAATCGCGTGAAGACCGGAGAGAGTAAAGACCATCGACTCTACCTGCACGCGACTTCACCGAGCAGGGACACACCCACAGGGCACCTGAGTATTGCACTTATTTTTTTTTTTTGTACTAATTGTTTCCACTTATAATTTATTATTTCTACTTTTACTTTCTTCTTGCATATTTTCCTCTTCGGCTCTTCAATGTGTTTTCAAATTACTACTGTCATTTCAACACGGAAATTATCATCTGTTTCACGCAAAAGGCGATGCAACCATAATAATCTGCATGTTGTATCACTGTCAATAACTGCCCCTTCTACTTTCCCAATAGGCTTGTGGAACTGCCAGTCTGCTGTGAACAAAGCTGATTTCATTACAGCTTTTGTTCAACATTCTGGTCTTTCAGTTGTAGCACTTACAGAAACATGGATCAAACCAGAGGACTCTGCCATAATTACACTTTCTCCCACAGTCCTCGCCTCACTGGAAGGGGCGGAGGGACCGGACTACTTATTCCTACCGACTGGAAGTTCAAACAGCTATCACCCTTGTGTGACAACAGCTCCTTCGAGTTCCATGCTGTTACCATCACCCACCCTGTTAAAAGTCATTTTGTAGTTATCTATCGGCCCCCAGGTCAGCTTGGACATTTCTTGGAGGAGTTGGATGTGCTTCTTTCATCCTTCCCTGAGGATGGTACTCCTCTGGTGGTATTAGGAGACTTCAACATCCACCTTGAAAAGCCACAAGGCTGCTAACTTCATTAACCTAACTGCATCATTTGACCTCAAGCAGGTTTCCACATCAGCAACCCACAAGTCTGCCAACCAGGATCTTTATCTCCACATAAGATACTGCTCCACTCGCACACTCAGGTCACGCCACTGCACACTTCCGATCATTTCTTCATTACTCTCAACCTTGACCTAACTTCTCCAGACACTGCAATTGTTTTACCGCTGGTCACTTTCCGACACAACCTGCGTACACTCAGTCCCTCCCGTTTTTCCTCTGCTGTCTCTTCTGCACTCCCCTTCTGAGGAGCTCTCTTTTAAACACAAACAACGCCACCGACACTCTGTGCTCCACACTTTCATCCTGCTTGGACAACTTATGCCCTCTTACATCTAGACCAGCTCGTACATCCTCATCTGCCCCCTGGTCGCGAGCACCACGCCAGCCTCCGGTCAGCTGAGAGAAAATGGCAAATGATTCTACTAGCCTCTGTATCTACCAGTCTCTCCTCTCTACTTTCTCCGCTGATGTCACCTCTGCAAAAACTGTCTACTACCATTCTAGGTTAATCAACTCACCTGACTCGCGCACTCTCTTTAAAACCTTTTCTGCCCTCCTTTGTCAGCCAGCTCCCCCACCTTCATTGGATTTAACAGCTGATGATTTCGCGTCTTTCTTTATAAAGAAAACGACCGCCATCAGCAGTCAGTTCTCTGCGCCACCACCTGTCGAGCTCATTCAGACCCCTGATATGTGTTTGCTCACTTCCTTCTCTCCTCTAACTGAAGATGTTTCCAAGGTCATTAGTTCTAACCACCCTACTACCTGCCCGCTGGATCCCATCCCCACACATCTCCTTCAGGCCATCTCTCCATCTGTCGTGCCTGCTCTCACCCACATCATCAACTCATCTCTTTCCACTGGGTCCTTCCCCACAGCTTTCAAAGAAGCCCGCATCACACCACTACTGAAGAAACCCACTCTTAACCCTACTCTGCCTGAAAACTACAGACCGGTTTCCCTCCTTCCCTTCATTGCCAAAGCTCTGGAGCGAGTTGTGTTTAACCAGCTCTCATCCTTTCTCACACGGAACAACCTCCAGGACCAGAACCAGTCTGGGTTCAAGAGCAGACATTCCACCGAAACTGCTCTGCTCTCAGTCATCGAAGCTCTGAGACACGCAAAGGCAACATCCAAGTCATCTGTACTCATCTTACTGGATCTGTCTGCTGCTTTTGACACTGTTAATCATCACATCCTCCTGTCCTCTCCATAGATAGTATAATTATGGATAATATCCGCCCATTGGTCCCCTATTCACCAATATTGCATTACGAATGGGCAATAAAATGGCCGTTACATCCGGGCTTTTCGGGTTTTACTCCATAGTAAAACAATAGTTTTTAGATAGCATAAACCAACGTAATTTTCAAAAATTCACCCCCCCCAGAGTTGTCACGTAGTAAAAACTTAGCTCTAGAGACCGGAGCCATCTTTTGTACCAGGCTGTAAACATGAGTTTTACTCTTGTAAAGTCGCCATTGGGTTTCTCCTTATATTTCCGCTTTTGGAGCCTGCCCTCTGGTGGACGGATGTATATCGCTGTATTTTGCTGTAAAATCACCGTATGGCGGCGCCCTTACACGACGACCATTTAAGAGGTTCCATGGGAGAGGCTTGGTCCTCTCTCAGGGCGATGGGTGTCTCTGGAATGGCGTTGCAATGGTTCAAGTCTTACCTCTCGGATAGGTCATTCAGAGTATCCTGGAGAAACGAGGTCTCTGAGTCCCAACATCTCAATATTGGGGTGCCACAGGGCTCAGTGCTTGGACCGCTACTCTTTTCCATATACATGACATCCCTTGGCTCTGTCATCCAGAAGCATGGCTTTTCCTATCACTGCTGCAGATGACACTTAACTCCACCTGTCATTTCAACCTGACAATCCGACGGTCTCTGCTCGCGTCTCGGCATGTCTGAGTGACATCTCACTTTGGATGAAGGACCATCACCTGCAGCTGAACCTTGCAAAAACAGAACTGCTTGTGATTCGGGCCAATCCAAAGACCCACCAAAACCTCTCCATTCAACTAGGCCCATCAACCATTACACCGTCCAGCACTGCCAGAAATCTGGGAGTGGTAATTGATGATCAGCTAAACTTCACAAGTCATGTCGCCAGCACCACCCGGTCCTGTAGATTCATACAGATTCTACAACATTAGGAAAATTAGACCTTTCCTATCAGAGCACTCTACGCAAATTCTAGTCCAGGCTCTTGTCTTGTCCAAACTGGATTATTGCAATGCTCTACTGGCTGGACTCCCTGCTGCACAACCAAACCTCTGCAGCTGATCCAGAATGCAGCGGCAAGAGTGGTCTTTAATGAACCGAAGAGAGCGCACGTAACTCCTCTCTTCATTAGGCTACACTGGCTCCCGGTTGACGCCTGCATCAAGTTCAAAGCTATGCTTTTGGCCTACAAGACCACCACTGGCTCCGCCCCCTCATATCTTCACTCACTAATACAGACCTACGTTCCTACCAGATCCCTGCGCTCTGCAAATGAACAACGTCTGGTGGTACCGTCCCAAAAAGGTACAAAATCCCTCTCACATACCTTCTCTGGATCTGTTCCACATTGGTGGAATGATCTACTGCTGCTACAAGATCAGCAGATTCTGTAGCCATCTTTAAAAAACACCTGAAAACACATCTCTTCCGTCAACACCTGACTGACAAACACTGAGTTCTACTTCCTTTCTATCGATTCCTTTCTTTAAAAAAATAAATAAAAATTCATCCTTAGCTTTATAAACTGTGCTGGTTTAAACTGACTAGTTTTTTGTGCACTTATGCTTTTTGTACCTTGTGTTGTTAAAATTGCTTCCATTGTTTTCCTCACTTGTAAGTTGCTTTGGATAAAAGCGTCTGCTAAATGACTAAATGTAATGTAATGTAAATGAAACATGGAGGTGGAGCTGATGTTTTGGGGATGTGTGAGCGACAAAGGCACAGGAAAAGATGAATGCAGCATGTTTAAGAAAATACTGGAGTAAAAAAAGCACTCGACTCAGCCACAAAAACTATAGCCATCCTCTCTCTCACCACTTGCAGCTTCTTCCTTCAGGATGAAGGTACAGACTTCCACGTGTTTACAAAAAATTGATAAAGGTCCTTTGTCCCAGGATCTCAACCAATCAAAATCAGCTAAACACGTTTCCTCAGCTCTAGCACACTACCTCCTCAGTACTTAACTACCGTATTTTTCGCACCATAAGACGCACTTTTTCTTCACCAAATAGTGGGAGGAAAAGTGCCTGCGTCTTATGGTCAGAATACCATATATTACGGTATTCGGACCATATCTTATTCCCTCACCCGCTGCTGCCGCTCTGCAACTCGACTCATGGTCCGACTTGCAGCGCAGTAGTCCCCGAGGACCTTCCGTGTCCCTGGAAACTGCATCATCCCTCCCCGCCCGTGTCCAGGCTTCTCAGTAGTCCACTGAGATACTGGCAGAGTGGCAGCAGGCACCCCCCCCCCGTGCCTGTTTCCCTTACCGTAGTGGCAGAGCGGCAGCGAGTCCTCCCTCACCTTCCTTACGGAAGCCGATGTGTGCAGGAAGGCGCAATGCTGCTGTACTGTGTCACAGCCGTATGCTATTGGAGGATAGCAGGCGGTGTTACAGTACACAGCAGTGCGCATGCCCTTCACTCCAGTCATATAATTCAAATATTATTCTGTTTATACTTTTATTAAATATTTTATTACACTATTTGGTTCAGAATATTTTTTTTCCTATTTTTCTCCTCTAAAAACCAGGTGCGTCTTATGGTCGGGTGCGTCTTATGGTGCGAAAAATACGGT
Organism: Perccottus glenii; assembly: GCA_024416835.2. Classification (NCBI taxonomy): domain Eukaryota; kingdom Metazoa; phylum Chordata; class Actinopteri; order Gobiiformes; family Odontobutidae; genus Perccottus; species Perccottus glenii. The sequence continues at coordinate 29,454,432 of CM044557.2, forward strand.
AAACTAGCATTTTAGCGGTACAATTTCTATTTATTCCAATTTTTAATTATTCATACACAAACTGTACATGTATGCCTTTCTATGTATTCAATGTTTATTGTGTGTGTGTATGTAAAGAAAATGTGAACCTTGCAAGCGAAAGACAAATTTCTGCCTTTTTTTTTTTTTTACAAATAGAAGACAATAAAGTGTATTCAATTCAATTCGAATTTACAGAAAACTGGAGGTTTTTAGCCAAGAACAATGGGCAGCTTTACCATCTGAGAGAAAAAAAAGAGCCTCATCCACAACGACCACAAAAGACTTCAAGCTGTCATTGATGTTAAACATTTACATTTACATTCAGTCATTTACAGACGCTTTTATCCAAAGCCACTTACAAGTGAGGAAAAACAATAAAAGCAATTTTAACAACACAAGGTACAAAAAGCATAAGTGCACAAAAAACTAGTCAGTTTAAACCCAGCGCAGTTTACAAAGCTAAGGATGAATTTTTTTTTTTTTTTTTTAAAGAAAGGAATGGATAGAAAGGAAGTAAAACTCAGTGTTTGATGTGTTTTCAGGCGTTTTTTAAAGATGGCTACAGAGTCTGCTGATCTTGTAGCAGCAGTAGATCATGTGGAACAGATCCAACATCCAATGTTAAAGGTGGCAATACACTGTATTAAGAACTGTACTTAATACAAAACTTTTAAGTCTTTAAATAAATATTTATTTCTGCACAAACCCGTTTAAAGCTCACTTTAAGGCCACTCTGTGAACTCTTCATGTTCGCTTAATTTTAATAAAACACAGAAACAAACACAGAAAGATGCTAACGAGGCTAACACTGCTAACTGTTAATTTCCACAAAAAGCGATTAATGTTGGGCTCATAATAAACTCAAGAAAAACTGGGTAAACCCAGAAAGTTCTGTTCTAACCAAATAAAATGAGTTCTTTTTACTGGAAATTTCTGAGTGAAACTCACCGTGGTTTGTTTACCTTCAGTCTTCTTCTTCTCTAGAGTTTTACCGCAGCTGCAGCTTAGTGCGGTGTACTTCCGCCTCCTGCTGGATTCTTCCGCTACTACAGCTCCAGTGTGGTCATGAACACTTGACCCACAAACCGTTCATGTCCATGTTTGTCCTGTTCTTTCTTGATTCAAGAGCGTCTGGCTGCAGACTTCCAGCGTCAGGACAGTTCCGTTGCAGGCTCCACTCTCAGGGCACCTCCAGTCTCAGTGCAGGAAATACATGGAACTCTTTCAAAATTAAATTATGGAAAATTCAATAAGATTTAATTTGTATAGCTAATTTTCACAACAACAATTGCCTCAAAAGGCTTCACAGGAACAAAACAGTAAATATGCAACAGGTTGAACAAGTATCCCCTGTCCTCAGACCCTCCATCAGAGTCAGAGGACCAACTCAAAACCCAGCCACAGAGAAAGAGAAACCTCAGAGAGAGCCGCAGAAGAAGGGTCCACTCCCAGGACGGACAGGCCGTGCAGGAATGTGTCCAGAACATACACTGTTACCATCATACAAACAAATGAAAGAGGCTTATTTTTGCCTAACCCTTTTAACATTTACATTTACATTTATTCATTTAGCAGACGCTTTTATCCAAAGCGACTTACATTACATTACCAGTGTTACAGTCACTGGAGGCAAGGTGGGTTAAGTGTCTTGCCCAAGGACACAACGACAGTATGAACTGTGGGGCGAGCGGGAATCGATCCTACTACCTTCCGATTGAAGGACGGCCGCTCTACCCACTGAGCTACTGCCGCCCCATTTATTTTATTTAACATTTAAAACAAAACAGTATGATACAACATACAAAGAAGTAGAAGAAAACACAACAATTCACAAAACAGAAGAAAACATCTTAATATCGTTTATTAATTATTTAATCAATTATCATTATTTAAATTATTTAGATTATTATCAATGATTATTTATCAAGCCTATATATTTTTGTGCGGCAGAATGTTTATGCCCAGACATGTGTTGGTGTTACAAACGTATTCTGGTCGAGTTCATGGATGTTCTAATAATAAAACCAGGTTGAGTCCCTCTCTTTCCCTGCAGTTGTGATGTTCAAGAACGAACCGAATCTATTGAACGGCTCTTTACAACAATGAGAATCGAGTCGCAGCTACAAACTGTCAATATTCTTTTTGGTTTTTTGCTGTGTTTATAAATATGTGGAAAAATAAAGAGAAGGCCAATGGCGACTTTACAAGAGTAAAACTTTACAGCCTGGTACAAAAGATGGCTCCGGTCTCTAGAGCTAAGTTTTTACTACGTGACAACTCTGAGGAGTTGGGATTAATATATCCGATTATGCTATCTGAAAACTGTTGTTTTACTATGCAGTAAAAGCCGAAAAGCCCGGATGTGACCGCCATTTTATTGCCTTGTCCTAACTACAATATCTAATAACAATCTGCCTGATTATGCCTCGCAACAAGAGGCATTGGGAGACGCGGAAAAAGAGAAGGGGTGCTCGTAAAACTCAAGGCTTACCTGGCTTTACCATGTGCGGATGTTTCTGGCTGTTCACTGAATGGAATTACCATGAACTGCATAAAATTTGACCTATGTCACTCTTTGGAGTTCAGCTATCGGTGGCTCCAGCTCTCCCTGAGCTGGGGGGGTTGCTTGCGTGTTGCCGGCCGGTGAGGATTCAGGTGCGGGACTGTGTGCGAGGGAATCTCCGCCTGCTCAGTCATGCCGCTCTGCAGTCAGTGAACTGTTGGTCGGTACACGCAGATTTGCTAAACTCAGTTGCTCACAAATTAAGACCTTAACAATTTGTGGTGATTTTAATATTCTTTGATCTCTTTGAATTAGATTAGATTAGATTCAACTTTATTGTCATTACACAAGTACAGGTACAAGGCAACGAAATGCAGTTTAGGTCTAACCAGAAGTGCAATAGCAGCAAAGTGCAGGATATATACAATGGTTGCATACGTGCAGGATATGGAGATGTACAGGATTTACAGGTAATATGTACAATGAATATAAATATACAGATGGTTATTACTATAACAGGTGAGTGTGTGCCATAAATATAATTACAGGTGTCTCTTTTCTATAAACAGCATTTACAGGTGAATATGTACTCTAAATGTAAATGTAATATACAGATGTCTCTAACTATAAACAGAATTTTACAGGTAGATGTACACAATTGTATGTTAGCTTAAGGTAAGCAGTAGATTTAAGGTAGTGCAAACAGTGAAATGTAAACAGTTGGTAGCAAAGGTGCAGTAGTGCAGGGTATTAGGATGGTGGGGAGGAGGAGGGTCTGTGAGGGGAGTGGGATGGTGGTGGTAGAAGAGTCTGTGAGGGTAGTGGGATGGTGGGGGTGGGAGGAGAGTCTGTGAGGGAGTGGGATGGTGGGGGGTAGAAGAGTCTATGAGGGTAGTGGGATGGTGGGGGTGGGAGGAGAGTCTGTGAGGGGAGTGGGATGGTGGGGTAGAAGAGTCTATGAGGGTAGTGGGATGGTGAGGTGGGAGGAGAGTCTGTGAGGGAGTGGGATGGTGGGGGTAGAAGAGTCTATGAGGGTAGTGGGATGGTGGGGGTGGGAGGAGAGTCTGTGAGGGAGTGGGATGGCGGGGGTAGAAGAGTCTATGAGGGTAGTGGGATGGTGGGGGTGGGAGGAGAGTCTGTGAGGGGAGTGGGATGGTGGGGGTAGAAGAGTCTATGGGGGTAGTGGGATGGTGGGGGTTAGAGGAGAGTCTGTGAGGGAGTGGGATGGTGGGGGGGGTAGAAGAGTCTGTGAGGGGAGTGGCATGGTGGGGGGTGAGAGAGGAGTCTGTGAGAGGAGTGGGGTCAGCAAGGGTTAGAGTTCAGTAAAGTGACAGCTCTGGGGAAGAAACTGTTCTTTAGTCTGCTGGTTCTAGTCCGGAGGCTCCTGAAATGCCTGCCGGAGGGGAGGAGGGAGAACAGTCTGTGGGCTGGGTGAGAGGAGTCCTTAAGGATGCTGCGAGCTCGGCGCAGACAGCGTTTCCTCTGGATGTTCTCGATGGCAGGAAGTGGAGTCCCTGTGATGCGTTGGGCAGTTTTCACCACCCGCTGCAATGCCTTGCGCTCCGCGACAGAGCAGCACCCATACCACACTGTGACACAGTTTGTCAGGATGCTTTCTATTGCGCAGCGGTAGAAGTTCACCAGGATGGCCGAGGAGAGCTGGTTCTTCCTCAGTGTCCTCAGGGAGAAGAGGCGCTGGTGACCAGGCTGGAGGTGTTGGTTGTCCAGGTCATGTCAGCCGAGATGTGGGTCCCCAGGAACTTGAAGCTGGAGACACGCTCAACGTCCCATTCCATTGATGTGGATGGTGTCGTGTGCCTCTTGACTCTTTCCTGAAGTCCACGATGAGCTCCTTCGTTTTGGTGGTGTTGAGGAGCAGGTTATTTTCGTTGCACCATGTGGACAGGTGCTGGATCTCTTCCCTGTAGGCAGTCTCATCGTTGTTGCTGATGAGACCAATCACTGTAGTGTCGTCTGCAAACTTGACGATGGCATTAGATCCAAACACAGGCTTGCAGTCGGATGTGAAGAGGGAGTAGAGAAATGGGCTTAGCACACAGCCCTGTGGTACACCAGTGTTAAGTGTGATGGATGTGGATCAGGTGGATCCAGATCGGACATTCTGGGGTCTGTTGGTCAGGAAGTCCAGAATCCAGTTGCAGAGTGAGGTATTGATGCCCAAGTCTTCAAGTTTGGCTATTAACTTGGTCGGGATGATAGTGTTGAATGCTGAGCTGAAGTCAACAAACAGCATCCGTGCATAAGAGTTCTTATTGTCCAGGTGGGTGAGCACAGAGTGCAGTGCCATAGCAACTGCATCCTCTGTGCTCCTATTGCTGCGGTAAGCAAACTGATGCGAGTCCAATGTGGGTGGTATGGAGTCTTTTAGGTGTTCCAGGATCAGCCGCTCAAAGCACTTCATGAATGGGTGTGAGTGCTACCGGGCGGTAGTCGTTGGGGCACCTTGGACTAGAGTGTTTTGGCACAATGGAAGTGCATTTGAAGCATGTTGGTACAGCTGCTTGGGCAAGAGACAGGTTGAAAATGTCTGTAAAAACCCCAGCGAGCTGCTCCGCACATGCCCTGAGAACACGACCAGGGATGTTGTCTGGTCCAGCAGCCTTGTGTGCTGATCCGACTCAGTGCCTTGCAGACATCAGTGGATGAGAGTGTGATTGGAGGGTGGTCAACTGAGGGTTTGAGCTTGGTTGCAGTTTCTCTGTTGTCTCTTTCAAAGCGAGCATAAAAGTAATTTAGCTCATTCAGGAAGTTGACATCGGTGGCTGCAGGGGTGGAGTGGGTGGGTTTGTAGTCACTGATGGCCTGGATGCCCTGCCACATGCGTCGAGGGTCAGAGTTGGAGAAGTGTCCCTCTATCTTCAGCTTGTAGCAGTGCTTGGCCTTTGATGCCCCTCTTCAGGTTTGCTCTGGATGTGCTGTAGGCTTGTGCATCTCCTGATCTGAAGGCAGTATTGCGTGTCTTCAACAGGAGTCGCACTTCCTTGTTCATCCATGGCTTCTGATTTGGGTAGGTGATCTGTTTCTGGGTTGTAACACTGTCAATGGTGGTATTAATATAATCCAATACAGAGGAGGTGTAGCAGTCAATGTCTGTGTGAGCACCACTGGTGGCTTGGGAAGCAAACATACTCCAGTCTGTGTGTAGAAACTTTTCCTGGAGTGTGAAATCTACCCCCGCAGGCCACACCTTGATGGTCTTCACTGATGGCTTCAAACGGTTGATGAGGTGTGAATATTTGGGAGTGAGGAACAAAGAGATGTGGTCTGATTGTCCCAGGTGGGGGAGGGGTGTCGCCACGTAAGCTCCAGCCATGTTTGTGTAGACATGGTCTAGGGTTTTGTTTCCTCTGGTGTGACAGGAAACATTCTGATGAAATTTGGGTAGCACAGTCTTTAGGTTAGAGTGATTAAAATCACCCGCAACAATAAACACCGCTTCCGGGTGAAGAGTCTGTTGTTTACTGATGGCTGCATAAAGTTCTTTCATAGCAAGCTTGGCATCAGCATCCGGGGGAATATAAGCTGCAGTTATAATGGTGGAAGTGAACTCCCGCGGCAGATAGAACGGTCTACATTTAACCATGAGAAACTCTAGGTTAGCTGAACAATGGCTCCCAACAACAGCAGAGTTTGTGCACCAAGCGACACAATCAGTGAACGCTCCCACACACCAGCACGGTCACACATTGGACCTGATCATTTCTCACGGACTCACTGTATTCATCTCAGGAATAAGTGACATTTGCATTTCAGACCACCTTCCTGTTATGTTTGAATTCAAAGGCCCTGTCCCTGCAGCAAAATCCCTTACTCCAGCCGGTCACCGCCGCATCATCACTTCCACCACAGCTGGAGAATCTGCTGCTGCCTTTATGAACACCACTCTTTACTCTCAGGACGAAGTGGTCTTCCCGCTCTGCACAGAAGTCTTCATCTCCTCCTTCTACTCCACCTGCTCAGAGATTTTTAACATCATTGCTCCTTACAGGTGCAGAGCTGTCAGGACTCAACTAGAGCCTTGGCTTAATGACACTACCCGTGGGACAAGTTACATGTTTCACTGGATATTGAGGGACAGTCTTAATGAATATCAAAATGCAGTCAAAGCAGCTAAATGTCAGTATAATAATAATAATAATTAAAGCCGCAAGCGGCGATAAAGGCCCTCACCTCCCTTGAGACCGCGAGGACACATGTACTCAGAGGATTGCATTTCGTGCTTTAAAGCGTAAACTTCACAGTAATGTCAAATAACCGGGCCTGTGCTACTGCTTGAATCTTCGTCTGGCTGGTGCCTGCTTCATCACCTCGGGCCTATGCTACTGCTGGGGCCTGCTACACCACCTTGTAATTTAGAGTTAAAGGTCCCCACAATCCGTGGTTTTCCTGGGAGCTGTCTGAACCTTTGAAAATAATAGATTATGCTTGGGCTAAGGCGAGAAAAACAAAGTACTGGCTGGAGATTTGAGATGACTCAGGAATCGCTGCACCCCCCTGTTTAAAAAGGCAAAATGTAAATATAACTTGTCTAAAAGTACAAGGTTACAAGTTCCAAAGGATTCTGAGGAGTTTTCTAAGACTCTAGCCGTGGCTCTGGAGGGGCCTCCTCTAAAGGAAGGATCCTGGCAATTGGGAAATGGCATTTATTTCCCAAAGAAATGGCTGCCTCTTCACAGACTCATTACGACCACAGCCACAAATGTATCAAAAAACAAATTGATAACTTTTGTTGCACACGTGTCTAGATGATACTCACCAAATTTGGAGCTGTTTAGATAAAAAGCCTTTAGACACAAGGGGTGCAATTTAGGTGGTCACGCATTCTACCCAACATAGTAGATTTCCTGTTGAGTTTACGGTATGGCTGTAATAAACTTTTCTGTTTGCCCTGAGGTGTCCTATGGATGTACCAAGTTTTGTATTTCTACAATGGAAAAATTTTACTTTCATTTTCCATAGGCCCAATGTTTTTTCATTTTCCAGGGGTCGCCACTGAGTCATTTTTCATTTGTTTTCCTCGGGGACTTCAAATACATACATTTTTTGAGTGGTGGGCAGGGGGGTCGCGAGACGATTTCCAGATTTATTAATTTTTTTATTAATTTTTTTTTTTTTTTAATGATTATTATTTTTTGATATTTTTAAAAAGGTTGTAATGATGCGAGTATGAATTTAGGATAATTAAAATAAACTGAAAGTAAAACTTTGTAAAACTTAGTAAAACTTTGTTTGCTCCAATTAATTATGACAGTTAAGTGACGGTGTGTTGCCAAGTCTGCGGGCTACTTTTAATTTTGGGCAAAAAGCATAATATAATAAAATCACCAAAACAAGTCTTTATGTTAAGAATGAATAGTACACAAACATTTCTAAAACTGTAAAAACTGTCTTTCTTTTTTTTTTATATATATATATATATATAAAACATTCATTAATTATTTTATGATAAACATACTGTCTTAAGTGCACCCCTCTATAATCATAAATTAAATAATAATAGTTATATATATATAATAATAGTAAATAAATAAATACATTCCAAAAATAAATACAATAGGCTAAATAATAATAATTTGCATGTAGGCTACATGCATTTAGAAGAAGAAAAGAGGAAGAAAGAAATGAAAAGTCAGTCATACCCCGGGGGGGGGGTAGCGGATCGTCAGCAGTCTAATATTGGGGGTCGCGATCTGAAAAGTTTGGGAACCCCTGTGATAGGGTGTGGTCCCCATTGGCTTTTTAGGATAATTTTGCAGAAAAAAATTAAATAAATAAATAAATTTTCCGAGCAAAAACAATAGGCCCTGTTAGGGGGTCCAGGGTGCATGTGGATGCTTTCGTTTTATGAATGATGATTTCGACCTCCTGCTGCATGCTGAGTATCTGCCTAATGTTATTTCCACCAGCTCTAATCGTCCTAGAGCGCTATTCAGTACAATTCAGTCTGTTATAAATCCATCTAGTAATGCTCTACAGCAGGTAAACACATTAGCACTCTCTGTGTTTAATGTGTTTGAGCCAGAATCACTCTCTCTCCTCTCTCTGTCCTCTGACCAACTGTCCTCTGGACATTATCCCATCTAAAATGCTTAAACAGGTTATTAACACTGTGGGACCATACCTCCTCTACATTTACATTTACATTTATTCATTTAGCTGACGCTTTTATCCAAAGCGACTTACATTTTTCTAATGTAATTACCAGTGTTACAGCCACTGGAGGCAAGTTGGGTTAAGTGTCTTGCCCAAGGACACAACGACAGTATGAGCTGTGGGGAGAGCGGGAATCGAACCGCCTACCTTCCGGTTCCGCCCTCTAGTTCCTAAACAGCTGCCTCAGTTTAGGTTCTGTACAAACTGTATTCAAGCTGTGGTCAGGCCGCTTAAAAAAAAAGTCTAACCTTGATCTTACTGTTTTTTTTAATTTTAGACGTGTGTCCCAAGGTTTTGGAGAAGATAGTTTTCTCTCAGTTACATTCTTTTCTGGATAACAATTAGATCATCACTCGTGAATAAGACCCCAAGATACCTGAACTCCTCCACTTGAGGCAGGAGCTCCACCAACCTGAAGGGGGCAAGCCACTCTTTCCCGACTGTTTTATTTTCTTTGTATATGTTGTCTTTAGGTGCAGTTATTTCAAAAGACAATATGTTCTTTCATCTGTACACAGACGACCTAAGATAAGATAAGATAAGATAATCCTTTATTCGTCCCACAATGGGGAAATTTCTCTGTTCTTACAGTATGTTACAAACATAAATAATATACATAATATACAGCATGATATATAAAATGTATATATACTATGTATATATACCTATATATACAGCATATACAAAAACAAAAAAGTATATCAAGTATTACACTAAAAAAACAACAACTAAAAAACAACAACAACAACAACAACAATTGCACATATTATTATTGCAGTGAAAAAATAGCAGCAGTGAGTATCATGATGACTCGTTCACTGGGAGCAGCTCTGATTATAAAGTCTAATAGCAGCAGGAAGAAACGAGCGTCTGTATCGCTCCTTCAGACACTTCGGATGTAACAGTCTGTCACTGAAGGAGCTGCTCAGAGCTGAAACCGTTTCATACAGGGGGTGAGAGTCGTTCTCCAGCAATGATGACAGTTTTGCTACCATCCTCCTCTCACCCACCTCCTGCACAGTATCAAGAGGAATCCCCAGTACTGAGCTGGCCCTCCTGATCAGCTTGTCCAGTCTCTTCCTTTCTGCACTAGAGATGCTGCTGCACCAGAATACTACACCATAGAATATGGCTGAGGCAACCACAGAGTCAAAAAAGGTCTTCAGTAGCTCTCCCTGCACACCAAAAGAACTCAGTCTCCTCAGCAGAAAGAGTCTGCTCTGCCCTTTCTTGTAGATCGCAGCAGTGTTGTCAGACCAGTCCGGTTTATTGTTCAGATGAACACCCAGGTATTTGTAAGATTCTACTCTCACAATGTCCCTTCCCTGAATGTTCACTGGTGTTAACATAGTTTGTTTGTGCCTACGGAAATCCACCACCAGTTCTTTGGTTTTCCCCGCATTTAACTGGAGGCAGCTCCGTTGGCACCAGTCCACAAAGTTCAGGATCAGTTCTCTGTACTCCCTGTCATCATCATCTGTGATCAGACCAACGATGGCAGAGTCGTCAGAGAACTTCTGTAGGTGACAGGTTGCTGAGCTGAACCTGAAGTCTGCAGTGTAGGTGCAGACCTGCTGGTTTACCTACCGGTTGTCCCTGCTTATCATAACAGGCTTGAATCCATCAACAGACTTTTAGATGACATCAAATTGTGTCTCAGAGGTTCCTCTATTTGAATGAGATATAATATTGTGGTAAAGTGTTAAACCTATTTGTAATTATGTTTAAATAATGTTAATGTTTTACAGCACCTTGGTCAGTCTGTGGTTGTTGTAAGGTGCTATATAATTGATGTTGTATGTAAAATGTAAAAATTTAATTTGAGCCAACCCTGAGACCTCGACACATTGCTGCGCTGTTTGAGAGCAACACAAAACTGTGCTTAAGTTATACAGTGCTTGCAAACAATCAAAACAGTTGGTAAGACTTTTATTTGTGTTAGGTTAATCCAAAATACATTCACATGTAGGACAAACACATGTAGGACAAATACATTTTTGTTCTACATTTACTAAGAACTAGAATTGTATAAATCTTGCTAAATTATCATATGACATGGTTGAACTAGCACCGTAACAAGAACACTCTGCTGAACTCTGTCTCCTCTGGTCTCACTGTGGTCTCTGTCTCCTCTGGTCTCACTGTGGTCTCTGTCTCCTCTGGTCCTACTGTGGTCTCTGTCTCCTCTGGTCCTACTGTGGTCTCTGTCTCCTCTGGTCCTACTGTGGTCTCTGTCTCCTCTGGTCCTACTGTGGTCTCTGTCTCCTCTGGTCCTACTGTGGTCTCTGTCTCCTCTGGTCCTACTGTGGCCTCTGTCTCCTCTGGTCTCACTGTGGTCTCTGTCTCCTCTGGTCCTACTGTGGTCTCTGTCTCCTCTGGTCCTACTGTGGTCTCTGTCTCCTCTGGTCCTACTGTGGTCTCTGTCTCCTCTGGTCCTACTGTGGTCTCTGTCTCCTCTGGTCTCACTGTGGTCTCTGTCTCCTCTGGTCCTACTGTGGTCTCTGTCTCCTCTGGTCTCACTGTGGTCTCTGTCTCCTCTGGTCCTACTGTGGTCTCTGTCTCCTCTGGTCTCACTGTGGCCTCTGTCTCCTCTGGTCCTACTGTGGCCTCTGTCTCCTCTGGTCCTACTGTGGCCTCTGTCTCCTCTGGTCCTACTGTGGTCTCTGTCTCCTCTGGTCCTACTGTGGTCTCTGTCTCCTCTGGTCCTACTGTGGCCTCTGTCTCCTCTGGTCCTACTGTGGCCTCTGTCTCCTCTGGTCCTACTGTGGTCTCTGTCTCCTCTGGTCCTACTGTGGCCTCTGTCTCCTCTGGTCCTACTGTGGTCTCTGTCTCCTCTGGTCTCACTGTGGTCTCTGTCTCCTCTGGTCCTACTGTGGCATTACTAATTATGTTTAAACCATACACTCTCAATTCAATTCAATTCAAGCTTTATTAGGGACACAGAGCATCTGGTCCATAGAAATAAAATAATAGAGATAATTCATTCATTTATTTTTTTTTTCATTCATTTTCTACCGCTTATTATAGAGATAATTATAATAGAAAAAAAAACACAAGTACATTATAAATAAAGGCAGGATCTCCAGCGTCTCCACATTCTAGAAGTAAATCTCACAGCGCTAATATCTGGACAGACCAGGGCTTGAACTATATAATCAGACAATTTCATTAATCTGCACATAAAAGAATAAATACAGAAGCGTATAACGGCTGCACAGGCTCTAACACCACAATTTACAAACATTTCACTTGCACTACCTTCAATAGAATCCTCATTTCTATTCTCCTGCGACAACTCTTTCCTTCGCTTCCTCTGGTCCATGTTGAGTGTGGTACACACCATGTCACCAGACAACACAGTGACTACCTGAAGCCCTATAAATAGGCCCACTGACTGATTACAAGATTGTACACACCTGTGATGCTAATTAGTGCACACACCTTGAATTAACATGTCCATTTGGTCACATTATTTACAGTCTTTTCTAGGGGTACCATCAATTTTGTCCAGGCCTGTTCCATGAGTTTATTTTTTAAAATAATTCCGTTGAAGCATGGTTAAAAAGCAATGTCTGACTTTCATTGGTTAACATTCATAGAATTTTTATTTATTATTCTTTTGTCAGAATAAAGTTTTTTCTGTGACCATTGTGACTTTTTCTTTCATTGACCGAAGGGTACCAACATTTTTGTCCACGTCTGTATGTCTGTGTCATCGGAGAGATCACAAGTGACATAATGTCCAAGATATTTAATCTCATTTGTGGCTTGTAGAACGTTTCCACACAGATAGAATTCAGGAAATGAAAGTTTTACATTCTCTTTTGTTTTTACAATCATAATGTGGCTTTTAACGGCATTATACTTAACGTCGTATTCTAAGCCATACTGCGAGCAGACATTTAAAAGCTGCTGAAGGCCTGCACTATCGGACACAGCAATACCAAGTCGTCTGCAAAAATCAGATGGTTACACAGAAAATCTCCAATACAACCAGTTTTACACTCGTTCAGCTGCACAGACAAGTCATCCATATAAATATTAAACAACAGAGGAGACAATATTCCACCCTGGCAAACTCCGTTACCGACCCTGAATGATCTATGATAGAGTCACTCCATTTTACCTGCATGGTCTGGAAGGAATACCAGAAAATATGTATTCTCAGTATGGACACCCTTTGACAATTTATTAAACAATTTTTCATGATTTATCCGATCAAACGCTTTAGATGTATCCAGGAAGCACATGAATATAGTGGAACTCTGAGAGTTATATTTATCCAGTATTTCCTTTAGCGCAAAAATACACATGTCAGTGCCAAGTCCTTTCTTAAAGCCAATCTGGTTATCCGTAGTGTATAAATATGGTTCAAGTCTATTCAACAGAATCCTTTCAAACATCTTCGACAATGAGCTGGCTAAAGCTATGGGTCGATAGTCGATGTTAATATCGCTAACCTTCCCTGTTTTATCTTTGATCACAGGGACCAAGACAATGAACCAGAAACCCTGTAAAGAGGATGGCCAGAAGAGGATACAATTTAATGATAGAAAACTTCAGATGTTCCGATGTCACTTTGTCTAACCCACTTGATGTGTTCTTCTTGAGCATTGAGACAGCATCACAGACCTCTTGAGGTGTAACTATTACACCTGCATGGCTTTCTATGGCCCCGACCACCGTTATATTGCTCTTGACACAATTAAACAGGGTGTTCTCATTTCACTTAATATATCTAAGAGCATATTTAAACTTAGCATGAGCACTTTTCTTGTGTCAAACACAGGACCATATCTTGGTCTTCCAGCTACAACCCAGGCCTTAAATGCCTGCTGAGCTTCAGCATGTGAGTCTTTAACAGTTGTGTTCCATCCAGGCTTGTTAATATGAGTGTTGTTCTTTCTTTTACATAAAGGTCTGCCAGACATAATTAAAGCGTTCAGAACATTGTCATATAGGTGACACAATTGTGCAGCATGTTCTTGATTAGTACAGTTAATATCACGACACAATCTTTAGGGAGTTGGATACTCTTAAGAAGCTGATCAGTTCTTTGAGTGTAAGTATTAACATCCTTATTTGTAAGATTAAGCCAGTCAGGGCTGTCACTATTGATACTAGTCACTGAGGCTGGAGTCAGTTTAGGGATATTTTCCAAGTTAAGATAAATAACAAATGACATATGATCAGATGTAGCCACATTGTAGTCAATCTGCATCCTGACAATGGAAGCATGTGCATCAGCTGTACAAAAGCAGTGATCCAGCCAGGATGTAGTATACCAAGCATCACTTACATGTTTAAAGCTTTCAACAGGCCGGAACACCTGACTGGACAGTCAGTGGCAACATGAGCTCTCCCGTCTGGACGTTTTTCAAAGTGTCGTTTTCAAAGACGTAAAGTTAGCCGTTTGCATTGTATGTCGTGATGAAATCCCTCGAGGTGGAAGCAAGCGACGTCATTTTAACACCACTAACATGATTAGGCATCTTAGAACCCGCCATACAACTGAATATGCAGAGTATGAGAAACTAAACCAACCGTCTACAGTTTTCTTTTCTCAATACAGTCTATTTAGAGTTAGTTTTATTTCTACAAATGGTGGAAACTCTGCATGATTATAGATAAAAGATTCCCATTCACCTGCCATTCTGTGATTGGCAGTGATCGGCAATCGGCAGATCATGATTTTGGTGATCGGTAATCGGTTATTGGCCCCAAAAATGCTGATCGGAGCATCTCTAGACAGTACCAACCCACTGTCAATACAGAACTGTTTTAGATGATTGCCAAAAGGAGATCTTACATCTGAGATGTCAGCATTCATATCCCCAACCACATATACACAGGAGCAGTCACTAGTCTGTATAAATGTCAAAATACATGCTAATCTATTTACATACTCATCTTCATATTCAGCACACTCATATGGTGTATGATATATACTGATGTAATGATGTATACTCATATGGTGTATATACATTTATATAAACCCAATAGACCAGTCTACCCCAAATCTTAGCACCTTAAACATACTATCATAGTTCTTTCGCCAGAAAATGGCAACACCACCTGGAATTCTGCCTCTATTCAATTTAGAATTAAGATCAGTAGTAGACCCGCCAGCCCCATTAAAGTCCCTGTGTAGCCCATTGACCCTATCAAGGTTCTGTTTGGCCAAAAAGGTCTCTTGTATACACATCACATCACAGGCTTCTAAGAGCTTGTCCACAATAAAACGCCGCGCTTTATCCCCTTCACTGTGCCACACGCAGACCGCGCGCATTATAAGACACAACGGAGAAAGTCACAATTGTAGGACATGTTCTCAGCTACTGCTCGTGCTTGCCAGGCCATGATCCACGCGAGTATTTCCCTGTACAGCCGGGAGCTGGCCTACAGAGGTCTGACTGTGGTGGCGAGGCCTATGCCCTTCATAGTAGCGACCTATGTATGTCCCAGCTGGCCATAAGTCAGGGTCATACATAACGGCAATGTCATTGCACTCAGCTGTAACGTGAAACGAACTGAAGTTAACGTGTTGTTTAATTTCCCCATAAGATATTCACATAAAATGGCAGCCCCCCCGGAGGCTCGTGTAGCATTCTTATCAGCTTTGAGCTGTGGCCCATGTTTTACACGCCGGCCTTCTTTGACAACTGTGGTCCACTCCATGATCCAGAGTCTCCGCTGGCACAGCAGACCAAGACGACATCCCTGCTGGTCCTTCTTGTAAAGCACACTCCCCTGTGAGTACTTCAGGAGCAGTACAACTTTGCTCAATCTCAGCAACCCGACGATTAATACTTTCTGTGGATATTTGCAGGTTTGCGCAGACATTATTCTGCTCCTGAAGTACCGTTCTCATAGCCAGTACTTCTCGCTAAGTTGCTCCACTCTGCTTAGAAGCGCTGATGCGTCCATGCTTCCAAAGCCTACCACCGGCACGTCATCCAGATAATGTGACACAAAACGTGGAATGTTTTCACCACATTCATTGAGCACTTTAATGCACGCTTTGATATTATTTATATCCTTCTGTGGCCCTTTGTGCGCAATTTTTACACACTGTTGTTTTAGGGCAGACTTCAAAGAGAATCCTCTTTGATTCCTCAATCCATTCCGAGGAAAAGTTGTTAGAGACCAGAATAATGATTTCATCTTGCGTCAAAGTATGCATCTTAACAACCAACAGTGGTGGACAGTAACGAAGTAAATGTAATTCGTTACTGTACTTAAGTAGTTTTTTCCAGTATCTGTACTTTACTAAGTATTTCCATTAAGGGATACTTTTTACTTTAACTTCACTACATTTCAACGTCAAATATCTTACTTTTTACTCAAGTACATTTTGCAAAATTAGTCGTTCCTTGTGTTTCCGTTAAATATTTTTGTAGAAGAAGACCTCAAAGACGCGTCTCAGTGGGAGTGTCAGGACCGGCTCAATAGAAGCCTCATTCTCTACACGCGAGCTGATAAACATGAAAATGACAAATAAAAAATACACCTGTGATAAAGCTTTGGTATTAGTAATGGCTGACTCTGATTCTGAGGGAGAACATCTACCTTTAGAGTCTTTTCAGCCGAGTGAAAGTGAGAATGAGCGAGAGTGAGTGCGTGTGTAACTTGGACAGCGGCGCCGCTGCTCGTGCCTTTCTCAGTGTCTCTCATAAAGCACACGCTGTTTTTCCCACATTTTACCAAACATCAGTGAAAGAAACGGGAGGAAACTAGTCGTGAAGGGGATGTTGTAAAGGGAAGCCATGTGCGCGTAGCACCTGCTGCTTTACCTTTAGCACCTGCTGCTTTACCTTTAGCACCTGCTGCTTTACCTTTAGCACCTGCAGCTTTACCTTTAGCACCTGCAGCTTTACCTTTAGCACAGGTGATCAGTGGTGGACGAAGTACACAAACCAAGTACTTGAGTTAAAGTACAGATACACTAGGTAAAATATTACTTCAGTAAAAGTAAAAGTACTCCCTTTTAACTTTCACTTGAGTAAAAGTACAAAAGTATTTGCCTTCAAATGTACTTAAGTATCCAAGTACTATCATTTATTATGGCTATAATGCCCTTATAATTGTTGTCAGTCTCTTGCCCCCTTTAGGTGCCAGGGTTTATGTTAAAAAAATACAGATTTTTGAGATCCAAATTTCAAAAGGCTGTGGTTTGAAAATGATAAGAGATAGAGTCCTACTCTAAACTACAAAAATGTCAGGTATGACCCAAAGTATTTAAGTAAATAAAAGTTAAGCATCTAATTTGCATATAATTTGCATACCATGACATTATATATTACGTGTTATGTTTTTTCAGTACATACACACTAATGAACATATTAGAATAGTTTTTTTTGCTTTTTCTGAAATATAGAATAACTACAACTTCTAATAAACCATAACTAGTAAAACGTGTGCAAATAGTTATGAGAAATATACACATGTACTGTATGTGTGTGGTTGCAGTTGCTTTATCTTTTCTTATCCATCCATGTGGCATAGTTAGAAGTTTTTTAGAGTGTGGGACCTCTCATAAAGCACAGCACACAGCCATCACTTTTATTACGATCGCTGCTTTGATTAGTGCATTCTCACTGACTATGTTTACCCCTGCCTCTCCCTCCTCGACTGGGTAAAGTGTCAGGATGACCAACACGTATTTGTCCCAAACAGCTGTCAATAGAAGCAGCATTATTCCCAAACTCCCTGTCACTCGCTGCCACGGCAAGTACACCCGCCCGGCTTCTATCACCTGTGCTAAAGGTAGCTGCAGGTGCTAAAGGTAAAGCTGCAGGTGCTACGCGCACACGGCTTCCCTTTACAACATCCCCTTCACGACTAGTTTCCTCCCGTTTCTTTCACTGATGTTTGGTAAAATGTGGGAAAAACAGCGTGTGCTTTATGAGAGACGCTGAGAAAGGCACGCAGCAGCGCGCCGCTGTCCAAGTTACACACGCACTCACTCTCGCTCATTCTCACTTTCACTCGGCTGAAAAGACTCTAAAGGTAGATGTTCTCCTCAGAATCGAGTCAGCCATTACTAATACCAAAGCTTTATCACAGGTGTATTTTTATTTGTCATTTTCATGTTTATCAGCTCGTGTAGAGAATGAGGCTTCATTGAGCCGGTCCTGACACTCCCACTGAGACGCGCCTTTGAGGTCTTCTTCTACAAAAATATTTAACGGAAACACAAGGAACGACTAATTTTGCAAAATGTACTTGAGTAAAAAGTAAGATATTTGACGTTGAAATGTAGTGAAGTTAAAGTAAAAAGTATCCCTTAATGGAAATACTTAGTAAAGTACAGATACTGGAAAAAACTACTTAAGTACAGTAACGAATTACATTTACTTCGTTACTGTCCACCACTGCAGGTGATAGAAGCCGGGGCGGGTGTACTTGCCGTGGCCGCGGGAGTGACAGGGAGTTTGGGAATAATGCGGCTTCTATTGACAGCTGTTTGGGACAAATACGTGTTGGTTATCCTGACACTTTACCCAGTCGAGGAGGGAGAGGCAGGGGTAAACATAGTCAGTGAGAATGCTCTAATCAAATGATGGCTGTGTGCTGTGCTTTATGAGAGGTCCACACTCTAAAAACTTCTAACTATGCCACATGGATGGATAAGAAAAGATAAAGCAACTGCAACCACACACATACAGTACATGTGTAGATTTCTCATAACTATTTGCACACGTTTTACTAGTTATGGTATATTAGAAGTTGTAGTTATTCTTTATTTCAGAAAAAGCAAAAAAAACTATTCTAATATGTTCATTAGTGTGTATGTACTGAAAAAAACATAACCGCCAATATATAATGTCATGGTATGCAAATTATATGCAAATTAGATGCTTAACTTTTATTTACTTAAATACTTTGGGTCATACCTGACATTTTTGTAGTTTAGAGTAGGACTCTATCTCTTATCATTTTCAAACCACAGCCTTTTGAAATTTGGATCTCAAAAATCTGATTTTTTTAACATAAACCCTGGCGCCTGAAGGGGGCAAGAGACTGACAAAAATTATAAGGGCATTATAGCCATAATAAATGATAGTACTTGGATACTTAAGTACATTTGAAGGCAAATACTTTTGTACTTTTACTCAAGTGAAAGTTAAAAGGGAGTACTTTTACTTTTACTGAAGTAATATATTACCTAGTGTATCTGTACTTTAACTCAAGTACTTGGTTTGTGTACTTCGTCCACCACTGACAACCAAGAAGTTCAATAGTTGCACACATGGCAGGCTCCGCCATGTTGACTGTTATTGGTGTCTTCACTATTTTTTTTGTATACTCTGAGATTATGTTTTCTCTTTTCTATTAATATGTTTCTAGATGTGTTAATATAACACCCCTTACTTGATTATAAACCATGTTATGCATGGTTTATAATACCATGGGTATAAACCATAAGGTGTCAGATCCACTCCGTCTCTCTCAGGGATCCGCTCCACTTTCCTTCTCTCTCCTTCATCTCATCACTGCCACCTGTCCCAAGCACCTGTAACCTATTACCATCAGTGAGGTATTTAAACATCTCCTGTCCACCTCTTCCCTGCCAGATCGTTCAGCATACTCTGTGTGAATGTTTCCAGCGTTTTTTCCAGCTCTTGTTTCAGCCCTCGCTCCAGCCTTCGCTCCAGGTCTCAGGTTTGGACTTCAACTATCAGCCCAGCTTCCCAGCTTGGTCCCAGTCACCGGCTCGGCTCCAGGCTTCGGCGCAGCTCCACGGCTCATTCCAACTCTCAGCCCAGCTCCCCAGCTTGGTCCCAGTCACCGGCTCGGCGCAGCTCCACGGCTCACTCCAACTCTCAGCCCAGCTCTCCAGCTTGGTCTCCAGTCACCGGTTTGGCACCAGGTCTCGGTTCAGCTTCACGGCTCAACTCCAACTCTCAGCCCATCTCTCCAGCTTGGTCTCCAGTCACCGGCTCGGCTCCAATCCTCATTGCCACTCTACAGCTCCACTCCAGATCTGGGTCCAACTTCTCGGCTTGGTTCCAGTTCAGGACTTCACTTCAGCCATCAGCGAAGTTACTCAGCACGGACTACAGACTCAGATCCCATATCACTTACCTTCACTGTCTTGTGCGCATTTGAGTCCTCAGTCCCGGATTACATAAGGTACATAAAACCATAATAAATGAATAAAAAAGTATACAGAAATAAAACACATAAAATCAAAAATATTGCACTACAAGAGATGTGAGCCAACTGTCAGAGCTCCAGAAAGGAGCAATTAAAAACCAAGTGTCCAAGAGGTACAACCAGATGCCCACACCTGAAGCATTAGAAACTGCCAAACAAAGGCTCCAAGCCTTGGCCAGCCGCCTAAAGAGGTACACGAGAGAACTTGAAACCAGGCGAATAACCAGCTGTTCTCTACTCAACCAGCTAGAGTGTACTTTCAATGGCAGGGTAACAACACCAGAGCACCATCAAGGCTGGAGACCAAACAATACTGGAAAGGTAAATGGGAGAAGGAGGCAATGCACAGTGGCTCGTGGATCTAAGAGCAAACCACAGCTACCTCCCTGAACAGGATCCATTCACCATCACAATGGCAAAAATCCAAGAAAGAGTCTCAGGTATAAAAACTGGACAGCACCAGGGCCTGACATGATTCATGCCTACTGGCTAAAGAAGCTCATTGCTTATAACAGAGGAGCAAAACACCAGCAGCTGGCTGATAGAACAGTCCAGACTGCAAAACGAGACCACCGGTGAGGTGCTACGTTTCTTGTGTCCTCTTTGAAGTTGCCATTTGCTTGTGGAATTCCAAGGTACTTGTAACTGTCCTCAATGTCTCCTATTGAGCCTTCTGAGAGTGAGACCCCTTCTGTATGGACTACCTTTCTTGGTCACCATCCGACCACACTTCTCAAGTCTGAATGACATTCATACGTCATTGCTGTAGATCCTGGTTCTCGCTCGCTCTTGGTGTATAGCTTGATGTCATCCATGTAGAGGAGGTGACTGATGACGGCCCCGTTTCTGAGTCGGTATCTATAGCCAGTCTTGTTGCTCATTTGGCTGAGGGGGTTCAGGCCTATGCAGAACAGCAGTGGGGATAGAGCATCTCCTTGGTATATTCCACATTTGATGGATACTTGTGCAAGTGGCTTGCCATTGGCCTCAAGGGTGGTTTTCCACAGCCTCATTGAGTTTGCAATGAAGTCTCTTAGAGTCCTGTTGATGTTGTATATCTCCAAGCATTCAGTGATCCATGTGTGTGGCATTGAGTCATATGCTTTCTTTTGTAATCAATCCAGGCAGTGCACAGGTTGGTGTGTCGGGTTCTGCAGTCTTGGGTGACTGTTCTGTCAACCAGGAGTTGGTGTTTAGCTCCTCTGGTTTCTTTGCCGATGCCCTTCTGTGCTTTGCTCATGTATTGATCCATGTGCCCACTTATCTTAGCCGCAATGATGCCTGACATGAGCTTCCATGTTGTGGAGAGACAGGTTATTGGCCAATAGTTGGATGGGACTGTACCCTTTGTGGGATCCTTCAGGATCAGGATTGTACGACCTTCGGTAAGCCATTCAGGGTGCGTCCCATCCCTTAGCAGCTGGTTCATTTGTGCTGCAAGGCGCTCGTGGAGTGCAGTGAGCTTCTTTAGCCAGGGTTAGGTTAGGGTTAGGGTTAGGTTAGGTGTGGATCTGGTCAGGGCCCGGTGCTGTCCAGTTTTTCATACCTGAGAGTCTTTCTTGGATGTCTGCCGCTGTGATGGTAACTGGATTCTGTTCAGGGAGGTTGCTGTGGTCCTCTCTCAGAGCCACCAGCCACTGTGCATCGCTGTTGTGTGATGCCTCCCTCTCCCATATACTTTTCCAGTATTGTTCAGTTTCCAGCCTTGGAGGGTCTGCTCTGCTGTTATTACCCTGCCATTGAGCGTACACTTTTGCAGGTTGAGTTGCAAACAACTGGTTTATTCTTCTGGCTTCGTTCTCTCTTGTGTCCATCTTCGATTTTCAATTTAAGAAAGGTTTAAGTTTTATTTTAACAGGTTTTAATTTATTTTTAACAGGTTTTGGATTGATTTGAACTTGCTGCTGCCATTAACAAAACATTTTATCATAGAGGACCACATAAAATCTCACCGTGGGCCATGATTGGCCCCTGGGCCGGACTTTAGGCATGTCTGGTTCAGGCCCACTGTCAAAACTTGTCTGTGCTGAAATAGAAATTTTAAATGGTTTCAAGCTAGAACAGAACACAAAACTTGGAGAACCTAACAACCTTACACTACCAGATAACAACAGAATCATCTGCAGCATTTACAATAGTCCCTCCCCCATGAGGCCAGCACTCCCCTGCAAAACAGATTTGTAACCTTAGTGGGACTTTCCTGGATAAGTAAAGATTAAGCACGCTTTCCTGTCTTGGTGGTAGCCATGAGATGCCGGTAATATGCTGTGTATACTGTAGTTATTGCACAGATCCTTTAAAAAGTGAAAACAAAACAACTGCTTATCTATGTATGTTCTTCAGATCAAAGAGAAAGTTACAATTCAGATTAACATGAAGATGTTTGTTGAAGCACCCCTGAACCTGTCAGTCTGTCTATTCTTTGTGGTCACTTGTTTGGCTTGTGTACGGCAGCAGGTATTAAGCTCTGTTATGTGTTTGTGTTAATAAAAAACCGTGGGTCTGTCTGTGTGTGGTTTGAATAAAGTTTAATCCCAGAAAGCGGTCAGAGAGAGATGGGATTAGAGTAGATTAGTTCAGTCCGGTCTCAGACATGGCTCTGCTCAGACTCTGCACGGCTCGGCTCCTGCTGCTCTCAGGTGAAAACTGCACTTATTTTAAATGATATAACATTTTTACCACAGTTTCATTTGTGCGTCCTGCAGTCTAGTCCAGGGTAAAGGCCAATACATACTCCGCAATAACAAGAAATTTGTTCTTGTTCTTGAGTCAAGAACAAGCTGTAAGAACTTCCAAACCAGGGCTGCAAGAACAAAATGACTTTTTTTGTTCTTGCCACCTCAAGAACAAGAACAAATTTCATATGTATTTGCCCTAAATCCAAAGTACGTCCAGGGTTAGTCCAGGAAAAGTCCAGGGTTAGTCCAGGGTAACTCCAAGTTTAGTCCAGGGCAAGTCCTTGTTTTGTCCTAAATCTTCCTTAAATCTCCCACACTTTATTTTAAACTTAGATCCATTGAAATTCAATGTCTGAAGTGAAGACAAGTTAGTGAAGAACAGACATTTATTTAAATCCATTGAATTACAGACAGAGATAAAACAGACTGAAAAGATTTAAAGGAACAGAGTCGAGTTAAAACAGGAACCACCCAGACATCTCTGTATCTGATTCATCCCAGTTTTAATCTCTTAATCTCGTCAGCTCTGCTGAGGCCTGAGGCGTGTTTTGTGGAGGAACTTGACGACTCGTGAGTCTGTTCTTTTATTTTCCTCACTAACACAGAGCTCTGTTTAAACAGTGGTTTATTTGACGCAGCATTTCTTTCAGATTCATGGAAAACATGGGAACAGACGAGGTCTGGCTCATCAAGGTACTTTCTGTGTTTCTGACAAAGGCCTCAAAGACACAACACAAGTTTCTAAAATATAAAAGTAATTTATTTGACATGGTTCTGTTCTGGTCCAGTTTTACGCTCCCTGGTGCACCTTCTGCAAACGTCTGGACCCGGTCTGGCACCAGATCGGGTCCGAACTCAGGAGTCTGGGTTCTCCTGTGAATGTGGGCAAAGCTGACGCCACGACGAGTACAGGTCAGGACCAAGACCAGGACCAGGACCAGGACCAGGACCAAGACCAGGACCAAGACCAGGTCAGGACCAAGACCAGGACCAGGACCAGGACCAGGACCAGGACCAGGACCAAGACCAAGACCAAGACCAAGACCAAGACCAAGACCAAGACCAGGACCAGGACCAGGACCAGGACCAGGACCAAGACCAAGACCAGGACCAGGACCAGGACCAGGACCAAGACCAAGACCAAGACCAGGACCAAGACCAAGACCAGGACCAAGACCAGGACCAAGACCAGGTCAGGACCAAGACCAGGTCAGGACCAAGACCAGGACCAAGACCAGGACCAAGACCAAGACCAAGACCAGGACCAAGACCAGGACCAAGACCAAGACCAGGACCAAGACCAGGACCAGGACCAGGACCACGACCAGGACCACGACCAGGACCACGACCACTCAAATCCTCTCAGACAATAATAAGTGTTTTTTCTAAAAAGGGGCGGGCTTTATGTGAGCCTCCTTTTCTTTGATTGGTCCTATGTTTTTCTGGGTTGGTCCAGAGGCAGTTTTTTCTGCGTCTGTTGGTTCTGCCTCCTGTAATTCCAGCTCAGATCCACAGAGATCGGACTCTCGTGCAATCTTTGACTGAAACATACATTTCTTTCAATTATATTTAATGTAGTTTTTATCAGAGTAATAATAGTATTGCTTTGTCCAAACACTCTGTTTAAACGTTAGAAATATAGATATAACGTTTATGTTATATGACTGTAATGGTTCATTCAGACGCACTCTGGTTCTGGTTTAAAGTGGCCTAACTCTGCTCTGTTGCAGCTTTGGCCAAAGAGTTCAGAGTTCGTACGTATCCTGCTGTTTTCATGTGAGTTTCACAAATCAACTAAAACCTGTTCAAATCTTTCTCGTTCTGGTCTCGGGGCGTTGGTTCATATTTTTGTCTCTGTTTGTGTCTGAGGCTGAAGAAAGAACTGAAGTACAGTTACAACGGACCCAAGACCAGAGACGCCATCTTGGACTTTGCCAACAGAGTCTCCGGGTGAGGCCGGGTCAGACCAGGTTTAGACCGGGTCCGGTCCTGGTATGGTTTTGGGTGGATTAACGCAGGTTTCTCTGATCCTAGGCCTCCAGTCCGGACTTTGTTGTCGGCTCAGCTCTTGAATCATGCTCTGAGCCGACACAGCGTCATGTTCCTGTACATAGGAGCCACCTCTGACCTGAAGGTACAAAAACTTGTTCCAGACCAGGTAGAACCTGTTCTAGACCAATTAGGAGCAGTTTAAGACCAGACAGAGCCCATTCAAGTCCAGCTGAAACCTGTCTTTTCCACAGAGTAAATTTATGGCTGCTGCTCAGGATCTGATCGTCCACAACTACTTCTTCTCAACAAACAGAGAATATCTGCCCAAGGTCTGTCCAAGACCAGGACCAGGACCAGACCAGGACCAGGACCAGACCAGGACCAGAGCAGGACCAGACCTGGACCAGAGCAGGACAAGAACCAGGACCAGACCAGGACCAGACCAGGATCAGACCAGACCAGGACAAGAACCAGGACCAGACCAGGACCAGACCAGGACCAGAGCAGGACCAGGACCAGAACCAGAGCAGGACCAGGCCTGGACCAGAGCAGGACCAGGACCAGACCAGGACCAGAACCAGACCAGGCCTGGACCAGAGCAGGACCAGACCAGGACCAGACCAGACCAGGACAAGAACCAGGACCAGACCAGGACAAGAACCAGGACCAGACCAGGACCAGAGCAGGACCAGGACTAGACCAGGACCAGACCAGGATCAGACCAGGACCAGACCAGGACCAGACCAGGACCAGACCAGAACCAGACCAGGACCAGAACCAGGACCAGGCCTGGACCAGAGCAGGACCAGACCAGGACCAGACCAGGACCAGACCAGGACCAGACCAGACCAGGACAAGAACCAGGACCAGACCAGGACCAGACCAGGACCAGACCAGGACCAGAGCAGGACCAGGACCAGAACCAGACCAGGACCAGACCAGGACCAGACCAGACCAGGACAAGAACCAGGACCAGACCAGGACCAGACCAGGACCAGACCAGGACCAGAGCAGGACCAGGACCAGAACCAGAGCAGGACCAGGCCTGGACCAGAGCAGGACCAGAGCAGGACCAGACCAGGACCAGACCAGGACCAGACCAGGACCAGACCAGGACCAGAACCAGACCAGGACCAGAACCAGGACCAGGCCTGGACCAGAGCAGGACCAGAACCAGACCAGGACCAGGACCAGAACCAGAACCAGAACCAGACCAGGACCAGAACCAGACCAGGACCAGGACAAGAACCAGGACCAGACCAGGACAAGAACCAGGACCAGACCAGGACCAGAGCAGGACCAGGACAAGAACCAGGACCAGACTAGGACCAGACCAGGACCAGACTAGACCAGGACCAGACCTGACCAGGACCAGAACTAGACCAGGACCAGGACAAGAACCAGGACCAGACCAGGACCAGGACCAGACCAGGACTAGTACAGGACCAGACCTGACCAGGACCAGGACCAGACCAGGACCAGACCAGGACTAGACCAGGACCAGGACTAGACCAGGACCAGACCTGACCAGGACCAGGACCAGACCAGGACTAGACCAGGACCAGGACCAGACCAGGACCAGACCAGGACCAGAGCAGGACCAGACCAGGACCAGACCAGGACCAGGACCAGGAGCAGACCAGGACCAGACCAGGACCAGACCAGGACCAGGACCAGGAGCAGACCAGGACCAGGACCAGACCAGGACCAGGACCAGAGCAGGACCAGAGCAGGAGCAGGACCAGGACCAGGACCAGGACCAGACCAGGACCAGACCAGGACCAGACCAGGACCAGGACCAGACCAGGACCAGACCAGGACCAGACCAGGACCAGGACCAGAGCAGGACCAGGACCAGGACCAGGACCAGGACCAGACCAGGACCAGACCAGGACCAGACCAGGACCAGGACCAGACCAGGAACAGTGTTTCAGATTTAGTCTCTCTGGTTCCAGTGGGTCTCTTTGTCCTCGTTTCCGGCTGTTCTGGTTTTTAAAGACGGGACTTACTCCAGCTTCAGATGTGAGTCCATGGTCTCTGGAAGACCAGGTTTAGTCCGAACTGATCTAGTCCTGGTCTAGTCCAGGTTTAGTCTTAGTCAGCCTCATTTTACTTTGTTTATTTCCTGACCAGGACTAGACCTGGTCTTACCAGGTCTGGTCTGTTCCAGGTGAGACTGATGGAGACCTAAAAACCTGGATGAACCGCGAACGATTCCCGACTTTCTCCAGAATCGACAGCTACACACTCTACGCCATGGGAGACTCAGGTAAACCCACTGAAACTGGTTTTAGACCAGATTGAAGGATTGGAGACTCGGGTAGTCTAAAACCGGTCCTGATCCCCCTGACCTGTGTGTGTAAGGTAAACTGGTTTTACTGGCCGTTCTGGGACAGTCCCATCAGTGTGAGGAGAGTCTCAGGTAAAACTACAGCAGCATCTTCTGTTTTTAAACTTTAGACATTTCACTTTTCTCTTTCCTGTTTGGTTCAGGTACAAGTCTCTGGTGAAGAAAGTGGCGACGGAGCAGAAAGCCGTCTACAGCAGGTACATTTCTGAGACCAGACCAGGACCATACCAGAAGCAGAACCAGACCAGGACCAAGACTAAGTCTCTTTTTCTGCAGCAGGTTTTATTTTGGGTTCATGGAGGAGACAGAGTTCATCTCTGGACTCCTTATGAGTGATGATGTCATCGTCCCCTCCTTTATTGCGGTAAATCTGTCCAATGACGGTTACTTCCTGCCGTCGGTCACCGTAGAAACGGAGAGAGACCTGCTGGATTTCCTGGACTCGGTTCTGGATGGGACTCTGCAGGTTTTGACTCATCTTTAAAATAAAATGTTCAGCCATACACTGAGACCAATGTGTGTCATGTGACAGGATCTGGGCGGGAATAGTGTGCCTCAGCGAATCAGAAGAGTCCTGTACGACCTAAGGACCGTACTGACGGTAAGAATGGAGGTCAGAGGTCACTGACCCTCTGTAGGGTTAGTAGTCTTTCTGGATCTGGAGAAGGCTGTGTCCCTGTACTCTCGGATGCTCCCAGTGTTTCAAGAACTGTCCTGAAAATGTCAAATAAAAAAAAAGGTCCCCTTTCTAATTTGTCTTCTGGTCTGGTCTTGGTGTGATCCTGGTCTGGTTCCAGCCGGTCTTCAGAGAGGCCCCTCTGATCGGTCTGATGTTGGTGGGAATCCCATCAGTATTTGTTCTATCTATGCTCTTCCTCTGCATTAAGGTCAGTTCTGACAGTTTAGTTGGAATTAAACAGGTTTGATTTGGATTTGAACAGGTTTTATTTTAATTTTCTCTCTTGTCTAAGGCCCGTCCAACATTCGGTAACGATAACAAACAGTCGGTTTCCTCAGCAACGGTTTCTGCTGCGATACCTCGACGCCACCAACACAGGAAGTCGGACTGAGACCGGCCAATCAGAGCAAAGCCCCACTGTGACATTACTGTTTTAATAACAGAATAAACACAGCTGTTTAAGTGTGTTGTTTTGTTGTGAGTCTGAGAGACTCAGGGGTGTGTGATGAGACCAAACACCTGACTTATGTTTAGAATTAGATATAGTTCATGCAGGCTGCAGTAAAACATCACCTTGTAGGCGGTGGGCCGTGCATTTTACACCATTAGCAGTGGTCCATTTTGAAATTTGCTCCCTTAAAGCTGTAGTTCTAGGTTCAAATTCAAGGAGAGAGAGTGCAGGTGCAGGGAGATTGAATGTACTCAGCTAACTGACTCCCAGAGCTGTTTCTCTGACTGTTTTCTGTTCTTACGTGACACTGAACATTTCTAACACAGCACAAAATCTTGTTTGATTATTTTATCTGAACCTACACTTGCTGTTTAGCCCGTAGCTAATGAGCAATGCTAATGAGAGTTTGCAGCTAAATGCTAACGGACTAACTAACTGTTTCTTACGGAAGCCCTGAACGGCCATGGATCATATATTTTTTTCTGTCTTGTTATCTCGTGACCACGAGTTAATTTTCTCGAGATAACAAAAGTAGTTTTCTTGTGATCACGAGTTATATCCGTAAAGAACAGAACATGTTCTAGAGGCAGCAAAACCATCATGGATGATCGCATTCACTTTTACTTTGATCAGGGACTCACTCAAACTGAAATAGCTCTATGTCTGTCAGTGATTGACAACTTCCACATTAGTGTACGACACTTGAGAAGGAGGCTTTCAGGTCTGCAACTTTATCGTCAAAGACAATATAGCAACCCTGAACGTGTAGTCAGTTTCATTGCCAGCCAACTTGAGGGACCGGGACGTCTGCATGGCTACAGAATGATGTTTGAAAGATGCCGTTTAAATGGTTTACGGCTGACCAGAGAAATGGTCAGAGAGGTACAGTCTGGATCCATTAGGTGTGGAGGAAAGAAGAGGGAGAAGGTTGCGGAGGCGACATTACCGAGTGCCAGGCCCTAATTATCTATGGCATATGGATTCTTACGACAAAATCAAGCCGTATGGCATTGCAATCAACGGCTGCATTGATGGTTTCTCGAGGCACATCATCTGGATGCAAGCCTACTTCACCAATAACAATCCCAGAGTAATTGATGGGTATTTTTTCCGCGCTATTGCTGAACGAGGCGGTTGTCCGCAAATAATCAGATCCGATTTTGGCACCGAGAATGTACATGTCAACAGGTTCCTTCGTAAAGACTCGACAGGAACTCTGCATGGACCGTGTGTCTTTCAAGGAACAAGCCCAGCAAACCAAAGAATAGAAAGCTGGTGGGGCATCTACAGACGACAAAATGCAGATTACTGGATGGATATGTTTAAAGAACTGCAGGCAACTGGTGATTTCACAGGCGATGCTACTGACAAGTGCCTCATCCGGTTCTGTTTTCTCTCATTAATCCAGGTAACATGTTTAGTCTGCTATTAATCTATTTTAATAATTTACATTTATCCAAAACAATTAAACGCGCACGTCTCTTTTAACACGTTTATTTATGTGTCTGTAGGCCTGGCCAATGTATTTTGAGAGAGGGGGAGTGCATACTCTGAAAAAAAAAAAAAAAAGTTCGTTAAAATAGGCCTGTACTGTATACAGAGGCGTACTACAGACAGTGCACGATTCTAAGGGCCCACGCACTTTTGCGACCTCCAGAGATCGGTAGTAGTAGTAGTAGTAGTATTAGTATTAGTACTAACAGTACTAGTGGTAATTTATAAATGTAGCCCAATGTTGCAAAAAAAAAAAAAAAAGTATGGCTGAAAGAATTTCTGCATTTTTGACAAAATCCACTCATGAACCCCTCAAATCCCCATCCAACATGAAATTGCTCTGTACTGTAGGCTACTATAGCCTACTTGTTGTAGCCATTAAAAAAAAGGTATTTAGTTTAATATTTAAAAAAAGATCATATAGGCTAATATTTAAACCTATAAGAAACTAAATAGATTTCTTTAACCCTTTGTCCGAAGAAGGCGGCAGCTAAATTTTTTCCTTTATGATAGTGGAAACAACTCACAATACTCCGTCATCTTTATCCATTCAGATAAGTTCAAGACATAATTATAAAATATAAACTCACAATAACAATAAAAGGCCCAGGGAACCGATTATTTTGCATGCACCCCACTACTGTCTTCATTAAAAAATACATTTTGTTTATTAAACACAAGGTTTTTCATTTTTTAAAAGCATTTTTAAATTCAGTTCATATTTACAACAAACGAAAAACAAGAACTTTTTTATATGTTTAATAAACAAAAAAACATGCAAATTCAAACATTTCACCCTGACTAACCGACAGGGGAACGGTAATTAACTATATGTTCTAAATAAATCTGCACATGGCCTAATAATAATAATAATAATAATAATAATAATAATAATAATAATAATGACAATAAGAATAAGAATAGGTTTCAGTTTCCCTTAAATAGGCTGGCCTAATTCATTTAGGCTTTAAAATAAAAATAGTTTGAATGGCCAACATCCAGCAGAGTTTAGCTCCAACTTGCCCAATTAATTTGCCAGGACGTTTCTAGTTTCTTGGTTCGCTGGTAAAGCTGTGTTTAATTAGGGTCAAAGCAAAACTCTGCCAGACAAGGGCCCTCCAGGTTTAAAATTATTTTTAACTTATTTATTGTAACATACCTGCTACTAGACAACAAGTCATTATACTCCTCTATTTATTCCTAATATGCTTTGTTTTTAGGATGGTAAATGGTAAATGGTGAATGGTAAATGGTAAATGGTGAATGGTAAATGGTAAATGGCATGCATTTATAGAGCGCTTTTTTGACCCTTCTCGGGCAGCGCTTTACATCATGCTTCCACTCACCACATTCACACACATTCACACCTGGGGCAGACAGAGGGGGAGGGGGCGCTCAACCTTCTCCGACCACCACCAAACACACCTCTACAGTCACACACATTCATACACCAGTGCTACGGACACTGGAGGCAAGGTGGGTTAAGTGTCTTGCCCAAGGACACAACGACAGTATGAACTGTGGGGAGAGCGGGAATCGAACCTACTACCTTCCGGTTGAAGGACGGCCGCTCTAGTAGCTCAGTGGTAGAGGATGAACTGGATAAACTGGACAGTGTTGTAAACAGTGGAATAACCATCGGATCCGGCGTAGCAACGGTTGTGACTTACAACATGGGAAACCCTTCCTCATGTACAACTTACCAGAACTTTATCAATCAAAAGACCACTTGAATCCTGTAGATCTTGAAAGACTGGATGTGATTATCCATGAAAATGTCTGCCTGTGGAAATCAGACATACCCTGTGATCGTGACTTCTAGGACCTGTGTAATCAAGAAACAAATGCTTGATTGGAAAACATTAAACTATCCCATTCAAATCACACTGTAAAATAAATTTACACCCAACATAAAATTTTATAGTGACTGATCACATCTAAATTTTTTAGTTGGCCAAATTTCATTTCTGTGAAATAAATTGCATCAATTCACAGAAATTCAATTTGGCCAACTGAAAAATTTAGATGTGATCAATCACTAGAAAATTTTATATTGGAGCTTGATTTTTATTTTTTACAGTGCAGTCCACTAAACTTATAGAAACAGAAAAACCAGTAGACAACCCTAATCTATTCACAGGAGTTTTTTTTATTACTCCCATTTTAACTTCATGAAGCGGATAACTGTACTGCTTCAA
This sequence comes from Perccottus glenii, assembly GCA_024416835.2. Lineage (NCBI taxonomy): Eukaryota > Metazoa > Chordata > Actinopteri > Gobiiformes > Odontobutidae > Perccottus > Perccottus glenii. Next base: position 29,486,132 of record CM044557.2, read on the forward strand.
CACCTGACAGGACAACGTAAAACTGTCCCATTCAAACTAACTCAATTTAGAATTAGTGTTCAATTTGAAAAATCACATTATTGCATTCACAATAGTTTTTAAAGAGTAACTAAACCCTAAACCAACTTTTTTTAGTTAATGATCTGTAAGAATGGGGCCTTATTAGTGCTGTTCACTGATGTGAGTAAAAGGTTTGACATTTGAGTATAAAGTATATTAATTTTACATTTTATGGTGTAAAACCGTCTAAGTGCTGCCCTCCTCAGGTTGAACGGTAGTTACTGCAGTTGAATTATTAGATTTAAGATTGTTTCATAGTGTGACGTATACTGGCTCGACTAACGGCCCTCTACCCACGCCCCTGGCACGACCCCACCACACCCTTGGCATTGGCTCACGCCCCTGGTATAAAAACATCTTCCCAAGTAGCGGGTGTTCAAAACATCAGGCTAGCTATATTAGCATGTACTTGTAGTGTTGCTGGTTGCAACAGCACTGCTGGACTGCATTGCTTTCCAGTTGAGTTGGAAATTAGACGCCAGTGTGCACTTGGCCTGGAACACCGTGAGTTCCTGCTGAGAGCTGGAGTTTGCAGCGGGCATTTTAAGCGGGATTGCTTCTCCAACGCAATGGAGGTGGAAATGTGCTTCTCCAAACAGCTCCCGCTGAAAAGCAACACAGCGCCTAACGCTGCTCCAGCATGGATTCCCACCACCGCAGCAGCGTCTTGAGGTGAGTGAACATACATTTTGAAACACAATTTATGTTTCTTCCCAGTAAAGCTAAAGTTAATCAATCAATTTTGTCATGTTGCTAGTTAGGTAAAGTATGCTAAATGTTAGCTTCAGCTGCTCCTGATACCGGGCTAACGCTAATGAGGGCTGCTGCGTTGATACTGTGTCCCAATACACACAGACATCTAGCTTTACTCTATCACTCAATATTCCGTTAGTTATTTCTCGTAAATGTGCAGCACTCTGTTGGACTTGTAGCAGAGATGCAGCCCTTGGCACTAAAGACCTGTCACTGGCTCATGACTCTGGACTTGACTGAACATGAACATCTCATGACTCGTGTAACACTCATTGACTCAACACAAACTCAAAAACTGTCTTGGACTTGCGCGTTTCGTGTCAACTTTACTAATTAGATTGAACGTGAAAGCGCGCACCATCAGTGTGTGTTGTTTATCGCTGCTCCTCGGGGTAAACCGAGCAGAGCTGGAGCTGCAGAGGAGACAGGGACCAACCAGACCGACCCAGAGACAGTACACACAATACAGACAGTAATAGTAATAGAATATTTGTGTTATTAATATCCTTTATAAACATTTTAAAATGAATTAATATAATACTGTAATTGTAAACAATAACACAACTCTTTTGTTTTGTCTAAGATGACCAGAGAAACTGGGGGCCAGTCTGAACCAGTCGCTGCAGATCTGCAGGTGAAGCAAAGGTGAGTTTGAATACTGTGAAGCTTTTGTATGTTTAATTTTAGGTTATTCTTTATTTCTCACGCACCATGTACAAAAACAATAATCTCACAAGAAAAGATATGCTTTGTACCAGATTTAGAATTTCAGACTGTCTAGGATCTGATTCCATTGTTTGATGGTTTGAAATGAAAAGGCTGATTGTGCAAAGGCAGAGCATCTTTTAGGGATTGTGCAGTTTTTGTTGTGGACCCAGATGTTTGGGTCTCATCATAAACTCAAGATAACAAATCATTTGTGAAACTCTTGTTTTTGCATCCACCCAGGTCAGAACGCCGAGTGTGTCATGTGACACAGACACTGATGGAGCTGCCAGAGTGTCCCAGGACTAGCTCTACTCCAATAATGAGGAAAAGGTGTGAGGTGTCACAGCTGAAGGTAATGCATTTATTCCCATTCTTTAGTTTGTTTTGTTTGTTTTACTGTTATAGTGCAATTACTTGTTTTAAGTACTCTAACAAGAACACAATTTTATTGTCATTAAATGAAATGTTAAAAAATTAAATGGTCTAATTTAAGAAAATAAAATCATGTTTATATGTTTATTTTATTTTCAGGACCTGGTAACTGTTCCTGCGTCACTTCACTATTGAACATACTTCATCTTCAAGTTTGCTGCTGTCTATCATCTTGGATTCAGACTCTGAAAACTGCAGTTAGCTCTATAGTTTCTGAGACTTAGCTTTACTTTGCTGACTACATTTAGACTAATGTAAACACTAATACACTGTTGAACACACTCAAGATTCTTAAAAGTTTTGGAACAGCTCATGAAGTTATGATCAGCCTGTGTAAGTCTGGCTCTTGCTTTTCACCATCTTCGCTCCAATAAGTGCAACTGACAGTGACTTTCAAACACAAAGTGAAAAGCCTCTGTCCTGACTGTGCACCATTTACAAAGTTTGGACCTGCCTTGAAATGATGGATGAGAATTTACTGTGACATTTATTTTTTATTTAAATTAAGTGTGTATATATAAAATATTATATCAATATAAAATGCTTACTGTAAGAACAATCTCTAAAGAATAAAAGAATTATGTAAAGGCAGTTTGAAAAAAGGGTGTCATTTAGACATTCTTTTGTAAATGTTTATGTTGATTCATGTTCATTTTGAGTTTTATAGCTGATTTTATAATGCATGTTTTTATACAATTGTTTTGTGTGTAACATCAGGTATAACTGTTTCTTCATATTTACATTTTTTTATATACCAACTATATTTATAAATCCAGTATTGGAATCCTCTGTAAGGACAGCACAAGGAGGTATGACCTGTACCTGCTGGCCCAGGTATCCCCAGCACCACCTGACCACACTGCAGCAGACAAGTGTCTATAACCGCTGAAAGAGCTGGTGCACATGTACAGTATGTGGAAGAGGAGGGTAAAACATTAAATTTACTTATTTATAAAAACATTGCTCTCTTCTTCCTGGAACTACCCCGTTTAATTTAGCCACCCAATGGCAAAAATACGTGCAACAGCTTCCCACTCGCTTTCTTGGTAAGTATGATGCAAAGAATGTGTCCCAGAATTCAGTAATACAGTCCCGGAACACTCCTCACCATTTTCGAGTACACGTTTAAATGTCACATTGGAATGCAGAATGTTTATGTCTGAAAAAGCTTGAATCATATCATTTACACAGTGAACTCTGCGAATTATAACTGTTTCACTTTCAGTCACATGCCTTGGATTTTCAAAGAACGAGTCATTGTTTATTGGCTCCTGAGTGTCAGTTCCCTGAGGTGGATCGTCTGGCACAGTTTTTTCAGCATCTGTAACTTCACTGAATGTGATACCTGGAATGAAGACTGAATATGAACGGTTTCCAGTATTGTTTCAACAAATGTTACTGTTTCCACACAATCAATATGTAAAGGGGAGTAAACACGTGTGTCAGACTCCATGAAGTACATGGAGTTATGTCTGGAGTGGAATTAAGCCTGGGTCTCTTTAGAGTCAGATTCCGTTCAGTTTCGTCACTCTGATCAGAATCCTGACCTTTCATTCTTGTGCACAGATACAGTCTAAGGACTCTGTAATGTGTTGCCGCGTACAAGCCGCCAATTGTCTGAACTTCTTTGAGTGGTTCTTCAAGAGCCAGTGACACAGAGCATAAAGTTGAAATCAGCAGCATTCCCTTTAGCTGATTCACCACCCGGGAAAAAACGTTTTCTCCCGATTTCTAGAACCTTTAACACGGTGTCTTCTTTTTTAACAACAATTTCTCGTGTTCCACCTCCTTTGAGTCTTCTAACTTGTTTGTAGCTGCCATTTTGGTAGTTCATCCAGCCAAGTTCAACTTCCCATGTCTTGCTTTCAGCATTTTTATTGCCAAATCCATATTTTTTTTTTCTGATTTTGAATAGCTGGTAGTTTCATTTTATCTCTCAATCGGTTAATCAGTTTCTGTTTTCTGTCTTCATTCCCATGTTCCTCTGCATTTACCGACATCCAGTTCTTTGTATACATATATACACACATATATATATATATATACACACATATATATATATATATATATATATATACACGCATGGCCTTTCACAGGGGGGACCCAGGTTCGAATCCCCCTTGGGGTGCTATCCAGTGTGGGTCCTTAGGCAAGACCCTTCGCGCTACTGCCTACCTCATAATGATGATGAGAGACAATAAATGCTATGAGAAGCCGGATCAGACGACGCCCGGCCAAACAAGGTCTGCGTCAGGTGTTGGGGAACCAGAGCAACTTGACGACAAATGGGCTACTGGAACAAGACGGAGATGGGCGAGATGCGATAACAAGGCTCTGTTGGAATGCTACTACTCCAGTAACCCTAGTCAGAGGGGTTACATGAAGAGAATGTGGGATGAATGGTTACTACGAAACCCACAATCCAGGCTTACATCGAAGCAACTAGTAGCTCAGTGTTCCAACATCCACAAGCGGCAGCTGCTATCACAACTTGAGATTGACGAGATACAACACAAATGCTACGGCAAGGGGGAGCCAGGACGCAAGGTCCCCCCAACAGGGGCTCCCCAACCGGGAATTGGGTATGAAGCCCCAACAATAACACTGAACGAGGCAGCGACTGACCTGAAAGACAAGATCATGGCGAGAATGAATGCAAGGCAACCCCGACGCCAATTACAACGGCTAAGTGAAGTACCATCAGAAAGTCTCCTAGAAGATGTGAATGCAGCATTGAGTGCGATCCCTACCACAACCATCACTGAAACCAATGAGCTGCTATACAACTCCGCAGCAGTGATCCTCGAGATGCTTGGCTATAAGAGCAACCATGGGAGCCATGAGAAACAGTACCCACCATGGAAACGAAGGCTGGAGGCTAAGATCAAGCAGACACGTAGATAAGTAAGCCAACTGACAGAGGCCAAGAAAGGTGCAATGAGAAAACAGGTACCCAAGAGGTACAACCAGATGCCCATACCTGAAGCACTTGAAACTGCCAAACAAAGGCTCCAAGCCTTGGCCAGCCGCCTAAAGAGGTACACAAGAGAGAACGAAGCCAGAAGAATAAACCGGCTGTTCGCAACTCAACCTGCAAAAGTGTACGCTCAATGGCAGGGTAATAACAGCAGAGCAGACCCTCCAAGGCTGGAAACTGAACAATACTGGAAAAGTATATGGGAGAGGGAGGCATCACACAACAGCGATGCACAGTGGCTGGTGGCTCTGAGAGAGGACCACAGCAACCTCCTGAACAGAATCCAGTTACCAACACAGCGGCACATCACTATATGCTAAGAGTGAGCGGGACATCGACTCACTGATCCACACCACCAGGATCTACAGCTCTGAAATTGGGATGTCATTCGGGCTTGAGAAGTGTAGTCGAATGGTGACGAAGAGAGGGAAGGTAGTCCACACAGAAGGGGTCTCACTCCCAGAAGGAACAATAGCAGACATTGAGGATGGTTACAAGTACCTTGGAATACCACAGGCAAATGGCAACCTCGAAGAGGTAACAAGGAAAACAGCAACTGCCAAATACCTCCAACGAGTAAGGCAAGTCCTAAGAAGTCAGCTCAATGGCAAGAACAAGGCACGGGCAATAAACAGCTACGCCTGCCAGTGATCAGATACCCTGCGGAATAATAAGGTGGCCAAAGGAAGAGATACAGATCACAAACGTTAAGACACGAAAGCTCCTCACCATGCATGGAGGGTTCCACCTCAAATCCAGCACCCTGAGACTGTACGCTAGCCGTAAAGAAGGCGGCCGTGGACTAGTGAGTGTGAGAGCCACTATCCAGGATGAAACATCCAAGATCCACAAGTACATTAAAGATAAGGCCCCAACAGATGACGTGCTCAGTGAATGTCTCAGGCAATGGGGAACAGAGGAAGAGGAGCTGGAGGAGGGACCATCATGGGAGGACAAACCCTACATGGGATGTACCACCGAACATAACTGAAGTGGCTGATATCAAGAAATCCTACCAATGGCTAGAACGGGCCGGACTGAAGGACAGCACAGAGGCACTCATCATGGCTGCACAGGAGCAGGCCCTGAACACCAGAGCAATAGAGGCCCAAATCTACTACACCAGACAAGACCCAAGGTGTAGGCTGTGCAAACAGTCCCCTGAGACAATCCAACACTTAACTGCAGGGTGTAAGATGCTGGCAGGAAAGCATACATGGAGCGCCATAACCAAGTGGCTGGCATAGTGTACAGGAACATCTGTACGGAGTATGGACTGGAAACCCCGAGGTCAAAGTGGGAAACACCCCAAAGGTGGTAGAGAATGACCGAGCCAAGATCCTGTGGGACTTCCAGATTCAGACTGACAGAATGGTAATGGCGAACCAACCAGACATTGTGGTGGTGGACAAACAGCAGAGGAAGGCCGTTGTGGTTGACGTTGCAATACCAAGTGATTGCAACATCAGGAAAAAGGAACATGAGAAACTAGAGAAATACCAAGGCCTCAGAGAAGAGCTGGAAAAGGCTTGGAAGGTGAAGGCGACAGTGGTGCCTGTGGTCATCGGAGCACTCGGGCAGTAACCCCAAACTGGAAGAGTGGCTACAGCAGATCCCTGGAAGAACACCAGACATCTCGGTCCAGAAAAGTGCAGTACTAGGAACAGCAAAGATACTGCAAGAGAACCCTCAAGCTCCCAGGCCTCTGGTAGAGGACCCGAGCTCGAAGGATGAGAGACCACCATGGAGGGTGAAGGACAAAGTTTTTATATATATATATATATATATATATATATATACACATATATATATATATATATATATATATATATATATATATATATATATATATATATATATATATATATATATATATACATATATATATACACATATATATATATATATATATATATATATGTGTGTATATGTGTGTGTGTGTGTGGTGTGTGTGTGTACACATGTGTGTGTGGTGTGTGTGTCAAAAATGGCAACAAATAATCTAAATCAGTTAAACAAATCATCTAATATTGGTATTACAGCCTGAAAAACACTTCATTCACAGTTTTTGGGCAATGTGTAAAGCAGAGTGTGTGACAGAATAATAAAATGAGCAAATAATTACACAAGTCAGTGATTTAAGTGTGTGCTTTAGGATGCTCAGAATATTACAGACGGGACCAGTTCTACCATTCTTTAAAGGTGCAATGTAGGATTTCCCATATCCAACAGGCAAACAACTATTTGCAATGTAAAGATTACAGTGTAGTTAAGGACATCCTTAGCATGCTTAGTGTGGCCGATGTGACATCTAGCGGTCGAAAAATCGTATATAATTTTGAATATAATTATTTTTGCACCTTTGAATCATTATTTTTCTGTGTATTCATTTAAAGCTACTCTAAAACAACACGTAGGCCTATTCTATATAAAGCGTTAGGTTATATAAATAAATATCACTTAAAAGAAATTGATTTGCAAATCCGACATTACTGGATGCGTTGTGTGTTCGTCTGCTATAGGACTTATTCGCTTTCAGCATGATGAACAATAACCATAAAACAAGAACAATAAAATATCATGTTAATCTAGCAATTGACATACCTTATCTTCCTCCATTTTTGTCAGGTTCTCCTCTGGGACACCCCTCTCTCTCAATGCGGATATAAAATCCATCTCTACTGCTGCGAGCAATTGAAATGTATGACACACACATTCGCATACTATTAGCCCAGCCTACGCCACCGGCACCAGTTTTGTTATCACGAGAAAATATAAAGTCATTATCACGAGAAAACAACTTTCGTTATCTCGAAATCACGAGAAAATTAACTCGTGATCACAAGATAACAAGACAGAAAAAAATATATGATCCATGGCCGTTCAGGGCTTCCGTAGTTTCGGCACACTGCAGATGAAATATAAGTTTTAAACGACATCTGATCTTCAGTCTAATGACCACAGGCTTATTTTAGTGATAATATAAAGCTTATATGTGGCACAACAATATTTAGGAATTAGGCTGACATTTTGAATGTTGAATGAATGTTTTCAAAAAAGATAAAAGATCAGAATTTCTTTGTGTAATTATTTTCAGACACATTTTGTTTGTCAATACCCTTGACCCTTAGATGAAGATTAGATCACATTTTAAGACAACTTTATTCAGAAAACCATGACTTCACATACTTTTCCTTGCCACTGTATTTGTCTCGTCAGAAAACGTGGTGAGGACTGATCTGTGGAACCAGGTGTGTCTGATGTATGGCCACGCCCGGGAGAAATCTGGCAACAACGTAGGACGCACCATGTTCAGAAGGATGATTAGGGAGAATGACCACCTTCACAAAATGCTTCCCTACAGGGACAACCTGGTCCCACATGTTAATCAAGTCAACCACCATCTGGCCATTTACAAAAGATCTGCCATATCAACATTCCTGTGCCCCACACCCTATGATCCTGGCCAGGGCTGGTGAAGAGTGAAGATGGTACCCTGGAGCCAGTGTGGCCCAATCCTCCCCTCTACAGAGATGGACTTGGAGGAAACAGTCGAGGAGATGGATGCAGAAGACAATAAAGAGCAAGAGATTGATTCTTATTGATGAATAATGTTTTTGGTATTTTTTTTAGCCAAGGCCCACTTCCGCCTACTGATTTGTCTACATTTTTGCATGTATTTGGGTGATAATGCTCCATATATCCTCCAGTCATGTCACTACCCATCTCCACAAATGCCTCATGGCAAGATGAAGCCAAAAACAGGGTAATTTGCCTTTGCACAATGTTTAGATACAACATTATTTCGATTGTACATTCTTTTATTTGCATTTGTGGAAATTCAGGATGGCAACCAATATACCAGAACACGTGACAATATTTTAAGTGGATATCGTCAACTTGTGTTTACAATACATCTTGAAGATTGTAAAAATACAAAAGTTAGAAAAAAAATCCATAGGGTGTCTAGGGGAGGAGTTCCTGCAATTAATTTTAGGCAAATAAAAATACTAAATTGTGTGTTATGCCTCAAACAGGATTTAATAATGGGAATCTTTTTCTCAATCAATTCCCCATGAAAGACAATGATAAAATGGGGTGAATGGTGTCTGTCGGGACTCGGAAGTATAGTTCAGGAGCTATATTGATTAAAAGTAAAAAATTTTCACAGTGGAAAATCCAAGCCGGCCAAAGAAGAAGGTTAAAAAACATGGACCATCACAATCCATCCTACTAGACTAGGAGTTAAAGGAAAGGCACACTCTTTTCTTTAGTTCTCTTTTTCTGGCAGAAGTGTTTCCTGAAGCACCACCGCCAGTTTCCAGCAGATGGCGCAGCTCTGTGCACTTCCGGTGTCCCAGGAGCAGATGAAGTGTTTCCGGGTGGGATCTAAGTGAGGCCCGTGGCACTATTGGTTTGGACTCTGTCAGACCCGGTCCTGTTCCGTTACAGACACCGCTCCTGGCTATGGCTCTCCACGGAATTATACGCCTCCTCCTCGGTGTATTGCTGCTCCACGCCCCAGCCCTACTCCCGGTCTGTGGAGCCTCTGGAGCCTGGGACGCGGACCTGGAGCTCCTAGACCTGGTCGAGGAGTTCCCGCAGAACTTCTACCAGTTCCTCTCCGTGGACCAGGTTTGGCCCCGGCTTTATTGTTCAGTCAGATCCCGTTAAACCCGTTATAGAAATTCTAGAACCGAAAATAACTGATGCTAAAGCTAAATAAGAGTGTTTCACTATTGACTGATGCTAACAGAAGCTAACTGATGCTAATAGTGGGGTCTCTATGGAAACGGCTAGCGATTAGTTAATGCCACGAATACACTTTTGATATTACGTTTGATTAAAACCTGATTAAAATCTCTTAAAAGATTAAAAAAAGAGTTAAACGAGGTTTAAAGAGTGTGTTTTTAGAGTTACACCAAACTAAAGTTATAGAAACAGAGTAAACAGCTGTTACACTGAAAACAGAATTATTCCAGGAGCGTAGTTTAGTTTGGAGTCACAGAAAGTATCACACCGGCAGGTGAATATATTTAGTCTGGTCTGGTTTGGTCTGGTCCTGGTCTGAGTCTGGTTTTGTGCAGGACGCTCCGGCCTCAGACATAAAGAAGGCATACAGACGACTGTCTTTGGTGCTTCACCCTGACAAGAACAAGGAGGAGGATGCCGAGCTGCGCTTCAGACAGGTAACGCTCACCTGAGCAGGTCAGACTCACCTGAGCAGGTCACGCTCACCTGAGCAGGTAACGCTCACTAATTTTTGTCTCTGTTGCAGCTGGTGTCCATCTATGAAGTTCTGAAGGACGAGGAGCGACGGAGAAAGTACCACTAATTTCTATAATTTTTCATGAGTGTGTGTTTTCTCTCAGGTGTGTGTGTGTGTTTTCTCTCAGGTGTGTGTGTGTGTGTGTTTTCTCTCAGGTGTGTGTGTGTATGTTTTCTCTCAGGTGTGTGTGTGTGTTTTCTCTCAGGTGTGTGTGTGTGTGTTTTCTCTCAGGTGTGTGTGTGTGTGTTTTCTCTCAGGTGTGTGTGTGTGTGTTTTCTCTCAGGTGTGTGTGTGTGTGTTTTCTCTCAGGTGTGTGTGTGTGTGTTTTCTCTCAGGTGTGTGTGTGTGTGTGTTTCTCTCAGGTGTGTGTGTGTGTGTTTTCTCTCAGTGTGTGTGTGTGTGTGTGTTTTCTCTCAGGTGTGTGTGTGTGTGTGTGTTTTCTCTCAGGTGTGTGGGTGTTTTCTCTCAGGTGTGTGGGTGTTTTCTCTCAGGTGTGTGTGTGTGTGTTTTCTCTCAGGTATGATGACATCCTGGAGAACGGTCTGCCCGACTGGAGGCAGCCTGTCTTTTATTATCGCAGAGTGAGAAAGATGAGTAACTCTGAGTTGGCCTTCCTCCTGTTCCTCATCCTCACTGTGGGACACTACACCGTGCTCTGGTCCATCTACCTGGAGAAACAGCTGGTAATCACCTATAACATCTTTCTTTTATTAAAGTTAAACAGATTTTTCTCAGATCCATTTTCAGAAAAAACCCAGACCAGTTTGAAATAAAATCAATGACATTTTCATAAAAAGTCCTTTCTTCATTTACTTTTCTCCTCGTTTCCTATCCTGCCTCCTAAACACTTCTCCTTTTTCAGGACGACCTGCTGAGTCGCAAAAAAAAAGACAAGAAGAAGAAAATGAGCTCCAGAACCGAGACAGAGTCTAGGACCAACCCCCCCGACAGAGACCGGTCAGACCAGGACCGGACCAGGACAGACCAGACTAGACCAGAACCAGACCAGACCAACACCGGAGCTCTGTATTAACAGCAGGTGTGTATGTGCAGGACTCAGGAGCGCCCCCACTGGCAGGACCTCCTGCCTCTGAAGCTCTCCATGTGGCTCTACCTTTCACTGAGAAATCTTCCTCAGACCGTCCAGGTAAGTCTCACCCCTACCCCAGACCCTCTGCACAGGTCGGTCTGACCCTGACCCCTCTCTTGTTTCCTTCAGGAGTTGAAGGCGTTGTACGAGGAGCAGCAGCTGATAAAGAGGAGGCTCAGAGAAGAACAGCAGCAGGAGACCACCTCCAGTAAGATCCAATAAAAAAAAAACAGGACCAGACTAGACCAGGACCCCACCAGGACCAGACTAGACCAAGACTCGGTTAAACTGTTGAACCCATTTAATGTGTCTGTGACGGTTTCAGCAGAAAAGAAGGTGAAAGTGAAAAAGGCCAAAGTGGAGTTTCCTGTTTATGACCCTGCCCTCAACGACAGTGGTCTCTGTGGCAACAAACGGCTCAATGATTATTGCAGCGGTCTCCCTGACAACCGCTACGGCTACAACCCCACCACCTCCATTGAGGAGATAGAAAACCAAATGGACGACTGGCTCCAGGAGAAAAAACCCAGCAAAAAGGTGAGAACCAGATAAAGACCAGGTTAAACTATTTCACTCCAGTCTGATTGGTCCCTTTTGTATTTGCCGGTGTCTGATTGGTCCCTTTGTATTTGCAGGTGTCTGATTGGTCCCTTTGTATTTGCCGGTGTCTGATTGGTCCCTTTGTATTTGCAGGTGTCTGATTGGTCCCTTTGTATTTGCAGGTGTTTGATTGGTCCTTTGTATTTGCCGGTGTCTGATTGGTCCCTTTGTATTTGCAGGTGTCTGATTGGTCCCTTTGTATTTGCAGGTGTTTGATTGGTCCCTTTGTATTTGCCGGTGTCTGATTGGTCCCTTTGTATTTGCAGGTGTTTGATTGGTCCCTTTGTATTTGCAGGTGTCTGATTGGTCCCTTTTGTATTTGCAGGTGTCTGATTGGTCCCTTTGTATTTGCAGGTGTCTGATTGGTCCCTTTGTATTTGCAGGCGTCTGATTGGTCCCTTTGTATTTGCCGGTGTCTGATTGGTCCCTTTGTATTTGCAGGTGTCTGATTGGTCCCTTTGTATTTGCAGGTGTCTGATTGGTCCCTTTGTATTTGCAGGCGTCTGATTGGTCCCTTTGTATTTTATAGGCGTCTGATTGGTCCCTTTTGTATTTGCAGGCGTCTGATTGGTCCCTTTGTATTTGCAGGCATCTGATTGGTCCCTTTGTATTTGCCGGCGTCTGATTGGTCCCTTTGTATTTGCCGGTGTCTGATTGGTCCCTTTGTATTTGCCGGTGTCTGATTGGTCCCTTTGTATTTGCCGGTGTCTGATTGGTCCCTTTGTATTTGCAGGTGTCTGATTGGTCCCTTTGTATTTGCAGGTGTCTGATTGGTCCCAGGAGGAGCTGAGTCTCTTAAGCAGGTTGATGGTTAAATTCCCTGGAGGAGCTCCAGGGCGATGGGAGAGGATTGCTCATGAACTGAACCGGACTGTGGCTGAGGTCAGTCTGTGTCAGAGTCCAGGAAAGACCAGGACTGGGACCAGGTCGTTATTTTGGTCATTACTGGACTAGGACTAAATTTGTGCCTTGTTTCTTTGTTTGTTTTTTGTTTTTGTTTTTCTTTCAGGTGACAGCTAAAGTGAAACAGGTCAAAGATAATGTCAGCCACAACCCCTCAGGTAAGACCTGGGTCTACTGGTATCTGAACAGGTTTTAGTTGCATTTTAAACAGTCTTGGTCTGGTCCAGGTCTGGTGAAACTGTCGGAGCTAAGGGGCCCACCCCCTGTGATGTCACTTCCTGCGGATGATGACATCACTCAGAGAGAGGGTGTGGATTATGACGAGGGGGAGGAGCAAATGAGGAGGCGTGGACAGGCCAAGGTCAGAGGCCGTCGTCAGGAAGATTTCGACCTGACTGCAGAGGAAGAAGAGGAGCCACAGCCAGGTCCCGCCCCCTCTTCCCAGAACCAGATTTGGAGCCAGAACCAGCAGCGGCTCCTGGAGCTGGCTCTGCAGCAGTTTCCTCGAGGAACGTCCGAGAGATGGCAACGCATCGCAGCTGTAGTCCCCGGCAAAAACAAGGTACCAGCCGGACATGAACATGTTTTAGAGGGACTTTTACCAGATCAGTGGTTGGTGATTTGATTTTGTTTCAAACAACTGACTTTTTGGCTTGTCTCCTCTGTCCTTGTCTCCTTCAGGACGAGTGCATATCTCGGTATAAGGCTTTGGCAGAACTGGTTCAAAAACGGAAACAAACCAAGAGCTTGTGACCCTGACTTCAGCTGCTTCGCTGTAAACGGGGCAGTTGTACAGAGCCATTACTGAGGGTTCTTTTGGAAACGGAGTCTAAACTCTGATGAACAGAGCTCCACCTACAGTCAGAGGGATTTACAGTGTTTTACAGTTTTCTGAGGAAGACCTGTGCCTTAGCCCTGATCCTGATGAAGAGTATTTATTTGACAAATTCAAATGCATTTTCATTAAAACGTGTCTTTTATTACTTTTTTTCTGGTGGGTTTATTTGGACGGATGACGGTCTGTAATGGTTATTTAAAGGACAAAGTTGTTTTTAAGTATAAAACCTAAAATATTTTCACACATTGATTTTTAGTTTAACCTGAGTTTTTTTTTTTGCTGGTTTCAGGCTCCTCCATGTGCTAGCATCAGTGAAATAGTCAAAAAATCTTCTCTCTTTTACCGTTAATACTAATTATTCACTAGATTCAGGTGTGCAGATGATGATGAGGCAGGCTGACTGGTCAGCATGTGGAAAAAAGCCTGGGAAGGGTATTAGAGGCGAGTGAGTGGGAAAGCCTCACCTAGGGTGCCCAAGCCAGGTCAGAGTGATGTCCCAGGACCCGGGCCTGGTTGAGTGTCGGTGGTAGAGAAGACTGGACAGAATAAGGCCCCCTCTCCGGGCTAAGAAAATGTGTTCTGCTGCTCTGGAGCTCAGAGCTCGTGCTCTGAGATGCGTCCTGGAACAGATGCCCGAGCCACCTCAGCTGCCTCCTATCAATGTGGAGAGCAGCGGCTCTACTTTGAGCTCCTCGCCTTATCTCTAAGGGAGCGCCCAGCCATCCTGCGGAGGAAACTCATTACGGCCGCCTGTATCCAGGATATCGTATTTTCGGCCATGACCCAAAGCTCATGACCATAGGTGAGAGTAGGAACGTAGATTGACCGGTAAATCAAGAGTTTCACCTTGCAGCTCAGCTCCTTCTTCACCACGACAGACCGGTACATCGACCACATCACTGCAGAAGCTGCACCAATCTGTCAATCTACTTTCATGTTATTTAAAAGTTTCTTTTAAATAACATGATTTTCTGCCGGTGGACGAAGGACGTATCCTGGTGCTGAATCTCTCCTGGCATTGTCCCAAAGTTACGTATTTATTATTTCTTAAACATTGTCAACACTTTAACTGTGCACCACACCTCATTCATTGTTATACTGATTATATTTCTGCTAGAGGTTAGTACTAGAGTTGCTGTCGTTTTGTGAACAGGGCATTTCTGTTTGTGCTAGCTAGCCTGCTAGCTAACATGCTAGCGGGTTTTTAGCAATTGAGTTAGCGCTTAGCATACCTCGATTGTTGTGTTTGCTACTGTTTTCTACTGGTGGTTAGTCTTGTTTACGGCTGTGTTTCGATTCAAATTTCAAGAATCGATTCGATTCCGATTCTCAAGATCTCGAATCGATTATCATTATTCGATTCGATCCGATCTTCGAGATTTAGATAAGTGTTTTTGAAGAAAGCATTTTTTTCCAGCTGTTACCTGAATTAGAGGACTGTAGTTATGCAACATATTGATACTATTATTATAGACATTCAACTGCAAATTAATGGAGTATTGATGGTTGTAAAGAAGTGTTACTCAGTGTTGCCAACTTAGCGACTTTGTCGCTATATTTAGCGAGTTTTCAGACCCCTCTAGCGACAAATTTTCAAAAAAGCGAATAGCGACAAATCTAGCGACTTTTTCTGGCGTTATTGGAGACTTTTGGAGACTCTCTGAAGTGAAAGCACACATCGTTCTTAGTCTAATCAATGAGCAGTGGGTGCTGCCGCGGGCCCCACCCCCATCCCAAAGCACTCACAGGCGGCCCAGTCCTCGCGCAGCAGCCCCTCCCAGCTGCAGTCAGAGCAGGAGTTTTTCACCCCTCCACGTCCTTACTCTCCCAAGAAGGCGTGCAACATTCGGCACGGCAGTTTGAGACCGGCTTGCGAGGCCAGGTAGATTATGTGCGCGAAGCAGCCGACGTGGGTTAGTCCCGTAATCTCAACTGCACGGATCATATTCGCCGCGTTGTCAGTGACTATGGCTGGGTCTTTACTCAGCAGCCCCCACTCCTCCATAGCTTTGGTTAACATTTCAGCTAGACTGACAGAGCGATGGTCCGTTTGAACGTCGGTTGTCTGCAGAACGTAAGACACCAGGTTCCAGAGCTTGTCTATGTAGTGTGCTGTCACACTCATGTAAGATTCCGTAGATACGGATGTCCAGGTGTCACTCGTAATGCCCACCCTCTCTGCGGTCTTAAGCTTACACATTACACCATCTTTTACTGTCTGGTACAGACAGGGTTAGCATTTCTGGAGTTTTCAAAGCAGCCATGTTCGTTGTTTTAATGTCCTTACACCTCGCGCGCATGCGTGAATTACGCGGCAAATTAAAATTCACGAGGAAAATTTAGGCCTATTATTAAATCGATCCTCTGAGTTACGAATCGATCTTTAGAAATTAATATGAAAATCGATTCAGAATTGGTGAATCGATTTTTTTCAACACAGCCCTAGTCTTGTTGTGTGTTCTGAGTTTTCCCTGTAACTTGTGGTTGTACTGCTGTGTGTGTTAGAATTTAGCATTGTGAGTTGTGAACAGTTGGCTTGACTTAGCTGTACCTACACTAGCTTAGCTAAGCTATTCTGTGTTGTTTGCATCTGTTTGGGGCAATGGGTTGCCATTCTTGTTCGGTATTACTAGACAGATTGTCTCTATTAGAGAGACGTGTTTGTGAGTTAGAGCAGCTAGATCAGCATAGACAGGGTTTGGTTACTTTAGATGTGTCAGGGTTTCCGGATAGTATCAGATGCAGGTCTGATAGCAGTCCTGCTAGCGTTAGCTCCAGTTGTGGCTCAGTTGCTTCGGCAGCTGTTGCAAAGAGTCCTACGTTCGTGCCGGTCTGTCGGCGAAGTGGTTCAGGCAGGCGTAAGCCTCCGGTTGTCCGCTCCTGTCCGCGGTCACCCCCTCTGACCGCGAACCGGTTTTCGGCGCTTTCAAGTCCGCTTGTCCGCGCAGATCACTGGCCTGTTCCCTCTGCGCCGGCCAGCCGGAGCGAGCATCGTACTCTGGTGATAGGGGACTCCATTACCCGCAATGTTAGACTTGAGACGCCAGCCATTGTTCACTGTTTACCGGGGGCCAGGGCTTCCGACATAGAGGCTAACCTTAGGGTGCTGACATCACACAGGAAGGGAGAGTTTCCCAGGACACATACTCGCACTACATACAAGCAGTTAGTTATTCATGTCGGCACCAATAATGTGAGAATGAGGCAGTCTGAGGTAACCAAAGATAGCCTAGCTAGGACTTTTGAACTAGGGAACAAGATGAGTCGGCATCGATTAATTGTCTCTGGCCCCCCCGTAAGGTAGTGATGAACAGTATAGCAGATTAGTTTCCATGAACCGGTGGCTGGCCCGGCATTGTAGTCAGAAAAGTTATGGTTTTGTGGATAACTGGCCTTCTTTCTGGGGCCGCCCAGGCCTGCTGAGGGCAGACGGCCTGCATCCTACTGGACAAGGTGCTGCCATTTTGTCTAGTAATATAGACAGGTGCATTCAATGCATTTGACACAAGGAATCTCAGCAGGTCGCAGGAATTAGAGAACCTGCTAGTCATGATAGTGCGGGTGTGGAACTGGATAATGTAACTGCCTAAATCTGTTAGATATGGTGAATTTATTTAGTCCTCAAACACATCTGAAAACTCTCAGTCAGTGACCCAAAAGCATCATGTCCTCATGTTATTATAACTCAGAGGCATTCTTTTAAACCCGGCAGAACTGTTAGAGCTCGACAGCTTGTTCCTGTTACTATCGCTCCACTGGACCAGCCCTCAAATGCAGGCTCTACGTCAAGACTGAAGATTGGTTTCCTGAATGTGCGGTGCACAGGTAGGACGCACGTCGAAGCAGGGTGGTGGTGTTGCAGCCATTCATAAAGCTGCATTTTGCTTTACAGGTCCATCATCACAGCCAAAATTTAACTCATTCGAAGTGTTACTCATCAAACATATTCATTCTCAAATGAACGGAAAAAAGCCATTTTATTTAGCTGTAGACTATCGCCCTCCGGGTCCCTACTCTTCTTTCTTGGATGAGTTTGGAGTTTTCCTCTCGGACTTAATAACCCACGCTGATAACATCCTTCTAGTTGGTGACTTTAATATTCATCTAAATAAGGAGTGTGATCCTCTGGCCAGAGCATTTCAATCACTGCTTACAACCCTGTCTTTCAACCAGTTTGTTCATGAGCCCACACACATTAGTGGAAACTATCTGGATCTTGTTTTGGCTCGGGGAATAGATGTCTCCCATCTCTTCGTCTCCTCTCTTTCATCTGCTGTTTCAGATCACTCACTGGTGGAATTTGAGATTAGTTACAGACTCCCCTCAAATTCCGAAAATTGCGTAGTGTCTACACGGAATTTTAGCGCGGCTGCAATGGAAATGTTTGCCACACGGCTGACAGATGTTCTTCTTTAACTCCACCTGGAAACTCAATAGAAGCCTACACAAAGGAGGTCCATGCAACCCTCTCAGCCATCACTGACTCAGTGGCACCCCTCAGGACAAAGCCCAGACCAACCAGACGACCTACACCATGGTATAACGAGGAAACCCTGGCTTTAAAACAGGCCTGCAGGAGTTTTGAACGCATATGGCGCAAGTCAAAAACTAATCTAAATTATCAAAAGTGGTGTTTGTGTGTAAACACCTATAAGCACGCCCTCAGCACTGCAAAGACGGCTTATTTCTCATCTCTAATCAGAGAAAACCGGCATAACCCCAGGTTTCTCTTTTGGACAGTTGCTAAACTAATCCAACCAAGAACAACTGAAGACTCCTCTCCCTTTAG